>JAXIVJ010000090.1:0-236760 GCA_036785665.1 Chirona hameri | reverse complement strand
GACGCTATATATACCGCACTCATATAATTAGCTTTCCTGAGTGGACCGTAATGTGACTGTGCGTCTTCCCCACCATCCTGACCTCAGAGGAGTGTTACACCACCGTCCTAACCTCAGAAGAACGTTACACCACCATCCTGATCACAGCGGAACGTTACACCACCATCCTGACCTCAGCAGAACGTTACACCACCATCCTGACCTCAGCAGAACGTTACACCACCATCCTGACCTCAGAAAAAACGTTACACCACCATCCTGACCTCAGAGGAGTGTTACACCACCGTCCTAACCTCAGAGGAGTGTTACACCACCGTCCTGACCTCAAGGGAACGTTACACCACCATCCTGACCTCAAGGGAACGTTACACCACCATCCTGACCTCAGCAGGACGTTACACCACCATCCCGACCTCAAAGGAGTGTTACACCACCATCCTGACCTCAGCAGAACGTTACACAACCATCCTGACTTCAGCAGAACGTTACACCGACATCCTGACCTCAGAGGATTGTTACACTACCATCCTGACCTCAGCAAAACATTACACCACCATCCTGACCTCAGAGGAGTGTTACACCACCGTCCTAACTTCAGATAACGTTACACCGCCATCCTGACCTCAGCAGAACGTTACACCATTATCCTGACCTCAGAGGAGTGTTACACCACCATCCTAACCTCATAGGAGTGTTACACCACTATCCTGACATCAGGGAACGTTACACCACCATCCTGACCTCATCAGAACGTTACACCATCGTCCTAACCTCAGAGAAACGTTACACCAATACGTTTACGAACTGGTGACTTTCCTGACCTCAGCCGAACATTACACGACCGTCCTGACCTCAGGGGAACGTTACACCATCCTGACCTCAGGGGACGTTGCACCACCGCCCTGACCTCAGCGGAAAATTACACCACCGTCCTGACCTCAGAGAACAGAACGCCGGCTTTCTGACCTCAGCGGAACGTTACATCATCGTCCTGACCTCAGGAGAGTGTTACACCCACCACCATCCTGACCTCAGCGTAACGTTACACCGCCGTCCTGACCTCAAGAGAACGTTACCCCATCGCCCTGACCTCAGCACAACGTTACACCACCGTTCTGACCTCAGGGGACGTTACACCACCATCCTGACCTCAAGGGAACGCAACACCACCGTCCTGACCTCAGCAGAATGTTACACCACTGCCTTGACTTCAAAGGCACACTACACCACCATCCTTACCTCAGAATAATGTTACACCACCGACCTGACCTCAGCGGAACGTTACACCACACCATCCTGACCTCAGAGAACGTTACACCACCATGCTGACCTCAGTGGAACGTTACACCACCGTTCTGACCTCAAGGGAACGCTACACCACCGCCCTAACCTCAGAGGAGTGTTACACCACCGTCCTGACCTCAAGGGAACGTTACACCACCATCCTGACCTCAGCAGAACGTTACACCACCGTCCTGACCTCAGCAGAACGTTACACCACCGTCCTGAGCTCAGGGAACGTTACACCACCGTCCTGACTTCAGGTGAGTATTCCACCACCGTCCTGACCTCAGCCGAACGTTACACCACAGTCCTGAACCCAGGGAACGTTACACCCACCACCGCCCTGACCTCAGGGGATCGCTCCCACCCAGTTCTGACCTCAACGAAATGTTACCAACTGAACCAACGAAATGTTACCAACTGAAGCTGCTCATGGTTGCCATCCTCTGACGTCATCCCCACTGTCTTAATGACCGGAACGGACTGTTGTTTTGAGCCGGGCAGGCTAGGCTGTGTGCTGGGGCCTGAACGCCTCCAGAGGTGAAAAATGACGAGAGCTTGCTACACGATGACCGAAGCCCTTCAATGTATACTATAAAAAAACAGGCAGAATGCATTTGCTCATTGAAGCCACTCGGACCTCCCGGCTTCGAAAGTTTTCGACAGATAATTAGCACTTTCCCCTACCCTGATTTTTGCAAAAATGAATTGAAAAGTTTTCGTTGACGTGTGGAAGCATTGTTGTCGATTGTCAACCTGCTTCCCTGTTTGCCAGCTGGATCCACGCGGGCCTGGCATCGGGTGCCCCACCCGATGCCAATCTGGCAGGCTGATGGCAATCTGGCATCGGGTGCCCCACCCGATGCCAATCCTCCAATCTGGCAGGCTGAGCGATCCGTGCAATACCGGCCGTTTGTTGTAAGCCCATCGAGCTGAGTGGGCCAGCCCGCACGCCGCAAAGCGGACCCATTCGGCGCCAGACGTACGGCGTTAGTTTCAGCGGCCGGGCCGCCACCGCCACACCGCCACACCGCCCGGCCCGGTCGATCACGGCGGCGGCGGCGGCGGTGCTGCCGCGCCCTCCGACAGCAGCGGTACAGGCTCAGGGAGCATCACACACCGAGCGGGTGTTGACGAGTGTCCGAGGTTGAGCGGGTGATAAGTGTCCGAGGTTGAGCGGGTGATACGCGTCCGAGGTTGAGCAGGTGATACGTGTCCGAGGTTGAGCGGGTGATACGTGCCCGACGTTGAGCAGGTGATACGTGTCTGAGGTTGAGCAGGTGATACGCGTCCGAGGTTGAGCAGGTGATACGTGTCCGAGGTTGAGCGGGTGATACGTGCCCGACGTTGAGCAGGTGATACGTGTCTGAGGTTGAGCAGGTGATACGTGTCCGAGGTTGAGCGGGTGATAAGTGTCCGAGGTTGAGCAGGTGATACGTGTCTGAGGTTGAGCAGGTGATACGTGTCCGAGGTTGAGCGGGTGATACGTGTCCGAGGTTGAGCGGGTGATAGGTGTCCGAGGTTGAGCGGGTGATACGTGTCCGAGGTTGAGCGGGTGATAAGTGTCCGAGGTTGAGCGGGTGACGAGTGTCCCAGGTTTAGCGGGTGATAAGTGTCCGAGGTTGAGCGGGTGATACGTGTCCGAGGTTGAGCAGGTGATAAGTGTCCGAGGTTGAGCGGGTGATACGTGTCCGAGGTTGAGCAGGTGATACGTGTCCGAGGTTTAACGGGTGATAGGTGTCCGAGGTTGAGCGGGTGATAAGTGTCCGAGGTTGAGAGGGTGTTGACGAGTGTCCGAGGTTGAGCGGGTGATAAGTGTCCGATGTTGAGCGGGTGGTAAGTGTCCGAGGTTGAGCGGGTGATACGTGTCTGAGGTCGAGTGGGTGATAAGTGTCCGAAGCTAACCCTATTCCTTGCGGGCGGCTAGAATTACGTTAACGTGCGGGAAGGGCAGATTCTGCCCCCCCCCCCCAGATATCTCGAGAACCGCTTGGTTGATTTCGGTGGGACAAAACCATTCCATTCGTCATCAAAAGATCTTTCGTTTTAAACCCGGAAGTTTCCTTTTTGTTCAAAATGCGGGACCAGGGGGTAAAAAATACCCAAATTTTTGGTGTTTTGTATTGGTCATTGTGGTCATGCTCTGGTCATTGTGGTCATATTGTGGTCATTGTGGTCATGTTGTGGTCATTGTGGTCATATTGTGGTCATGTTGTGGTCATTGTGGTCATGTTGTGGTCATTGTGGTCATATTGTGGTCATTGTGGTCATTTTGTGGTCATTGTGGTCATGTTGTGGTCATTGTGGTCGATTGTCAACCTGCTAAGACGATCAGGTTAACAAATCAGGTCAGGTTCAGAGCTATTGCTTCCTCGCGTTATAGCTGAGAAATTCACATTATACGTACCAACTCGATTAACTAGAACACCTCAGCACTTCTCCGAACGAATTCGATCTATTACAGGACAAGTTATACCCAATTATAGACTGCACAACTATCGTCAATTTTCTTTATTCTGCAGAGCTCCTTTAATATGGAATTGTGTTATTGCTCGACATATACCAGATATCCCAGATGTTCCGTTGAGTAAAGCATTCTTTAAGAAAACGGTTAAGTTACTCTTTATTTGTTCCTATTGGTTTGTATATCAACCAGGTTCCTACTAGTCAAGTCATCCACCAAGCTCATCCATATAGTACTATAAACGGTGTTGCAGGACAGGGTCTCAGGAAACGTTGTAGCCCTATACCCTGTGGACACCTAACGTAAATGGTATAAATTAATAAGGTGTCTGTTGCAAACTGCCCATATATTAGATGCTCAACGCGCTTTAGTTTCAGTAGCCTTCTCAGCTAACTATCATCTGTCTTGTTTTCACTGTGGCCATTCAAACAGACTACCTGTCATGACTGTACCTGCCATTCAAACAGACTACCTGTCATGACTGTATCCACGTCCGCATCATTACCCTGGCCATGCCGCCCTCCTACGTTCTCAGCCTCCGACGGTCGGACTGCGCCGCCTCGGCCGGAGGTGATGACCCTCAGCCTCCGACAGTCGGACCGCCGCCTCGGCCGGAGGTGATGACTCTCGACCTCCGACGGTGGCGGACCGCCGCCTCGGCCGGCCGGTGATGACTCTCAGCTCTGTTATTTGTCTCCAGATGCTGTATGTATATTTGTTTGTATTGTATTTCGTTAATCTTGATGGCGCTACCTAAACCCTTACCTAAAACTAACAGTTTAACATATTCACCCTCTAACATAACTAATTGTCATATCCATTCCACCCTTCCCTAATGGTAGTGCCATCTATACATTATGTTTCATTTCAAGTATACGATGGGTTGTTTGCCACTGCGCCTACCGGATTTCCACAAATATACCGCCGGTGGAATTCGGTCGAATCAATCATATGGTTGGACTGATTTTCAAGCAACAAACGTTTTTAGCTTGAAATGTAATGGTCTTTAACCCGGCAGTCACTGGGGTATATTCTGTAACACGACTCACTGGGGGGGGGGGGGGGGGGGGGGGGGTAGCCCCCCTGGTATATTCAAAACCAATGATTGCATCGAAACACGCAAGGCGGCATTGGAAAGCGCTCAATGAGATAAACCTAACGCAAACTTATACAATTCAAATTAAGGTCACATGTCAGGTCACGGTCAACTCAAACGTCAAAATCGAGGTATTTGAGTTTATGGACAATACTTGCCATCCATGGCCTTCGATTGCGCCTATAATCACCCAAAGTGCTGTCAAAGGTATGATACATATCCCACATGAGCTAAAGTGAGATTGTTGGAAAAGATTAAGGTCAAGGTCAGGTCACAAAAGGTCACTACACACAAAATATCTACGAAAGTCATGCAGCACATGTTTCATGGATGCTTTTACGCGTATAATTCGATAGTGGTAGTCATTTTACCACTTGACTTAATTTACGTGAAGTTAGTGTCAAGTTCAGGTCAAGTTCAGGTCACTGAAGGTCAAAATTTGAAATTGATAAATCGAAATGAAAAAATCATGTTTATAGATCAGTTTTATCCAAAACAAACAGTGCTGGCATTTATTTGTCTGTATTTTTTTGTGTGTGAGATTTTTTAGGTCAAAAATATTTATTTATTTTTATTTCGAGATAGCTAGTTTGTAGCCCCTGCAATTTTATACCTTTTAGCGTTTTTTAATTGCATTTTGCTTCAAATGCGGCATTTGTACGGCCTGGCAAAGTTTAGCCGATTTTGGTGACAAAATCGTGTTTAGTGACGTCACTAAATTCACTATATCTCGACAAATTTCTGACGATTTATTTTTATTTTTCTCTCAAAAGGTGTAAAAATGATGCGCGGAAAGGTAATGAAAGTTTGGCGTCGATAGCTGCATTAGTTATTGAGATATTCCTAATATTCCTAAGGGGGGGGGGGGCTAAAAAGCCCCCCCCAGTGACTCGCGGGTTAACATATCAAAAGACAAGTACCAAAATGAAAAATCATAGGCGTATTCAGTGGATGTAAAATGGGGGGATTTCTGAGAACAAATATGTGCTGTTCGTGATTGTTTGGGGCGGTATGAACATCACATGTGGACATTATTTGCTGTAATTTGTTAAAGGGATTATACGGGGTTTTCCCAGAATAATTGAGTTACATAGTACAACGTACTTATAAAGGTGGTAGAGGTCCCACGGTAGCCACATTTTTCTGGAAATGATCTCTTCTGCACGTAAGGACATTCCAAAGTGCGCAGTGATGCCACCGCGTATTTTCTGCAGGACCGGCTGAGGCAGAGCCCGTCATCTTTTTTATGCTAATAAAAGCACCTCACTTATGGCATATTTCCGGTAAAATAAGCAATATTTGAAAGAAAATAAACTTGTTTTGTTCCAACGACAGCAGCAGTTGCCTAGTTTTCCCATAAAATTCAATATTTTTCATGAATTTTCATGTAAAAAAATGAATGGGCCACCACCAAATTCTCAACGCTAAAGGCCGGAAATAAGAAAACCACAAAAACACAAAACCTCAACGAACAGTGTGTAGTAATACAAAGTCCCGTCAGTTTTTAATTGCATAATAATGTTGTGATTCAGTGTAGGACTTGCAGATAATTCAAAACCCTAAAATTGATCTTAAGATAAAAGTGGTGGACAGTAGTGCCGATCAAGTACTCGTTATCTGATACTAGTCTCGAAAAACGCCCAAGTTTTAACGCTGATAATTGCTGAAATAGTGGACTAAATGAGCATTGAGGTCCCTGTTATATGTCTTAAACGTGTTTAAAGGTCATACAACTGCAAAAGAGTGCATTTACTTTCAAGACGGAAACCCGTATAATCCCTTTAAAGGGATTATACGGGTTTCCGTCCTGAAAGTAAATGCACTCTTTTGCAGTTGTATGAGCTTCACACACACACACACACACACACATATATATATATATATATATATATATATATATATATATATATATATATATATATATATATATATATATCTTTATTCTCCCACCTGGCAGTAGCTAAAGCCTAAATATTGAGTTCTATCTTAGACGTTCCGTGAAAACTCTGTGCTGCGGTGCTGCTTGTATTCTGGGATCGCCTCTCACACACACACACACACACACACACACACACACACACACACACACACACACACACACACACACACACACACACACACACACACACACACACATACACACCGATTCCTCGCTCGCCCGCTCCCTCCCTCTCACCGGCCCCGGTGACCCTTCCGGCGGTCGGGCCTGCGCCATACATATATACGTCAGAGGTTCGGGCCCACTTCATAAATAACCAACGGTATATAAACATAAGGCGGGGTGTCGCGGCGGTGGTTAGCACGCTCGAGCCGGGCGACCCGAGGTGTGATGCGGCACAGCTTACATGGCCAGAATGTGCTATGCGGCACAGTATACCGGCTTAGGCGGTAGCCCACCACTCTTTACTTTGAAGCCAGGGGGCAGCGATATATTTGCCGGCAACTGTACCTAAGCATGATGCAAAATGAGTGTCAGATTTAAAATTAGTACCTGAAAACTCTTGAGTCTGGATATGACCTGAGGCCAAAGTAATCCCAAGCTATAGTAATTTAAAATGACCTTGACAATAACAATTATTAACTTTACCTATACATTCAAAAGGGTGAATTTTACTTGGCTACATGTTTACAGGGTAAAGGAAGACAACGATACCCACGTCCCAGTCACAAATCCTCAAATACTGTCGAAATGCGTTTCTATTCCTAACCTATTCAGCGCTATAAATTTGTCGCCAAAACGCGACGTTTTTTAACTTAGGTTGGTTGAAGGAATCGCTCCAGATCTAAAGTACCGCCAGACGACCCACGCATATTTGGAAGTGTCGAATGCAAAGTCAAGACCCATCATACTTAGGGACAGTGGCGTACCGAATATCAGGTCATGCAAGTCATGACCTGGTCCTTTGGACCCGAGGCGCCCATGCAAAGGTGGTGTCCCTCCGATCAGTCACGACGCCCCTCCGATCAGTCTCTACGCCCCTCTGGTCATTGACGACGCCACGCCGGCCAGTGAGGACGCTCCCCCGGCCAGTGAAGGCACTCTTGCGGCCAGTGACGGTGCCCCCGGCCAGTGAGGGTGTCCTCTGCCATAGACGGCGCCTCTCCGGCCCGTGACAGCGCCCCTCCGGCCAGTGAAGGCGCCCCTCCGACCAGTGACGGCGCCCCTCCGTCCAGTGACCACGCCCCTCCAGCGAGTGACGGCGCCCCTCCGACTAGTGACTGCCCCTCTTCGGCAAGTGACGGCACCCCTCCGGCCAGCGACTCTCCTTCCGCACGGTGAGGAAGCAACATTTGCAACATTTCGCCAATATTGGTGGCGCCCCTGTCGATCGGGTGGCGCCCCTCAAGGCAATGACCTGGTCCTTTGTGAATTTCTGGGTTAGGGAGCCATAAGTCAGTCAACACTACATGTTTGACTGACTTGCATAGATATTGCTTTGACATTTTGTTTGGGCATCGTCCATACTTGGTTCTCCAATATATATTCCGGCTTTTTCATATGATTTTATATTTTATATGATTTTATGAAGAAGAAAAATTGGAGGAAAAAAATCCACAAAATCAAAATTTCCAAACATATTGAAAAAAACGGAATATATATCGGAGAACGAAGTATAGACAATACCCAAACCGAATTTCAAAGCAATATCTTTGGTTTTGGCTGACTTATGGCTACTTAGTGTGATGGGTCTGAATTTTGTATTCGACATTTCCAAATATGCAGGCGCTACTTTCCCTCCTGTTATCAAAATGCTACAAAATGGAGGAAACACGAACGAGGAAAAAAACGATTAAAAAAAAATCGAAAAAAGTTAATTTTTTTTGCAGTCAGGACCCATTTTTTATCGCCAGTTTCAGCGGATTTTTTTTTGGAGGCTAATTTGTATTGCCGCCCCCGTCGAGCGTGGGATGGGGGAGGGGGGACTTTTGCCCCTGCCGCCTCCCCCTGGATCCGCCAGTGGCAATACAATTGACCTGTTGGCTGTTGGGTATGTTTTGTATGACAATGCTGCCTTGCCTACCTAGTCTCAAGGGCCCAGCGCCGCCCCTGCAATTCTGAGACAATTTACCTAATAGTCATATTTTAATTTGTATTCTGACTGTGAATTTTAACACCGACATATTTCTGTCCCTAAAAACGCAAAAAAATGAACATTTGAAAATATGTACACAAATTTGCTTCCCTACATTTAAAACGAACATGAAAATACAGGCGAACCTACGTAAACTTGTTTTGGGATGACATACATCGGTGTAGTATTCTGAACTATTCCCACATTGAAATCGGCATGTCGGTTCGGTCATGTTTCAGGCATTATCTGAAAGTGGCCTCACTAACTCAGACCACGGCACCTGCCGCCGAGTCGCCGGGTCCACGGCAGGACCGTGTGACCCGGATGTGACCTTGTGTGTTCCGTTGTGACCCGGATGTGACCTTCAGCCGGAGCTGCACGCCGGCCGAGTTCCCCCCTCGGCGCCGATCACGTGACAAACGCCTGGGGCGGGACCGTGGCTCTGTCTGGCGCGAGGGACAGGCGCTGCACGCAATTGGCTCCGTTTCGGCGGAGCAGCGCCGGCACGTCGCCCGAGTGACGTCACAGTTATCGGGTTCTGGGACGATGCCGGTTGGCGAGCGGCAGGGGCGGGCTGCCAGGGCCCAGGAAAGGCTACCGATAACTTCGGTCTGCTGATACGGAATCCCAGCGACCAGAGTAACGAGCAATCTACGTAAGAAAGGAGAAGTAAAGTAAGGGGATAAATCCACCCCACCATAGTCCATGCCTCTGAGTATATAGAGGTGATAAATCCACCCCACCATAGTCCATGCCTCTGAGTATATAGAGGGGATAAATCCACCCCACCATAGTCCATGCCTCTGAGTATATAGAGGGGATAAATCCACCCCACCATAGTCCATGCCTCTGAGTATATAGAGGGGATAAATCCACCCCACCATAGTCCATGCCTCTGAGTATATAGAGGGGATAAATCCACCCCACCATAGTCCATGCCTCTGAGTATATAGAGGGGATAAATCCACCCCACCATAGTCCATGCCTCTGAGTATATAGAGGGGATAAATCCACCCCACCATAGTCCATGCCTCTGAGTATATAGAGGGGATAAATCCACCCCACCATAGTCCATGCCTCTGAGTATATAGAGGGGATAAATCCACCCCACCATAGTCCATGCCTCTGAGTATATAGAGGGGATAAATCCACCCCACCATAGTCCATGCCTCTGAGTATATAGAGGGGATAAATCTGCCCCACCATAGTCCATGCCTCTGAGTATATAGAGGGGATAAATCCACCCCACCATAGTCCATGCCTCTGAGTATATAGAGGGGATAAATCCACCCCACCATAGTCCATGCCTCTGAGTATATAGAGGGGATAAATCCACCCCACCATAGTCCATGCCTCTGAGTATATAGAGGGGATAAATCCACCCCACCATAGTCCATGCCTCTGAGTATATAGAGGGGATAAATCCACCCCACCATAGTCCATGCCTCTGAGTATATAGAGGGGATAAATCCACCCCACCATAGTCCATGCCTCTGAGTATATAGAGGGGATAAATCCACCCCACCATAGTCCATGCCTCTGAGTCCATGCCTCTGTACATTGCACAATAAAACAGCTTGCTTAGCCTCATTACTAAATTAAAAATGCCTATAGGCTGTAGCAATGTTTTGCAATCCATTTTACACTAGTTGCACTCGATGAAAGTTTAATACTCTAATACTACCACTCACCAAAAATAATCAAAGTCATTTACCTCATTCCAGCTTAACCCGCCCGAGTTACTGGGGTATATTCCATAACGCGACTTACTGGGGGGGGGGGGGGGGGGGGCTAGTTTTTGTCCCCACCCCACTGGGATCTTCGGAACTACTAAACCGATTGAACAAATTCAAACGAAATTCGATAGCCCTGGGAAATTTATCGAGGGAAACCTAATATTGTTGACCTCGGAGTCACCGGTGACGTAACAGGTCAGATCAAGTACAACATGTTTGACGGTGTCAAAAGGTCTCGATGGATGGAATTGTCGCGCAAAATTGCGATATTAAACACATAAGCAGTCGATAAATCGGTATGATTCTTGTTTCTGACACTTCTAAGTACCATCCTAAGCTGTTTATGACCCTGGGTCAGGTCAAGGTCATCCTAGGTCACGAGGTCAAACTGCAGATTACGGTCATTTGGCGTTGTAACACATGTGTTTGGTTTGTCTTTTTCGTCTAGAACGCGAAAAAATGACCTTAGAACATTGTGTGCTAATAAATAGAAGTAAAAAGCAAAAACGGAAATACATTTTTTATGCATAGTAATGCTGTGAGACGTGACCGAATTTTGTCATTTAAAGGTCATAAGTCAGTCATTTTTGAAGATATCGACTTCAGATTTGGTACACGTATTCACCGAACACGTTTCGATCACATATATTCCGGTTTGGGATAACTATGATTTTTTTGGGGTGAAAATATTGTATATAAAAATGGAATTGGACTTCCCAAAATTTCGACAAAAAAACTGAAAAATCCGAGACTGCAGTTTGATAGCCCGTTCTATGGTGCGTAATTTGATTTACGACAATTGAATGTATCTCAAACATTGCACCTTTGATATCGTTTTCCGCAAACCATTATTTTTCAACGAAAACCGAAGAAACCGAAGAACATCACTCTGACGTCATTCCCGACTGACCTGTCATAAACTCATCTTTTTCCTATGGCCAACGAGTGTAGAATTGATGTGAGAGAAGGTGCTGAAAGATTGGTGACTGGTGTTGGTTTAGGAGTCATTGCAAAATAACGGGAGGGGGGGGGGGGGGGCACAAAAATAGCTACCCCAGTAAGTCGCAGGTTAAAGGGATTATACGGGTTTTCCCATATTAATTGGGTTACATAGTAAAACGTACTTATTAAGGTGGTAGAAGTCCCACGGTAGACACATTTTCCTGGAAATTACCTCTTCTGCACGTAAGGGCATTTCATAGTGCGCGGTGATGCCACCACGTACATTCTGCCAGAGGTCTATTTTTTCGGTAACTTGGTAGCGAGCGTTGACGAAATATGTTTGTAAGTGAAGCGACAAATGACTTTGGGGAAGCTTATGCCGTTGTCGGAGGATCAGAACCCGGCCAAACCGAGCAAGAGAATGGACCTTGTTCGTTATACTTGGCTGTGCGTCTCATTCTTTGCGAGCAAAAACAAAACGGGAAAGTTTTCAGAATACGAAAATGATGACTGGGCGAAATTTTACATTTTTGTTTACATTTTTACATTTACATTTTGTACATTTTACACGCGAGGAAATGGTCCCAAGCACAAGAAAATAAATGATCACGCAACACAAAATATGCTTCACGGATTTCACCCACAATACAACACATAAGGTATGCTTTCAAGCAAAAATATAAACGAGTGGTTTTGTGGATCGTGCAGACTTAATGGCATAATTATTAATAGCAGCCGCGTTTCTTTGGGCGATCGGTTTTTCGCTGCCGGTATGCGTATTTCGGTTTCCCGCATTCTAATTGTCACCGGGTAGCCTAAAACTGAACATAAGTTAGATATTGCTTTGAAATTTGGTTTGGGCATCCTCCATACTTCACTGATAAAAAAATGACACCCCTTCGACACCCTTTCAGGAGTCAGCATAAGCCCACTCCCCTAAAGAAAACCTCGGGCTGTTTTTGTGAGTGTCGAAAAAGCACCCTCGGAGTGTTTTCGAGAGTGTCAAAATGACCCACTAAAAAAAACGTTAAGTGAACACCCCAACAAGAGTCAAACTGACACTTAAAACAGAGTAAATTGAACGGGAAAAATCTCCCTAAAACCCTGACACCCTTCCAAAAGGAGTCAAAATTACGGTTCCACAAAAACACCTTAGGGGTGTTTTTGAGGGTAGTGTTTTTTTGCAGACTCCTGTAAGAGTGTCATAAAGAGTGTTATATTAACACTCTTTGTAAAACTCTTTCATGAGTCTGCAAAACTATCCCCGTAAACCAATCTTCAGGTTTCAACCAATCAGGTTTGCGTAAACCAATCAGGTCCCTCCTCCGTAAACTAATCAGTAAACCTCCCCGTAAACCAATCAGGTTTACGCATGCGAGTTCCAGCTTGATCCACATTAAAGGCCGCGAACATGGCCACATCCCCAAGATAACGGGAGAGAATCCAAGAGATCATTTGGAACCAGATAAATCGGCTCAGAATAATTTTAACCTATAAAGTACGCTGCTCCGTTTAGCGCATGTAGTTTGGGCATTACACACAGTTACACAAATTCATCCAGGAAAGGACCCATTCGCTGCATCTGGACTCGGGACGATTGAAAACAGCCAAAAAACAATCCACAAGTATCATGCATTTCAACAATGTTGCACAATTTCCAACACCTGCTGGACAGTGCCAACTGTTGTGGAACGTCACAAACAGCAACAACCTGAAATGTACTTGATGAAGTAAACAATATTTTTTTCTTCTTCTTTGGTCAAAAATCAATATTTTCCAAATCGGAAAAAAGTTTTGTAAAACAAAAATTATCTATCAATTCGTATTTCGTACTATTTTCGCCCAGACACTAATTCAACCAATACAAAATATTTTATTCTATATTTTTTTTGGGGGGATTTTTTTTTTAACAACAAAATAAGTGTGTCCATCGTGTAGCACATGGAGAGACAATCTGTTTATATTTGTGTTTCATTTTTCAAAAAAGTATTACTGCGAGTTCTTGGAATATTTAACCCTCGCCCTACGGAAGCCTCCGCCCTACGGGAGCCTCCGCCCTACGGGGCGGATGCTCCGTAGGGAGGCTCGCTCTACGGGGCGGAGGCTTTTCACCTACGCCCTACGGGGGTCCTAAAAACACCCCCTGTTAACTTCCAAACCAAGCAACATAGAGCAACGCAGTAAGAACCAACATGTTGCATGTCATGTTGGGAATCTAACGGCATAAATTGTTTAGGTTTCGGGTCAACGAGTGACCTTCCAGGTCAAGTGAATGACCTCGATCGACCACGTCCAGAACAGCGATTTTGCTCTGTCATAAAACCTCAAAATTAGAAATTGATAAATGTAAATAAAAAGGCATGTTCCTAAACCAGTTTTGTCTCAGGAATACAGAAAAGGTGTAAACACGGATATCTCATTCTCAGGCTGCAACCAGATACTATTTGCATCGTTATCGTATATCGTTATCGTATATCGTTATCGTATATCGTTATCGTATATCGTTATCATATATCGTTATCATATATCGTTATCGTATATCGTTATCGTATATCGTTATCGTATATCGTTATCGTATATCGTTATCGTATATCGTTATCGTATATCGTTATCGTATATCGTTATCGTATATCGTTATCGTATATCGTTATCGTATATCGTTATCGTATATCGTTATCGTATATCGTTATCGTATATCGTTATCGTATATCGTTATCGTATATCGTTATCGTATATCGTTATCGTATATCGTTATCGTATATCGTTATCGTATATCGTTATCGTATATCGTTATCGTATATCGTTATCGTATATCGTTATCGTATATCGTTATCGTATATCGTTATCGTATATCGTTATCGTATATCGTTATCGTATATCGTTATCGTATATCGTTATCGTATATCGTTATCGTATATCGTTATCGTATATCGTTATCGTATATCGTTATCGTATATCGTTATCGTATATCGTTATCGTATATCGTTATCGTATATCGTTATCGTATATCGTTATCGTATATCGTATATCGTTATCGTATATCGTTATCGTATATCGTTATCGTATATCGTTATCGTATATCGTTATCGTATATCGTTATCGTATATCGTTATCGTATATCGTTATCGTATATCGTTATCGTATATCGTTATCGTATATCGTTATCGTATATCGTTATCGTATATCGTTATCGTATATCGTTATCGTATATCGTTATCGTATATCGTTATCGTATATCGTTATCGTATATCGTTATCGTATATCGTTATCGTATATCGTTATCGTATATCGTTATCGTATATCGTTATCGTATATCGTTATCGTATATCGTTATCGTATATCGTTATCGTATATCGTTATCGTATATCGTTATCGTATATCGTTATCGTATATCGTTATCGTATATCGTTATCGTATATCGTTATCGTATATCGTTATCGTATATCGTTATCGTATATCGTTATCGTATATCGTTATCGTATATCGTTATCGTATATCGTTATCGTATATCGTTATCGTATATCGTTATAGTATATCGTTATCGTATAACGTTATCGTATATCGTTATCGTATATCGTTATCGTATATCGTTATCGTATATCGTTATCGTATATCGTTATCGTATATCGTTATCGTATATCGTTATCGTATATCGTTATCGTATATCGTTATCGTATATCGTTATCGTATATCGTTATCGTATATCGTTATCGTATATCGTTACCGTATATCTTTATCGTATATCGTTATCGTATATCGTTATCGTATATCGTTATCGTATATCGTATATCGTATATCGTTATCGTATATCGTTATCGTATATCGTTATCGTATATCGTTATCGTATATCGTTATCGTATATCGTTATCGTATATCGTTATCGTATATCGTTATCGTATATCGTTATCGTATATCGTTATCGTATATCGTTATCGTATATCGTTATCGTATATCGTTATCGTATATCGTTATCGTATATCGTTATCGTATATCGTTATCGTATATCGTTATCGTATATCGTTATCGTATATCGTTATCGTATATCGTTATCGTATATCGTTATAGTATATCGTTATCGTATATCGTTATCGTATATCGTTATCGTATATCGTTATCGTATATCGTTATCGTATATCGTTAGCGTATATCGTTATCGTATATCGTTATCGTATATCGTTGTCGTATATCGTTATCGTATATCGTTATCGTATATCGTTATCGTATATCGTTATCGTATATCGTTATCGTATATCGTTATCGTATATCGTTATCGTATATCGTTATCGTATATCGTTATCGTATATCGTTATCGTATATCGTTATCGTATATCGTTATCGTATATCGTTATCGTATATCGTTATCGTATATCGTTATCGTATATCGTATATCGTTATCGTATATCGTTATCGTATATCGTTATCGTATATCGTTATCGTATATCGTTATCGTATATCGTTATCGTATATCGTTATCGTATATCGTTACCGTATATCGTTACCGTATATCGTTATCGTATATCTTTATCGTATATCGTTATCGTATATCGTTATCGTATATCGTTATCGTATATCGTTATCGTATATCGTTATCGTATATCGTTATCGTATATCGTTATCGTATATCGTTATCGTATATCGTTATCGTATATCGTTATCGTATATCGTTATCGTATATCGTTATCGTATATCGTTATCGTATATCGTTATCGTATATCGTTATCGTATATCGTTATCGTATATCGTTATCGTATATCGTTATCGTATATCGTTATCGTATATCGTTATCGTATATCGTTATCGTATATCGTTATCGTATATCGTTATCGTATATCGTTATCGTATATCGTTATCGTATATCGTTATCGTATATCGTTATCGTATATCGTTATCGTATATCGTTATCGTATATCGTTATCGTATATCGTTATCGTATATCGTTATCGTATATCGTTATCGTATATCGTTATCGTATATCGTTATCGTATATCGTTATCGTATATCGTTATCGTATATCGTTATCGTATATCGTTATCGTATATCGTTATCGTATATCGTTATCGTATATCGTTATCGTATATCGTTATCGTATATCGTTATCGTATATCGTTATCGTATATCGTTATCGTATATCGTTATCGTATATCGTTATCGTATATCGTTATCGTATATCGTTATCGTATATCGTTATCGTATATCGTTATCGTATATCGTTATCGTATATCGTTATCGTATATCGTTATCGTATATCGTTATCGTATATCGTTATCGTATATCGTTATCGTATATCGTTATCGTATATCGTTATCGTATATCGTTATCGTATATCGTTATCGTATATCGTTATCGTATATCGTTATCGTATATCGTTATCGTATATCGTTATCGTATATCGTTATCGTATATCGTTATCGTATATCGTTATCGTATATCGTTATCGTATATCGTTATCGTATATCGTTATTAGCTGAGTAGTTCTCAGACTGTTACATCGTTGATAAAGTAACCGGCTGTTACATCGTTATTAGCTAAGTCGTTGGGTGGAAGAGCGTAGGAAGGCTGTTGAGTGTTAAAAGGACATTCCCACTTTAACATTAGTTTTGAGTTGAGATAGCCATGTTGTTGGATTTGCTTTGAAATTAAGTAGGGTAGCGGTTAAAACAACCACATAGGTCTATTCGAAAAGAAATTCGAGCTTGGTCTTGACAATTGTAACAAATAAACCCCACGTGTATTTGAATAGGGGTTTAAAGCCGATGACGTCGTCTCTCTTTACCCAATGGTGATGATAGTCGACTTGTTTTAAGGTAAACCTTGGAGATATTTGCGTGTTTCAAATGGTTTGGTAACTGGTTTGTTTTGTATTCAAAGCGCCAGAATTGTCTCGAAATCATTGTGCCATACTTTGGCAGCGTAAAATATTTCTGTATAGCTCTCTAGAGCTCAATAAGACGCCATCAACCCAAATGTTAAAACTTAACTTTTTATGAAATTGAGCACTGTTTGCGAGAAACAAATGTCATAATCGTGTTCGGCAGCAATTACTTCATATTTTGCACCACAAACGGCGTACATTTGACAACTTTTTGGAAGGTGGGAGTGTCCCTTCAACCAGTTACTATTTTCATCGTTCATTATCGTACATTGTTATTAGCTGAGTCGTTATCGGGCTGTTACATCGTTATTAGCTGAGTAGTTGGGTAGAAGAGCGTGGGAGGAAGGATGTTGAGTGTTAACCAGGTACTATTTTCAACGTTCATTATTGTAAATCGTTATTATCTGAGTCGTGGAAGAGCGTGGGACACTTAATATGAAGGGGGACAATGAGAGGGACAACACCATGACCGTTTGCTAGGTTTGAACGCAACTTAGACATGTCCTGTTCTCAGACTGTTATACGTTGCCTTATTTTTGGACACTGCTGTGCGATGTTGATTAACGTTTCGTTGTTGTTTTTGTTAAATACATGTGAAACCACGCCTGTAGAATGCTTTAAGAAAGCCGGAGCGTCTTGCGACGCGTCTACACCCCAAGCAGCGGCGACCATTACGCCTCTCCCAGTGGTAAACGAACTCCCGCAATACGCCCGGCTGAGGCAATCGACACCCCCCGCATGAGTATTGCGACACCTCGACACCCCATGCAACGGTGACGTTACGCCTCTCCCAGTGGTAAACGAACTCCCGCAATACGCCCGGCTGAGGCGTCAATCGACACCCCCCGCATGAGTATTGCGACACCTCGACACCCCATGCAGCGGTGACGTTACGCCTCTCCCAGTGGTAAACGAACTCCCGCAATACGCCCGGCTGAGGCGTCAATCGACACCCCCGCATGAGTATTGCGACACCTCGACACCCCATGCAGCGGTGACGTTACGCCTCTCCCAGTGGTAAACGAACTCCCGCAATACGCCCGGCTGAGGCGTCAATCGACACCCCACGCATGAGTATTGCGACACCTCGACACCCCATGCAGCGGTTAACAATGGTGTTCTGTTAAACCTATACACCCCTTGCAGCGGCGATCACGGTTGTTCCGGTACACCTCCCTGAGTGCTAAACAAAACAACTTCCGGGCGAAGTATTTTAGGTTGTGTGGCATCACACGGGCTAGGGGTGTCAACACCCGGCGCGGGTGTTGATTTTGTTGTGAGTGTATGGCAAGGGCGGATTCAGGATATTTTAGGAGGGGTGGCCGCATGCCAATTTAGAGGCGCCTTCTAAAGAAAGGGCGCCGTCACTGACTGAAAGGGCGCCGTCACTGTCCGAAAGGGCGCCGTCAATGGCTGTAAGGGCGCCGTCACTGGCCGGAAGGGCGCCTCGGGTCAAAAGGACCAGGTCATGACCTGTATGACCTGATACTCGGCAAGTTACTTTCAACAGGGCGCCCGAAAGGGCGTCGAAACGGTCCATAGGGACGCTGCGTGCTCACGGGCTGTCCATCGCCGGGCGCCTGGCGGCGCCCGGCGACAGACAGCCCGTGGGGCGCCGTTCTGGTGGTGGTGGTGGTGGTGGGGGTGGGGGGCGGGGGGGGGGGGGGGGCGACCGCTGCGGCCACCCCCTGGATCCGCCCCTGGTGTATGGCGGCCCAGGTGGGTCGCACGGCGCATTTTTTTTAAAGCGCCGACGAGATGGTGTTCGTTTAACCCTATTTGTAACAGGCTCCTGGCTACCCCTATTTGTAACAGGGGGGGGGGGCGGATTCCGCCCCGCCCCCCGGAGATCTCGAGATCTACCCGTCCGATTTTCAAAAAATTAAAGGTGTTTGGTTCCCCTCAACACGATCTACATTTATAAATAATACACAAATATATATTTGGGATAGGGGGGCAGCAGGGGGGCAAAAACTACAAATTTTAGTGCTATTTTTGATCCAACATAGCTTTCATGTTTATCGACTGATTTTAACACAACTAATAGGAATCGATAGAGATTGAATCGGAAATTGATATATGACGGTGACGTTTGAAAATTCAAAAATCATAGGCGTGTGCAGGTCACTCAATATGGGGTTGAAGTAAATGCGTAATACAACCATTTTTTGATGTTTTTTTTAATAAATGAAATGGTATGTGATTGAGACATTAGAAAAAACAGTTATAAATCATATTTTTTTGCCATAGGCGGTACCAGGTTAGTGAAAAAGGGGGGTAAAATTGGGAAAAATATTAACCGCAGACAAGTTGCTACCCAGCACTATAAATATGTTACTGATCATAGATAGTCCCTTTTTGCATGTTGTACTTCATCATAGGCGTATCCAGGATTCAAACTAGGGCGGCGCAAGACCTTTTGATAAGTATATTATCCGCTATTATGATACTAACTAGTCAACAGTGACTATTTCACTTACAACTTCAATTAACATTGCTTACCCCCCTTTTTACCCTACCTGGACTCGCCTATTATCTTATAA
This sequence comes from Chirona hameri, assembly GCA_036785665.1. NCBI lineage: Eukaryota > Metazoa > Arthropoda > Thecostraca > Balanomorpha > Balanidae > Chirona > Chirona hameri. The sequence goes on along the minus strand of JAXIVJ010000090.1, from coordinate 216,750 downwards.
TCGTTCGTAGAGTAGCCTGTGGTGCGTGTTTCATCCGAAAACTGCAGTATGTTATGTCATTGTACTCCCATGCCTCTTAGTTTCCTTGCAATAATATGACCCCCTTTCTTCCATTCCTGAGCGCGCCTCTGCAAAAAATGACTTTATTCCCTTTTCTGGTCTCATATGTGCATATATTATTATAAGCTAAACGTATATTGCGCCGTTATCGCTGGCATATCGTCATCACCATGCCAGTCACCCCCCTTTTCATGTTCCTGAACACGCCCCTGAAACTCTATATGTAATAAATTATGCAAATAATGGAAGCAGAAGCTATCTTTTACATCTTGATAGCTATAAATGCTCCTTACATTGCTCTATTGGCTTCCCGCCAAGCATTGAATACTTCCTGGAACCCCCCCCCCTTTTCAAGCACCTGAAACCGCCTCTGCCATGCAATTTTGTATGAAATTGTATTAACATCATCTAATTTGCACTTGTTGCAATCACGGTAAGCCGATGTAACTCCTTCATACTTGATGCAGTTAGGAAGAAACCGTGAAGATCACATTTCCGTATTTTCGCCAAATGTCGCCTCCGAACCCACCCAAAACTGTGCCCTGGAACCGCCTCTGTTCATCCGAAAACAAAAATGGCGTGACATGACGTATTTAAAACGTGTTTTTTTTCTACCAAAGTGATACATTAATTTCATTGAAATTTGGTGAGAAGACGTGGAATTGATGCAGTATAAGGTACTGAAAGTTTCACGTTAATATCCATCACAATTTTAAAGTTATTGAGAAAATCCGGGAGGGGCAGATTCTGCCCCCCCCCCCCCCGAAGTTTCGAAGTTAAGAACTTAAAATTTTGACTCCAAATGCGGAGTTCAATTCTATGAAAAGTCCCAAAATTTCATGGGCCTGCTCCCAGCCGTTCTGGAGATATCTGCGAAAAACATGAGGGGGGGGGGGGGGGGGGCGGAATCCGCCCCCCCCCCCCTGTTACAAATAGGGTTAACGTCTGTATCTGTATTTAATCAAAAGTTGTTGGTAAACACTTGTTGGTGACCTCTGATGACCTAAGATGACTTTGAATGACTCACCGATTAAAATTGTGCCTGGGTCATCAAGAATGACCTATAATAACATTATTTTGACAGATTTGGTCTGTTATAATGTGTATCAGTTGAATAAGAAGCATTTGCAATTTGTATCATTGACTTTTATTGGGGAAGTCACGTGTTCTACCTGACCTTAGGTCACCGATATCAAATATCTGAGATAAACGAATTGTAGGTACTTATGGCCTAGTTAATCCTGTAATATATAAACCACTCAACCTAAAACTGTGGCTGTGGCACGACCGCAAACGTTTTGGAGGTGGACTCATCTGACCTGATCTGAGATGACCCGAGGTCAAAAATTGCACACAATGTGGATGATTGCACACAATGTGAAAAATTGCACACAGCGCGGAGGCTCCACGACCGTCCCCATCACTTGCGGCGTGGTCCAAGGCTCATTTCCGGGACCAGTGTTATATTTACTTTTTACTAATGACTTGACATCGTTTTTATGTGACACCAAGACGGTGTTATATGCTGACAACGTGCAATGTATCCACTGTGGCCTCCCCAACCAACAGGGAGAGCTACAACGAGACATCGAGTCAACGCTGAGCAAAGCCCAGCGATGGCTTGTTGAAAACATTCTTAAAATTAACCCAACCAAATCTGACCTTGTTCTCATTTCTGCTCGACAAAGGATGTTTGGACACAATTTCGAAGTACGTTTTGGCAATGCAACGCTTCACCCATCTGGTAGTGCAAACATTTTAGGGGTCGTTTTGGGGAGTAATCTTACTTTCGAAAAGCATGTTTTTATCATGACGCAACGATGCTATACATCGCTGTTCGGTATGTCAAAATTTGCGGACCGACTGCCAAAAGAAGTCAAAAAGTTTATCATTGAATCATTGCTTTTTTCGCATGTATTGTATTTATTGAGCGACGGTCTGGGCAGGCTGCAACGCAACACAACGTAAACGTATTAAAAAATAATAAAGCACAGCGCAAGAATGGTTAAATGCTGTCGTCGTCAGACACGTATGATGCCTATGGATTTTGATTGAAATGGCCGAAAGTGGACGAATTTGTTGCCGAGCGAGACCTGGTGATGGTACATTGTCTGCTGTATGATAATAATGCACCGATCTGTCTGAGAGATTTGCTGTCGTACCGCGAGAATGTGTCCACCAGAGACACCCGAGGTTTTGCAGCAGGGCTGCTGCACATGCCTCGAGTCCGTACCGAGCACGCCCGTCGATCGTTCAGATTTCGGTCAACGGCCAAATGGAACTAGGCGCCGGGCGAAGTGCGAGACGCTGGAGCAATGGCGGTGGTTCGTACGTGGATGAGGGAGTGGCTGACAGCAGATCGCTAACTCTGCGAGAAACGACTGTCTTGTGCTTTTAACGCCTTTGTGTGGACAATTTTGTATGTAAATTTATTTTAATAGTGTAACTGTGATACAATGTAAAATGACACTTGTCATGAAAAACCGTGTTTTGCGGATGAAGTACGAATACACGATGATTGAAAACCAAACACCTGTGGCAAAAACGGCGGCGGCAGCGCCGGCTGCACCGCTATTCTTTCCTTGAAAACCTTAGTGGTTGGGGTTAATAAGTTTGTTGAGTTTTAAAGTCCGTAGCTGCTCCTCCAAGTAACGAGAGGCTAATAATAATAAAGTTAATAATCTGATAAAAATATACCGAAAATCATCATTGTTATGTACGTTACACTTACATGGTGTACCGTACATAATAACCGTGGTAGATGAACGATTGACTGTTGAAATGTCTGACGGAACCGTATACATTTTGACCTGGGATACGGCTAGAGAAAACAGTGAAAAACATGGGAATGAGCACATTATGGGAAAATATGTTTTTTGAAACATATTTTCCCATAATTCCAATAATTTAAAACACTTTTAAAAAGTTTTTTAAATCGATTTAGAAAACGCTCCATTTCCCATTGCTTCAACAAAAACATGCCCTCGGGCGCCCTCTTACATACGTCACAGGCGTCTTGCCAGATCTAGTAGGAACTAAACTTCGACCACCCCTGGCACAAAATGGTGGAATCTGAGGTGCATTGCCTCAAGGCCATACAAGTATACAAGCATTGTCTGCTTCAGGGTGGTGTCACCCCCATAGCCGCAATGGGTCGGCCGTATTGCTGTCAAATTCTTCGTGTGACGGACGTCAAAGACTGGTAGATTGTGTAGGGGTACGTTGGCGAGAATAGTCGAAAATTGTCCCTTTTTGATGAGCAATATTTTGCAATCCGGATCGTTTTACTAGACAATTTTGTTATCAATGGATATACAAATGTCATTTCTATTTGCGCGCAATTTGGTGTTTTGGCCTCCAAAGCCTAGTAGTAATCTATAAAACTGGTCCCGTCAAGTAGCACTTGACGTGGCGTCATAACAGGGAAAAGGGCATATCGCCAACCTTGACCACCACCGCCTTGTGACTGTACCTAGTATATAGGGCCTGTGTCTTCTTGTTTCAAAGGGGAAAACAGGGTTGTACGTTGGCGCAAGCTGCTCATGAACCCGACATTTGAGAATTTCATAACTTAACTATGACACTTATAACATACCAACATTTTTGTGTGCAAACTTGCAATCACATCCATTGAGTAATTGCAAAAATACGCCCCGAGAACATAGTTACAGTCATGGTTACGGCAGATGATCAACCATGGCCAAATTGGGCCAAACATCATGTGTGACGTCACGATCGTTTGCGCATCAAGAACATTTGTTTAACAATGGATTTTTGCGAGCTTTGTTAATTTGTTTTTATTGCAACTATGCAACTTTCGACAAAATGACTGAAGTTTAGTATATTCTATTTATTTTGGTTAATTTTAAGCTAAAAAACCCACAACGTAAAACTTGTTCATTCGGGTCGGCAAAGCTTGCCACCAAATATCATATTATTACGATCGAGTGCGAAACGCTCGCTCGTCCTTCCGTGGTGTATGGGACAAATCTGATTATGAGCGGCCCGCCCCGGCCCAACCCGTGGCGATGCTTTTGAGAAGCTCATATCTCTGCGAAAGCTCGTCCGATTGACAAGCGGGCTTCTTTGCTGAGCAGCCCCATCCAACCTACCCTGTTTTAGACCAGTGCCGACTCATATGGGTGACTACCACTGCGCGTGGCGCGTGCTTCGTGAGGGGTGTTGAAACATGTTTTCTCGCAAAAACTCCGCAACGGCTGGGCAGATTATGTGCAAATTTGGTGTGTGGTTAGGGACCTATCAGCCGCCGCCTTTCCTCAAGTCAGGGGTGGGGTGCCTCTGAACGTGCGCATGTGCACACCCCTATTATATATCTCAGGAACGGCTGCGCCGATAGTGTTCAAATTTGGTGTGCGGTTAGGGACCTCTTAGCCTCCACGTTCCCACAAGTCAGGGTGGGGTGCCTCTGCACGTGCGCACGTGTTCACCTTTTTGTATCTCAGAAACTACTTGCCCGATCGAGTTGAAATTCACCATACATTTCTTTCACGCTCGCTCGTTCATCGTCAACTACGGCGTCTTACTGATTATATATATTCTCGAAGAACACATGCGGCGCTTGAAACGCACTACCATTTGACAGATCACAGGTTGATAAATGCAATTTTCCAACGATTCAGTGCAACCCCAAATAAGTAAACTGCACCACCGACGCCAACGGCGTCGCCTCGCGAATCAAGCGGTAACCGCTTGACATTACTAAAAGGAAACGTTTGCGTTTCATATGCATCTTTATTGTGGAAGACTTTTATATTGTTTAGGATAACACTGCTTTATATTATAAGCCGAGTCATTCTAGCGGTGGCGGCCGATCACAAACACTAGCTCGAACGCTCGCTCGAACTGCACACTGCCCCGTCACCAACATGTTACCTAATCTTTTACATCACCACCCTGACCACATCATTCAGCCGCACTTCCAGCACTTCCACATGTTTACCTTGCCAAGTAGGAAATGGATCGATCCATAAAGGTCTGGTCTAATCAGAATCCATCCAGTATTAATCCAGATCCAATCCAATTACTTGTGGTTTCTAAGAGGCTGATCCGATACAGTCCAGTCCATGCTGGGAAGCTGACAATTGTTAACAGGTTAACGTTATTTATAACAGGCTCCTGGCTACCCCTATTTGTAACAGGGGGTGGGGGTATTCCACCCCCCCCCACGGAGATTTCAAGATCTACCCGTCCGATTTTCAAAAACCAAACGGCGTTTGATTCTCTTTAACACGATCTACATTTCTAAAAATAGAAATCCGAAATGTTTGTAAAATGTAATGTAAATGCGTAATAAAATGTAAATGCGTAATAAAACAATTTTTTATGTTTATTTTTTATAAATGCAATGGTGTGTTATTTTGACATTAGACAAAACAGTTATAAAACATATATTTTGCCATCGGCGGTACCAGGTTAGTGAAAAGGGGAGGTCAAATAGGACAAAATATTAACCGCAGGCAAGTTGCTACCCAGCACTATACATAAGTTACTGATCGTAGATAGTTCCTTTTCGCATGTCGTACTTCATCATCGGCGTATCCAGGATTTAAACTGGGGAGGCGCAAGACCTTGTGATAGGTATATTATCCGCCATTATGATACTAACTAGTCAACAGTGACTATTTCACTTACAACTTCAATTCACATTGCTTACCCCCCCCCCCTTTTTTACCCTACCTTGACTCGCCTATTATCTTATAATCGTTCGTAGAGTACCCTGTGGTGCATTTTTCATCCGAAAACTGCAGTATGTTATGTCATTGTAGGGCGTAGGCCCATGTATCTTAGTTTCCTTGCAATAATATGACTCATTTTCTTCCATTCCTGAGCGCGCCTCTCAAAAAAAAAATGGCTTCATTCCCTCTCCTGGCCTCATATGTGCATATATATATTTATAAACTAACCATCTATTGCGCCGTAATCGCTGGCATATCGTCATCACCATGCCAGTCACCCCCATTTGCATGTGCCTGAACACGCCCCTGCAACTCTATATGTAATAAATTATGCAAATAATGAAAGGAGAAGCTATCTTTTACATCTTGATAGCTACAAATGCCCCTTACATCGCTCTATTAGCTTCCCGCTAAACATGGCATACTTCCTGGAAACCACCCCTTTTCAAGCCCTTGAAACCGCCTCTGCCATGCAATTTTTATGATATTTCATTAACATCAACTAATTTGCACTTGTTTCAATCACCGTAAACCGATGTAACTCCTTCATACTTGAAGCAGTTAGGAAGAAACCGTAAAGATCGCATTTCTGTATTATCGCCAAATGTCACCGCAGAACCCTCCCAAAAACGTGCCCTGGAACCGTCTCTGTTCAGGTTAAGAACTCCAAATTTTGCCTCCATATGTGGAAATTTGTTTTTGGAAAAGTCCTAAAATTCCATGGGCCTGTTCCCAGCCGTTCTGGAGATATCTTCGAAAAACATGAGGGGGCGGAATCCGCCCCCCCCCCCTGTTACAAATAGGGTTAACTAAATACAAGTTATTAACGTTCATATTGATATATACAGTCAACTCCTCATATTAATGTATTACTGACCAAAGACGCGTTTCGTATTTATAACTTCTTCAGTTGGTCATTCAAATACAATACAAATTGGTGGGGCCACGTCAAACGTTTTTTAACGTTTAAAACGTCACAGGCCACGTTTTTCATGATTAACTGAAGAAGTTAAAAATACGAAACGCGCCTTGGTCAGTAATAACTTATATGAGAAGTTGACTGTTTATAAATACAAGCTTTTCAACAAGTTAATGCGTTACAGAAATGACATTCTTCCAAAAATAATCGACTGCAATGAAGAATCAATTATCACGAATCTTTTTCATCGGTTGGTTGTTGAACATTCATCATAAAAAATAAATCCATTCCGATCCAAATCCATTCGAAGGTAATATTTGTGATCTAATCCAATCCAGAGCCAATGGATCGGACTATATTATTCATCCGGTGGATTAATCCAATTGATTTAATAATCTGCAGTTACGCACTACTCGGTACTGACATGAACAAATGTGAGGCGGTGCCCCATATACAGACACCGGTGTTGGTTGGTGCAGCGTTCGTCAGCAGGCCAGCGGCCAGCGGCGCCGGGACGCTGCCAGCATCGGACACATCACTGGCGCGTATCGCGTGGTGCGGACACAGTCGGTCTCCCGGAGCACGGCACACAGTGAGGTCAGGAGTCCCGCGTGGGAGGTCAGGAGGTCAGGTCGGGCCAGGGCTCTGTTGCCAGATATCCTGTTGTTAGGTCAGTCCATTCGGGATCGAGCAGGAGCGTCGCCACGGGGGGGGGGGGGGGGCGCCCCAGGATCGTTCCGGCCGGAGTCCGCCCCCCAGATTTGCAGGATTTTAACATTAGCCCTATAGGGCTGCCCCTCCACCTCCCAAGCTGGCCCCTTCAAACCCCTGGCTGGCCCCCCCCCCCCTAAAAATGTTGTGGCGACGCCACTGGGATCGAGGTACCTGTGCCTAGTGAGATCTATTGCTAGAGCAGTTAACACCTTACGTCAAACTGCATTGCCGCAGTTTCGTATTTTCAATTTCGTATTTCGTATTTGCAGCAGCTGCCACTGAGCTGGTCACCTGATGACTCAGCAGTAGCAGTAGTAGTGCTATTTAATAGGATGTCAGGTGAATCTGTTCTAGATATCTCCGGTGGTTCAGGTTGCCACTGAGCTGGTCACCTGATGACTCAGCAGCTGCCACTGAGCTGGTCACCTGATGACTCAGCAGCTGCCACTGAGCTGGTCACCTGATGACTCAGCAGCTGCCACTGAGCTGGTCACCTGATGACTCAGCAGCTGCCACTGAGCTGGTCACCTGGTGACTCAGCAGCTGCCACTGAGCTGGTCACCTGATGACTCAGCAGCTGCCACTGAGCTGGTCACCTGATGATTCAGCAGCTGCCACTGAGCTGGTCACCTGATGACTCAGCAGTTGCCACTGAGCTGGTCACCTGATGACTCAGCAGCTGCCACTGAGCTGGTCACCTGATGATTCAGCAGCTGCCACTGAGCTGGTCACCTGATGACTCAGCAGCTGCCACTGAGCTGGTCACCTAGTGACTCAGCAGCTGCCACTGAGCTGGTCACCTGATGATTCAGCAGCTGCCACTGAGCTGGTCACCTGATGACTCAGCAGTTGCCACTGAGCTGGTCACCTGATGACTCAGCAGCTGCCACTGAGCTGGTCACCTGATGACTCAGCAGCTGCCACTGAGCTCAATATTCATTACACCCAACTTTAAAAGTGGCTGTTTGATGTCACAAAATTTGCACAAAGTGTAGGAGTTTTAAATTGACGTGGTCAACTGCGAGGGAATATCAGGGCTTTTGAGGCTAACTGTTTCACACTACATTAACCCTATTTGTAACAGGGGGGGGGGGGGGGGGGGCGGATTCCGCCCCCTTCACTCCCTCAGGTTTTTCGCAGATATTTCCGGAACGGCTGGGAGCAGGCCCATGCAATTTTGGGACTTTTCCCAGAAATAGATTTACACATATGGAGTCAAAATTATGAGTTCTTAACCTGAACACAGGCGGTTCCAGGGCCCATTGTGTGGGGGGGGGGGTCGTCGGCGACATTTGGCGATAATACGGAAATGCGATCTTCACGGCTTCTTCCTAACTGCCTCAAACATGAAGGAGTTACATCGGTTTACGGTGATTGAAACAAGTGCAAATTAGTTGATGTCAATGAACAATCATAAAATTGCATGGCAGAGGCGGTTTCAGGGACTTGAAAATGGGAGGTTTCCAGGAAGTATTCCATGTTTAGCGGGAAGCCAATAGAGCGATGTAAGGAGCATTTATAGCTATCAAGATGTAAACGATAGCTTCTTCTTCCATTATTTGCATAATTTATAACATAAAGAGTTGCAGAGGCGTGTTCATGCACTGGAAAAGGTGGCGACTATCATGGTGATGACTATATTGCAGCGATTACGGCGTAATAGACGGTTAGTTTAGAATGATATATGCACATATGAGGCCACAAGAGACAATGAAGTCATGTTTTGCAGAGGCGCGCTAAGGAATGGAAGAAAGGGGGTCATATTGCAAGGAAACTAAGATGCATGGGAGTGTCTACGAGCTCGGTTATGTAATCTGTTGCATGCAATTATGTCGCAATAAAAGTATTTATTATCTGGAAAAGAAGATGCATGGGCCTACAATGAGATAACATTCTACAGTTTTCTGATGAAACACGCACCAGAGGGTACTCTACGAACGATTATAAGATAATAGGAGAGTCCAGGTAGGGTAAAAAGGGGTGTAACCAATGCGAATTGAAGTTGTAAGTGAAATAGACACGGTTGACTAGTTAGTATCATAACCCGCGCACGGCAGGGGCTTTGCGCCGAACACGAACTGCAGGGGGGTTGATTTCCGCCCCCCCCTAAGATCTCGAAAACTACGCTACGTAGCGAGAAGCGGAAAACGGCATTTGATAGCTTGATACATGTTCTATCGAAAGTATTTCAGTATTATTTTAGGTTAGATCAAAATTGAGGTCACCAGAGGTCATCAAAGGTCAAATTTCCAGTTTTTCCTGTTTTAGGACATCGCTCCAGAAATTCCCATATATCTCAGAAACTATGCTAGTTAGAAACAAACCGAAAAAAGAAAACGCCAGCCAGTGAAATTTTCAATCGCTTAGGTGTCATCAAATTTGATCTCAGGTCAATATTTGAGGCTCCAGAGGTCAAAAAAGGAAAAAAATGACGCTTTTTTGCTAAATCGTTTTTCGCTATTAACTTTTTATGTAATACAGATAACGGAAAACTGTTTACGCCATTGTGTTTATCTTGTCAAGGCCCTTCGAATCATGTGCATCGTAACCTTGTTAAGTCAATTAAAAAAATTGACCTCAGGTCACTTGGGATAACGGAAAACTGTTTACGCCATTGTGTTTATCTTATCAAGGCCCTTCGAATCATGTGCATCGTAACCTTGTTAAGTCAATTAAAAATTTGACCTCAGGTCAAGGTCAGTAGTGATGACCAAAGTATGCCATGTTGCATCTGGGAAGACGTGTCTCAACGAGACAAACACATGGATGTCTGTTTCACTCCTCTATCTGCATTATGTCGAGAGTTATTGACAAAAAAGTGATGGTGACCTCGCATGACCTCAAATGACCCAATAGGGGTCACTGAACAAAACTTACATACACTTGGATCATCAAGAATATCCTATAATAACATGATCCAGAAGTAATTGGACTAATATCATGCATATCCTTAGCATTTGTATATTTCCCCGTTGACTTATTATGGGGAGGCTACGAAATTGACCTGACCTTAGGTCACCGATATCAAAATTCCGAGATAAACGAATTGTAAGTACTTATGCCCTCATGACATCCTGTAAGTTTCAAACTGATCGGTGAAAACTCTGGCTTTGGCACAACTTCGAACAATTTTGGAGGTGGGGTCACTTGACCTGGTCTGGTGACCTGACCTGAGATGACCCGAGGATATTTTTTTTCAAAGTGTGCGCAATTGATGTCCTGCCAGGTGTGCGAAAACCCGGCGGCGCTGCGCGCCGCCGTTTTTTCGCTATCTTTGAAAAACCTGAGGGGGGGGGGGGGGGGGCGGAAATCAACCCCCCCTGCAGTGCGCGGGATAATATCGGATAATATACTTATCAAAAGATCTTGCGCCTCCCCAGTTTAGATCCTGGATACGCCTATGATGAAGTACAACATGCAAAAAGGAACTATCTACGATTAGTAACTTATTTATATTGCTGGGTAGCACTGCGGTTAATATTTGCTCTATTTGGCCTCCCTGTTTCACTAACCTGGAACCGCCTGGCAAAAAATATGATTATAACTGTTTAAAAATAACTTCAAAAAACGGGTTTATTCCGCATTTTCTTCACCCCCATGTATTGAGTGAGCTGCAAACACCTATGATTTTTGATTTTTGAAAAGTCACCGCCATATATCAATCTCCAATTCAATCTCTATCGATCCCCATTAGTTCATAGTTGCGGTAAAATCGGTTGATAAACATGAAGCCGTGTTAGATCACAAATACCTCTAACATTTGTAGTTTTGCCCCCCTGTTGCCTCCCTATCAAACATTTAGTTTTTTGTTTGTTTTAGAAATGTAGATCGTGTTGAGGGGAATCAAACGCCGTTTGATTTATGAACATCGGATGGGTGAATCTCGAGATCTCCGGGGGGGGGGGGGATCCGCCCCCCCCCCCCCCGTGTTACAAATAGGGGTAGCCAGGAGCCTGTTACAAATAGGGTTAAGTAGACGCACAGATAAATAATAATGTATGGTTCCCCTGAAGGAGCTAAAAAGAGAAGAAAAACATTACAAATATGCCTGCGTGAAGAATATGCGTGCCTGAATTAATATTTTGCTTGAGGATATCGGCTTTGAACTCACGAAAATATTGTAGTATAGTTTATAGCAATAGTCGAACATTTAATAGACATCTTTCAAGCCAAAGCGAGTCATATCCATTTGCATGTTTTCCTTGTAGTGTCTGTCTGAAAATATACATCAACTCCGTACTGAAAGCATCTACCTGCCGCGATGAAGCTCAATGAGAGACGTCTGCAGACATATTTCCGGCTAAAGTCCCGACTGGTGTGATTTCGACGGCCCATTTCTTCCATTGAGCCCATCTTATGGTCGCTGCAGACGAGAATGACTCAATTATTCAGATCGGCGCGGATAGCAGATTTATGAGGGAACCCCACTTGCAATGGGAGCAGCGAGATCCCGTGCGTGCTCCGTGTGGATATCTGATCTGCCGGGATACTCTGCAGAAACGCGAGAGACAAAGGAAAGTTATCGCTCCTTAAATTGTGCAAACGAGGAGAAAAGTGGTGCGACTGAGAAAGGGGGAGCTTCGCCCTACGGGAGTTTTTTCACCTTCGCCCTACCTCACTAAGGACTGACAGGCCCCCCTGTTAACCCGCGCACTGCAGGGGCTTTGCGCCGAACACCAACTGCAGGGGGGGGGGGGTTGATATCCGCCCCCCCTGAGATCTCGAAAACTACGCTACGTAGCGAGAAGTGGAAAACGGCAATTGATAGCTTGATACATGCTCTATCGAAAGTATTTCAGTATTGTTTTAGGTCCGGTCAAAATTGAGGTCACCAGAGGTCATCAAAGGTCAAATTTTCCAGTTTTTTCCTGTTTTAGGACATCGCTCCAGAAATTCCCATATATCTCAAAAACCAGGAACTATGATGCTATTTAGAAACAAACCGAAAAAAGCAAACGCGAGCCAGTGAAATTTGCAATCGCTAAGGTGTCCTCAAATTTGATCTAAGGTCAATATTTGAGGCTCCAGAGGCACTGGCGGCCGCAGGGGGGGGGGGGGGCACGGGGGCCATGGCCCCCCTTTGGCTCCCAAAGGTGGGGCCATATTGCCTTTTGGACCCCCCCTTTTGCCAGTACCAACCAGGGCCTATTTTAACATTTTGGCAGTTGACGATTTTGTCCCTCTCCAGTCCCTGAAAATGTCATGAAGCAGCAATTACAATAGAATGGGCAATGGGCATTTCGTCAAAAGTTCAAAGTGAAAACAACACTGCATTCATTTACTTGTGAAGTTTTCCTGATTTTTTTTTTGTGTTTGACAGTGCAGCCATTTTTTGTGCAGCCATATTTCGATGCCGCGTTTTTTGCCAAAGTGGTGCGCAAGTTTCAATTTGTAAGGCGATCATGAGCTAGTGCATCAGTTTCTATGTCGATGTGCATATGTGCTTGCGTTCATCGGTTTGAGCACGGTAGATATACAGTTGAAGTCATTTTGATTTGGCAAGCTGGTGCTGGCATCATGAAAAGAGTAAAAGAAAAACAGCAAACGATTCAATCTTTCTTTCAGGCTAAACGGTACGTAGAATCAAAGCTTGCAAAACAGTTTTAAGGGAAGGATCCATCATTTCTATTTCTTCTTTTTTCAAACTGCAATTGCAGTTTTGCGATGAGCTGCTGTGCCTGGTGTTTCCCTGTCTAGGAATTGAGATGCCCTTGTCAGTATTATCTTGTCCTAAAGTACCTAACGGACACATCCTAACCTTGGACTTTTCATGCTATCAGAAATCAGAATGTACACAATGCACTGCATGCCAGTATCGTCTGCATTCTGATAGCATGTCTGCATTCTGATATGAAAAGTCTGAGGTTAGGTTGTGTCCAAAGATTGGACTTAAACCCTATTTCATTGTTTTGTTATGATTGTAAGCATGATTAATTTTCTTGTTGAAATTGATAAAGCTCTAGGAATGCTTATAAAGAGTAGGTTAGCATTATAAACCAAGATTATATTATTCAAGTTGGTAAAGCTAATTGAGAGTAACCCAAATGAGGGTGAACAGTTAAAGTAAGGTAGATAAGTTGTTAGTTAACATTTGGCCGCTTTCCCTGATAATTCCTAGAAAACATATTTTAAATTGTAATTTTACTAAAAAATTAAATTTGCAACCAGAGGGCTGAAATGACACTTGTTTTACAATGTCATCTAGACAAAAAGAATGAAGCGCCTGCAACTCTGTACACTGTTTGCACCATAAAATGATAAACATTGTACACTGTTTGCTCCATAAACATTGCACACTGTTTGCCCCATAAACATTTCCCAAAACATAGTCCTGTGTAGCAACTAGCAAGTGCATTTCACCCAGACTCAGTATTGAAACCTTCCACATAACTTTTATCTTACTTAAATATATTATCAAACTTAAATCAATTAACTTATTATACTCAGTAGTCACTAGTCAGTATTGAATAGTTCAGTGAGAAAGGTCAGCACAATTGTTTTCATAATGTAGCTGACCTACTACTTTCACTTCTCTAAAAGTGAAAAAGGTTTTGGGAAGAGAATGACCTCAGTTTTGCCTATCCATCATATGTAAAAAAAACACTTCACCTCACCAAGGGACCAAGGGCAAGTGCTCACCCTGATTAATATTTACATCAGCCATTGAAACAGTTGCTTATTGGTGAACAACTATGTAATGAAAATGAATTGCATTTGTGACTTGGCTTTGCATTATTGGCACAGGTTATGATATAGTTAACATTTATGCTCAGTATGTATGTTGGCTAAATCACAACTGAGAAATGGAAAGCCACAGCTTGTTGGTATAATTTGTCTGATGAACCTGCTTTCTCAGTTTGTTTTTATGTCCAACTTTTTTGCTGTTTCATTTTTTTGAATTTCTTACTTCTCCACTGCCATTTTTACTACTTGTTAATTATGGCCTAGGATAAGGATGGGCAAAATTGTGTCTCCATAAGTCTATAGTATGCCTCTGTTGGGGTAATAACTTCTTTGTTTGTGCTGTGGTCCTGTGGACAAGTGCCCATGAAATGCAAAATTGAGTTGGTAAATTGCATTGAGTCAATTCGGCCTCTCTGAACGACCGTTTCGTGAAATTTCCGTGGAAGGACGCGGAATGTCGCTCTCTGTTTGCACGGTTAACCCTCGCCCTACGGGAGCTTTTTTCACCTTCGCCCTACGGGAGGGGGGCTGACAGCCCCCCTGTTAATTTCGAAACCAATCAACTTAGAGCAATGCGGTAAGAACCAGCATGTTGCCTGTCATGAGAGGAATCTAACAGTATAATATTTTTAGGTTTCAGGTCAACGGGTGACCTTCCAGGTCAAGTGAATGACCTCGGATCGACCACGTCCAGAACAGCGATTTGGTCTGTCAGAAAACCTCAAAATTAGAAATTGATAAATGTAAATAAAAAGTCATGTTCCTAGACCAGTTTTGTCTCAGAAATACAGAAAAGGTAATTATTTGTTCGTATCTTGTCAAAAAAAGTCAAAAAAGGTGATTTCGAAAAATGACGTCATGAGTTTCTTACACTTAGGAAGCCATCGCTCAGTCAAAAATAGAGATATTGCTTTGACATTTGGTTGGGGTATTGTCCATACTCAGTTTTCTCACACATATTCCGGTTTTTCTAACATCTTTGAACATTTTGATTTTGTGGTGAATTTTCCAAAAATGAGATTTGTTCCACATTTTAGGGGTCAAAACCCCACAATTTGGGAAATTCGAGATTGCCATTTTAAAGAAAATGCCATTTTGTATCTTTGCTGATGTGCGTTTGCAATTTACTTTAAAACTCTGTTTTTTACGATTTTTCAAATATTTATATTTTTTCCACCAACATGACGTCATCAAAACATGATTATCTCCCAATATACTTAACCAATTGAAATGAAAACAATTCAGAAAGATGCCACGCATGTGTAAAAAGTTATTCAAGAAAAACCTCAGGGGGAGGGCCTGTCAGCCCCCCCCCCGTAGGGCGAGGGTTAATAGACTACAAAATAGCAAAAGTGTTTTGTCATGTTACATTTACAAATCCCATCTGTGTTGTTTTATGATGCCTTATTGTTTCTAAAAGTTATGCGGGTCATGTAACCGTCGCGGTTGTGGCGCCTGTAAGCCCACATAGGTCTCTTCGTCATTATTAAATAACTCCCCCCCCCCCCCACGCACAGCAATAATGTACTCAAATAGTGTGCTATTTGTCACAGCACCTCGGCTGGTAACCACTGTCGCACTTGTGGGTCGTCCAAATGCACATGTAACACCTCTCCTCTACCTACCTCTCATACGCATACTCATCGAATGCACCCGTGTTGTGCTTCTTCAGTCAGTGTCAACAGCCGGACCCGGAGCCTGGAACCTCGTCCCCCGTGCCAACTGGATTCCAATCCTCGCCCAGTACAGCGTGTCCTCCTGTGACTGAAGCGTCTGAAACAGCTACTGCAGGTACGATTTTAACTCGCTTTACCCAAGCTCCGCAGGGTCTCTGAGTTTTCCTCGCCCGTTAGGAAGTTTGGGTGTTTGAACCCCCACCTGAAACTCGGCTTCCATGGAGTGAGGATAAAGCGAAAATACGTTAGATGGCACGTTCAATTTATGTCGAAACTATTTCAGTCATTTTGGGGCTCATGTCAATGTTAAAGTCACCAGGGGTCATCACAGGTCAAGGTTGACAACGTATAGCGTCTGCCCCGGTGATGTTAACCGTTTATGGCCGTACAATGGAGCCATTCAGTTAAAGACGGCCTCTGCGGGTTTGAGACGGGAGCGCACCAACGGCCAGGCATACAGTTCGCCTAAGAAGCAGTTAACATGCTGATCGGCGACCTTTAGCAAAGAAAATGAGCCATATACGTAATATCTGGACGGGGCAACTTAGTCAAAGGAGTTGGCATTAACCCACTTCCGCGTTGTCTCTCGAAAAATAACAATGAGTTTACGGGCTAACGGTGCAATATTCCAGTCTAAAGAGACTTAAATTCGCATTATCTATTTTGGGAAGAACCGCGAGAGTGAGTGTTTTGCTCGTTGTATGTTACCTATGTCAGTTATCACCGCAGTATTTAAAGGGAATGTTTCACCTTTGTATTGATTTTGAACTGAGATAGCCATTATCTTTGGCCGTTATTGAAATGTCTAAATTACAAAGGTCATTTTCCCCAAAACTTAACCGTTTTTGAGCAATTTAATTTACCATTTGCAAAATGCATGCACCCTGGCTGGTGCAGCCGCTGATTGGCTGACAGCCACTTTGTCAGCCAATCCCACTTTGTCAGCCAATCAGCGGCGGTCTATAGCTCAATAATGATGTCATCAGCCCAAATTTAAAAGCTTAATTTGTATAAAGTTAAGTGACTTTCCGAGAGAAAAAAAATATCACCATCGTTTTCAGCAGCACTTACTTTATATTTTCAACTACAACCAGCGTATATTTGACAACTTTCAGAAAGGTGAAACATCCCCTTTAATATTGGTGCGATCCTGGCCATGCATGGAAATGCCTGATTCGGTCGTCTGAATAATGCGTGAAGTTCGATCCAGTTAGCCTGTTTTCTAAAGGGCTCTTAGAATACGACTTATGTTGGCTGCCAGAATACCATGCAGTAGAGACGTTTTCTTAAGGCATGCTTTGTGGATTGTGCTAGGATGAAAAAGACTGAGCCCAGGTCATTGGCACATCTGGCTTAAATTGAATTGGCTTCCCAGCCTTTTTGATTCTCTAACCATTCATTAACAACCATTCCCTATTATCCTCTTTCCTAGATCCGCCCGCCACACTCTCCGATCTATGTGGTTCTGGAGAGAGTCTGGAGTCGGCTTCGTCTGAGGGCGGTTCGACTCCGGTCACGGCGGAATGTCCCTCGAACGACTTCGGCCTCTTAATCGACGGGAGATTAAGCGATGCCGAAAAGCTGGCTGGCTTGACGAAGAGATGGCGTCCTTCTGGTAAAAGCGAGTGCCCAGTTTCTTTCCACAATAAGGGAGGAGTGCGCCGGCCCCGGTACCTTCTATCGCGTCATCTTGACCAGTACAGCTGGTTAGCTGTGTCTCGCAAAGCCGAGCTTTCGGGCGCCTGGTGCAGCGTCTGCGTGCTGTTTGGCGAGTCGGTGGACGAAGTCCAAGGTGCGTGTGGGGGTCAGGGATTCTCTAAGGGGAAACTGGTCAGTCGACCATTGACTGACTTCTCGGACCTTTCCGGGAAGAAAGGAGCCCTAGACGTGCATGCTAAGTCCGCCTCTCACAACGACAACGCGGCAAAAGCAGCAGACTTCATCACGCGGATGAAGAAACCTCAACTGAAGATCACATCAGTGGTGCAGACAGAGAGCCAGAAAGAAGTGGTAAGGAACAGATCCGTCCTGAACACGATCGTGGATACGGTCATGTTTGCCGCGTCGCAGAACATACCGCTACGAGGTCATCGCGAAGAAGGCAAAATAGACACGGCTGGGATCCCGCCTGCAGAAAACGACGGAAATTTCAAAGCTCTCATCCGGTTCCGACTGCGAAGTGGAGATGAAGTGCTGAAAAACACCTTGACGAATGCCCAGCAAACGCCAAGTACACGAGCAAGAGGGTGCAAAATGCGATACTCGAAGATATGAAGACCCTGGTACAGAAGTCAGTCGTAAACAAAGTCGACAAGGCTGGAGCGTGGGCCATCATGGCTGATGAAACTACAGACATGTCTAACCGGGAGCAAATGGCCTTAGTCGTTCGTTATGTTGATGAGAAGGACGGAGAACTGGTGATCAGAGAGGACACCATCGCTCTGTTGAATGTTCTAACGACGCTGCGGCAGTGTGGAGCTGGATCTGATTCGGAGATGAAGATGTCAGGCGCCAACTTGACCAAGGTTCTGCTGGAAAAGATCAAGAACCTTCGTCTCGACACTTCAAAACTGGTGGGCCAGTGTTACGATGGCGCAGCATCAATGGCGAGTGAGAAGGTCGGTGTGGCAGCAGGGGTGAAGTCACGAGCGCCATTTGCTGACTACTTTCACTGTGCTGTCCATGCCGTGAACCTGTCGACGACGCTGATGAGAAAGGTGACCATCGTGAGAAACAGTCTGGACGCCATGGAAGCTGTCATCTGTTTTATCACAGACGGGGCAAAAAGGGGTGACATCCTCAAGCACATGCAGCTGCAGGACCTGGAGGGAAGCCAACGACACAAACTGGTGAAGCTGTGTCAAACACGCTTCGTGGAACGCCACGTTGCAGTGGAGCGTTTCTGCGAGCAGCTGCCTGCTATCAGGCATGCTCTTCAGGCGATAGCGACGTGGGATGACAGCCGCTCCAGCTCCAAGGCAGCAATGATGCTCAACACCATCTCGAGAACGGAGTTTCTGGTGGGAGTCTTCATCGCCGAGCGCCTCGCAGGCATCCTGAGACTTCTGGCTCTGTCTCTTCAAGAGAAAGGAGCCGACCTGGTCAGAGCACTGGACCTGGTCAACGCCGTGCGGACGGTGATCCAGCAGCTGCGCTGCCGCAGTGAAGAAGAGTTCCCTCTGGTGATGAGCAAAGTGGAGTCAGCTGCACGAGAGCTGGAAGTGGAGCTCCCAAATCCGCGCCTGGTGGAGAGGTCTCACTGAAGCAACGCCGGAGACAAGGAGATGAATGTCCAGGAATACTACCGGTTGAACGCATTCAATCCGGCGCTGGAGTACGTGCTTCAAGATATTGAGCTGCGCTTCGGGAAGCACATGAAGCTGGTGGCCGGACTGAGCACCATCGTGCCAAAGCGCATCGTCGCTGAAGGCGCCGACTGGAGGCTCGTACAACCGGCGTACAAGCGGTTTCAAGAACTGCTTGGAAGCGTCGCCGAGTCCCAAGTGGAGGCAGAGCTTCGTGTGTGGGTGGCCATGTGGCAAGACAGACGTGATGCACCGGCGACGGCCATCGCTGCACTGAACGCCTGCCCAGCTGGCATCTTCCCCAGCATCCACATGCTGATGCGAGTGCTGGCCGTGCTCCCTGTGTCCACGGCGGAAGCTGAACGCATGTTCTCGAAAGTGACGCGCACAATGACTGCGCTGAGGGCAACCATGACCGAGGACCGACTTGAGTCGCTAGTGCTCATCCAGGCGCACCGAGACCAACTCCCCAGCACTGCCGAAGTGATTGATCGCTTTGCAGCTGCAGGAGTGCGCCGGCTAGACTTCCAGCTTCGCCTGTAGATGTGCCATGTGCGGAGCTGTGAACTTCGTGCGTGTATGTGTGTGTGTGTGCATATTGTGTGTGGTCAATCAGTCATATGACCAAACCGATCTGATGCCCGGCAATGACCATCGCAGCCCTGAACTGCGAGCTCGCCGTGCACTGGTGGTTGGTCCCGGCGGACGGAAGACGCGATGCATATGCGCCTTGGGGCCTCCCCTGTGTAATGGCGAGGCCGCCCTACTCAGGGCAGCCTCGCGGGGGTGGCGATGACTGGCTGCCGGTAGACGGGCCGCCTCCGCCTATCCCCCTTTGACGCAGAACGGGGAGGCGTGCGCGTGTGTACTGTGTACTGTGTATGTTTGTGTGAGAAGCCCAAACGAGTGGTGTGCTCAGATGATATAAATATACCCCTGTGGACGCCTGCGGCGAAATATAAATGGTTGGTTTCATGCTTGTATGGTTGATTTTTTTTTTGTAAGGTCAGGGTGTTTATTTCTTAAAATTACTAGCGTATTTCGATTGCTTGTAACCAGTAAAATCGATCGTCTAATTTGTCAGTTGCATTTTTAGCGTTTTATCCTTAGTCACATACTAGAGGATGGTTGACCCGTTCACCCGTTAACCCGATAAACCATTGATTTTTTTTCTCGAGAGAGATAGCTTGACCCGATATCCCGTTGACCCGTTGATATTTTAGAGCTGCAGGATTAATGATATCGAGGTGCGAGTATCGATCAACCAGAATATTAGTGATGCTCATAGGTTTTCGAATTTGAGCATGCAGGTGCAGTTCCAGTATGTTGACAGAGGTGAGCATTTACAAAGTTGTGGTACCTGCTTATCTTCCGACTAAGATTTGTCACCGATGGCTATAGATTTATCACCGGTGAGAATGGCAGAATGGTAACTTTTCCCAGTCCTGCTTTTAGGTGCAATGTCACAGCGCTGAGTGTTCTTATATTTTTTTGTTAAATTTAGTTGCATATAATTTGGGAATTTGGGAATACCCAATAATTTAACAGAAGTTTTAAACCATTTCGCAAAATGGGATGATGGGTCTTTCCGCTCGCAAAGTTACAATTTCCTTGCATCAATTCTCAGAATAAATAATGTGCAGCGAACGAATGAACAAACTGACATAAGCCTAAGGGCGAAAATGACTCACAGTTGTATGAAGAAAAAAATAAGACACACTGTACTTTGGGAAACGGATCTTAGAAATTATGTAAATCAATGTCTCCAAATTGACGGCGTTGGCTATCACAGATCCCATGACGCCGGCCCGCCGTTGCCCCCCCCCCTTTATTGGTCGTCTGGGACCGCCAGTGTCCAGAGGTCAAAGAAGAAGAAAAATGATTTTTTTTTGCTAAATTGTTTTTCGCTATTAACTTTGTATGTAATAAAGATAACGGAAAACTGTTTACGTCATTGTGTTTATCTTGTCAAGGCGCTTTGAATGATATACATGGTGATCTTGTTAAGTTAACTTAATTTGAACTCAGGTCAAGGTCAAGTGGTGACCCAAGTAGGGAATGTTGCATATGGGAAGACGTGTCTTGACGAGACAAACACATTGATGTCTGTTTTACTTCTCTATCTTCATTATGTCGGGAGGTATTGACAAAAAAGTGATGGTGACCTCGCATGACCTTAAATGACCCAATAGGGGTCACTGAACAGAACTTACACTTGGATCATCAAGAATATCCTGTAATAACATGATCCAGAAGCAATTGGACTAACATCATGCATATCCTTAGCATTTGTATATTCCCCCATTGACTTATTATGGGGAGGTTGCGAAATTGACCTGACCTTAGATCACCGATATCCAAATTCCGAGATAAACCAATTGTAAGTACGTATGCCCTCATGACATCCTGTAAGTTTCAAACTGATCGGTGAAAAACTCTGGCTTTGGCACAACTGCAAACATTTTTGGTGGTGGGGTCACTTGACCTGGTCTGGTGACCTGACCTAAGATGACCCGAGGTGATTTTTTTTATTCAAAGTGTGCGCAATTGATGTCCTGACAGGTGTGCGAAAACCCGGCGGCGCTGCGCGCCGCCGATTTTTCGCTATCTTTGAAAAACCTGAGGGGGGGGGGGGGGGGGGGGCGGAAATCAACCCCCCTGCAGTGCGCGGGTTAACTTCCAAGTAAAGCAACTTAGAGCAATGCCGTAAGAATCAGCATGTTGCCTGTCATGATAGGAATCTAATAGTATGCGATTTTTAGGTTTCAGGTCAACGGGTGACCTTCCAGATCAAGTGAATGACCTCGGATTTACCAAGTCCAGAACAGCGATTTTGCTCTTCAGAAAATCTAAAAATGATAAATTAATAAATGTAAATACAAACACATGTTCCCAGACCAGTTTTGGCTCAGAAATACAGAAAAGCTAGTTATTTGTTCGTATCTTGTCAATTAAACAAAAAAACGTTATTAAAAAAATGACGTCATCAGTTTCTTATACTTAGGGAGCCATCACTCAGTCAAAAATGAAGATATTACTTTGGAAATTTTGGATGGATATTGGCCATACTCAGGTCTCTCACATATATTCCGGTTTTTCTAACATCTTTGAAAATTGTAATTTTGTGGTGATTTTTCCCCAATTTTTCTTCTTCTTCAATTTTAGGGGTCAAAATCCCAACATTTTGAAAATCCGAGATAACCAATTTAACGAAAATGCCATTGTGTATCTTTGATCAATTGCGTTTGTAATTTACTTTAAAACTCTGGTTTCTACCATTTTTCAAATATTTATCGTTTTTCCACCAACATGACGTCATCAAAACATGATTATTTCCCAAACTGCTTAAACCAATTTAAATTAAATTGTATTACATACGTATAATTGTTGGAAACTCAGCTATCAAAAATTTCAGCAAGATGCACCGCATGTCTAAAAAGTTATTCAAGAAAAACCTCAGGGAGGCCTGTCAGACCCGCCCCCCCCCCGTAGGGCGAGGGTTAATTCGTGGACGACCTGGGATGCACAATATCACCAGCGTATGCGCTCGCCAGCATTCAGTAACTTTATATGGGACTACACGTGTTTCTATGGGACTACACGTGTTTGTATGGATAACTGGGTTTGGAGGACGGTGCTACTAAACCGACCTTGTTGTCTGTACCCTGAACTCCTGCCACTCAGTAATGCTGTTGCCAGGTATCCAGGATTTCGTCCAGGGGGGGGGGGGCCTCGAAAGGGCCCCTGCCCGAGCGTTAAAAGGGCCCCCTTCCCAAGCGTTGAAAGGGCCAAACAAAACGGATGAAAAGGCGCGTTACAAGGATGGAAATCCAGTATGACAGGTATGGTATGGGCCATACCAACTTTTAGGAGCTGGGGTTAGCAAACTGCCATATCAACTTTGGAACCAAGACACCAATTTTGAATTAGCTATACCAACTTGGAATATTTTTTAATCTCAAGACCTGGAACTCTTAAACAAATTGCGCCGCTGAACGGCGCGAAAATTTTGAGTCTTATGCCCTGGATATGCTTTCTCATCAATGCGTCGCATTGCGTATGGCGCGGACCTCTAAAAATGTTATATTGTGCATTTCAAAATGCGGTAAAAAGTGCTTAAATGAACTATTTTGGCCAATTACATAGGAAAGTAGCAACATAACACATAAATGCGCCGAGAAATGGGCATTTTTTTTCTTCTTCTAACCCGCATATAATTTAATTTGTAGTTACATTGCGCCGCGGAGCGGCGCGAAAATTTTAAGTTTTATTCCCTGGACAACTGCATTCTTAAAATTGAAAGGCCCAGGGTCCCTTCAGATCATCTAGGGGCCCCTCCGACCTTTTCAACGCCCTTCCGACCTGTTCAGGGATACATCTGGGATCTGAGAAAAGACATGATGTGGAGTGTGCGATATACACCTGTAAGGCACCGTAGTCGGCGATGAACGAGCGAGCGCGAACGAAATGTATGGTGAATTTCAACTCGATCGCGCAAGTAGTTTCTGAGATACAAAAAAGGGTGAGCTGGTAGCTGACTTATGGGAAAGTGGTGGCTGAGCGGTTCCTAACGACGCACCAAATTAGAGCACAAGCAGCTCAGCCGTTCCTGAGATATAGAAAAGGGGTGTGCACGTGCGCTCGTGCAGTCACCCCACCCCTGACTTGTGGGAAAGTGGCGGCTGAGGAGTCCCTAACCACACACCAAATTGGAACACAATCTGCTCAGCCGTTGCAGAATTTTTGCGAGAAAGCTCTTTTCAACACCCCTCACGTGGCACGCGCCACACGCAGTGGTAGTCACCCACATGAGTCGGCACTGGTCTCAAACCGGGTAGGTTGGATGGGGCTGCTCAGCAAAGAAGTCTGCTTGTGAATCGGACGTGTCGTTGCAGAGATAGGAGCTTCTCAAAAGCGTCGCCACGGGTCGGGTCGGGTCGGGCCGGGCCGGGCCGGGCCGAGCCGG
The DNA here is from genome assembly GCA_036785665.1 of Chirona hameri. Taxonomy (NCBI): domain Eukaryota; kingdom Metazoa; phylum Arthropoda; class Thecostraca; order Balanomorpha; family Balanidae; genus Chirona; species Chirona hameri. The sequence continues at coordinate 192,730 of JAXIVJ010000090.1, read as the reverse complement.
TCATATTCAGATTTGTTTTCTCCATATACCACGGAAGGACGAGCGATCGCTTCGCGCTCGATCGTAATTAAATACAAAGAGGGCTTACTCTAGAAGTCAAACTAAAATCGGAGCTTTCGGGTAAATTGTAACACCCTGACAAAGGGTGTTACAATATACCCGAAAGCTCCACTTTTAATATTTGTCTTGTGGAGTAAGTCCTCTTTGTATTAAATCTTCATCTGAGATCTCTACGTGCCTTTGGCCCTTCCGGTCTGACCACCAGGGACTCCTCTGACCTTCCAAGAAGCCCCTCTTGTGGTCAAGAGGCCCATTCAGCCTGTTCAGAGGTCCTTCCGACCTGGCCAGGGACTGCACTGGCTGCGTTGTCGCCCTGCCGACATGATCAGGGCCCCTATGACCTGCCCAGGGGCCCCTCCAGTCTGGCTAGGGGCCAATTCGGCATGTTCAGAGGTCCTTCTCACCCGCCCAGGGGTCCTTTCCGTCTGGTCAGGGGCCCCTCCAATCTGCACAGGGGCCGTTTGAACTTTCCAGGAGCCTTTGGTCTCCCCAGGGGCCCACTAGGCCCTTCCAACCTGACAACTCTAAGGGGCCCTTCCAACCTGGCAAGGGACTGCGCTGGCTGCTTTGTCGCCCCTCAACATGCTCTGATGGCCCTTCGACCTGCCCTGGGGCCCCTCCGTGCTGACTAGGGGCCCATTCGGCATGTTCAGGGGCCCTTCTGACCAACCTAGGGGCCTTTTCGGTCTGGCAAGGGGCCCCTCTGACCTGCACAGGGGCCCTTTTAACTTCCCAGGAGCCCTCTGGTCTGTCCAGGGGCCCTCCAACCTGCTCAGGGGCCCTTATGTCTTGGCACGGGACTGCGCTGGCCGCTTTGTCGCCCTGCCGACATGCTCAGGGGCCCCTCTGAGCTGGCTAGGGGCCCATTCGACGTGTTCAGGCACTCCGGAGGTGCCATCACCTGGTCCGCACGCACCGTGCGTCCGTCTGTGGCGGCCGGGCCACAGACTTCCGACCGATCGATGGCTACGTCACGCCTGTCCCATCGGTCAGCCGAGCCGGGGTGCCGGACCACCCGTCCCCCCCCCCCCCCACACACACAACCTACCCTGCCCCATGGGTCAGCCGAGCTGGGATACTGGACCACTCACCCCCTCCCCCACCCCACCCTGCCCCATCGGTCAGCCGAGCCGGGGAGCCGGACCACCCGTCCACACCCCCTCCCCACTTCCCTGCCCTCTCCGGTTAACCGAGCCGGGGTGCCGGTCGGCGGGGCGGGGCGGACCTGGCCGGACCACACGTCTCCCCCCCCCCCCCACCCTGCGCCTTCGGTCAGACCTGGGCGTGGCGGTGTGGCAGACGTGGGCTGCCGGTTCCCCCGGCCGACACAGCGGCCGACATTAGTGGAGCACACCCCGACATTGGTGGAGTACAACCCGACCTTAGTGGAGCACAGCCCGACCTTAGTGGAGCACAGCGCCCGACATTAGTGGAGCACAGCCCAACCTTAGTGGAGCACAGCGGCCGACCTTAGTGGAGCACAGCCCGACATTAGTGGAGCACAGCCCGACATTAGTGGAGCACAGCCCGACATTAGTGGAGCACAGCCCGACATTAGTGGAGCACAGCCCGACATTAGTGGAGCACAGCCCGACCTTAGTGGAGCACAGCCCGACCTTATGGAGCACAGCCCGACATTAGTGGAGCAAAACCCGACATTAGTGGAGCACAGCCCGACCTTAGTGGAGCACAGCCCGACATTAGTGGCGCACAGCCCGACCTTAGTGGAGCACAGCCCGACATTAGTGGAGCACAGCCCGACATTAGTGGAGCACAGCCCGACCTTAGTGGAGCACAACGCCCGACATTAGTGGAGCACAGCCCAACATTAGTGAAGCACAGCCCGACATTAGTGGAGCACAACCCGACATTAGTGGAGCACAGCCGAACCTTAGTGGAGCACAGCCGAACCTTAGTGGAGCGCAGCCCGACATTAGTAGAGCACAGCGGCCGACATTAGTGGAGCACAGCTCCCACGTTGGTGGTGGCCGGGTAGACCCTTGACCTTTCCAGTGGGCCAGCAGGTGTTATTGTGTGCCCACGCGGCGGTCGAGTGTCGGTATCCACTTAGACGAAGGTCGTATCAAACTTCCCGGCATGATTTAAGCAGGCCTGTGCAATACAGACTGGAGAATGGATGTGGCAGTGTATATAGTGTCGAGTACTCTGTTAAGGATATGGAGGCAAGATGTGGGAGTGTATATAATGCTGAGTACTCTGTGAAGGATATGGAGGCAGGGCCTGGGAGTGTATTTAGAGCTGAGTACTCTGTGAAGGATATGGAGGCAGGGCCTGGGAGTGTATTTAGAGCTGAGTACTCTGTGAAGGATATGGAGGCAGGGCCTGGGAGTGTATTTAGAGCTGAGTACTCTGTGAAGGATATGGAGGCAGGGCGTGGGAGTGTATTTAGAGCTGAATACTCTGTGAAGGATATGGAGGCAGGGCGTGGGAGTGTATTTAGTGCTGAGTACTCTGTGAAGGATATGGAGGCAGGGCGTGGGAGTGTATATAGTGCTGAGTACTCTGTGAAGGATATGGAGGAAGGGCCTGGGAGTGTATTTAGTGCTGAGTACTCTGTGAAGCATATGGAGGCAGGGCGTGGGAGTGTATTTAGTGCTTAGTACACTCCGTGAAGGATATGGAGGCAGGGCGTGGGAGTGTATTTAGTGCTGAGTACTCTGTGAAGGATATGGAGGCAGGGCGTGGGAGTGTATTTAGTGCTGAGTACTCAGTGAAGGATATGGAGGCAGGGCGTGGGAGTGTATTTAGTGCTGAGTACTCAGTGAAGGATATGGAGGCAGGGCGTGGGAGTGTATTTAGTGCTGAGTACTCTGTGAAGGAAATGGGGGCAGGACGTGGGAGTGTATTTAGTGCTGAGTACTCTGTGAAGGATATGGAGGCAGGGAGTGGGAGTGTATTTAGTGCTGAGTACACTGTGAAGGATATGGAGGCAGGGCGTGGGAGTGTATTTAGTGCTGAGTACACTCCGTGAAGGATATGGAGGCAGGGCGTGGGAGTGTATTTAGTGCTGAGTACACTGTGAACGATATGGAGGCAGGGCGTGAGAGTGTATTTAGTGCTGAGTACTCTGTGAAGGAAATGGGGGCAGGGCGTGGGAGTGTATTTAGTGCTGAGTACTCTGTGAAGGATATGGAGGCGGGGCGTGGGAGTGTATTTAGTGCTGAGTACACTGTGAAGGATATGGAGGCAGGGCGTGGGAGTGTATTTAGTGCTGAGTACACTCCGTGAAGGATATGGAGGCAGGGCGTGGGTGTGTATTGAGTGCTGAGTACTCTGTGAAGGATATGGAGGCAGGGCGTGGGAGTGTATTTAGAGCTGAGTACCCTGAAGGATATGGAGGCAGGGCGTGGGAGTGTATTTAGTGCTGAGTTCTCTGTGAAGGATATGGAGGCAGGGCGTGGGAGTGTATTTAGAGCTTAGTACTCTGTGAAGGATATGGAGGCAGGACGTAGGAGTGTATTTAGAGCTGAGTACTCTGTGAAGGATATGGAGGCAGGGCGTGGGAGTGTATATATTGCTGAGTTATCTGTGAAGAATATGGAGGAAGGGCGTGGGAGTGTATTTAGAGCTGAGTACTCTGTGAAGGATATGGAGGTAGGGCGTGGGAGTGTATTTAGTGCTGAGTACTCTGTAGAGGATATGGAGGCAGGGCGTGGGAGTGTATTTAGAGCTGAGTACTTTGTGAAGGATATGGAGGCAGGGCGTGGGAGGGTATTTAGTGCTGAGTACTCTGTGAAGGATATGGAGGCAGGGCGTGGGAGTGTATTTAGAGCTGAGTACTCTGTGAAGGATATAGAGTCAGGGCGTGGGAGTGTATTTAGTGCTGAGTACTCTGTGAAGGATATGGAGGCAGGGCGTGGGAGTGTATTTAGTGCTGAGTACTCTGTGCAGGATATGGAGGCAGGGCGTGGGAGTGTATTTAGTGCTGAGTACTCTGTGAAGGATATAGAGTCAGGGCGTGGGAGTGTATTTAGTGCTGAGTACTCTGTGAAGGATATGGAGGCAGGGCGTGGGAGTGTATTTAGAGCTGAGTACTCTGTGAAGGATATGGAGGCAGGGCGTGGGAGTGTATATAGTGCTGAGTACTCCGTGAAGGATATGGAGGCAGGGCGTGGGAGTGTATTTAGAGCTGAGTACTCTGTGAAAGATATGGAGGAAGGGGCTGGGAGGGTATATAGTACTGAGTACTCTGTGAAGGATATGGAGGCAGGATGTGGGAGTGTATTTAGTGCTGAGTACTCTGTGAAGGATATGGAGGCAGGGCGTGGGAGTGTATTTAGTGCTGAGTGCTCTGAAGGATATGGAGGCAGGGCGTGGGAGTGTATTTACAGCTGAGTACTCTGTGAAGGACATGGAGGCAGGGCGTGTGAGTGTATATAGTGCTGAGTACTCTGTGAAGGATATGGAGGAAGGGCGTGGGAGTGTGTGGGAAGGATATGGAGGCAGGGCGTGGGAGTGTATTTAGTGCTGAGTACTCTGTGAAAGATATGGAGGCTGGGCGTGGGAGTGTATTTAGTGCTTAGTACTCTGTGAAGGATATAGAGGCAGGGCGTGGGAGTGTATTAAGTGCTGAGTACTCTGTGAAGGATAGGGAGGCAGGGCGTGGGAGTGTATTTAGTGCTGAGTACTCCGTGAAGGATATGGAGGCAGGGCGTGGGAGTGTATTTAGAGCTTAGTACTATTTGAAGGATATGGAGGCAGGGCGTGGGAGTGTATTTAGTGCTGAGTACTCCGTGAAGGATATGGAGGCAGGGCGTGGGAGTGTATTTAGAGCTTAGTACTCTTTGAAGGATATGAAGGCAGGGCGTGGGAGTGTACTTAGTGCTGAGTACTCTGTGAAAGATATGGAGGCAGGGCGTGGGAGTGTATTTAGAGCTTAGTACTCCATAAAGGATATGGAGGCAGGGCGTGGGAGTGTATTCAGAGCTTAGTACTCCGTAAAGGATATGGAGGCAGGGCGTGGGAGTGTATTCAGAGCTTAGTACTCCGTAAAGGATATGGAGGCAGGGCATGGGAGTGTATTTAGTGCTGAGTACTCTGTGAAGGATATGGAGGAAGGGCGTGGGAGTGTATTTAGAGTTTAGTACTTTGTGAAGGATATGGAGGCAGGGCGTGGGAGTGTATTTAGAGCTGAGTACTCTGTGAAAGATATGGAGGCGGGGCGTGGGAGTGTATTTAGAGCTTAGTACTCCGTAAAGGATATGGAGGCAGGGCGTGGGAGTGTATTCAGAGCTTAGTACTCCGTAAAGGATATGGAGGCAGGGCGTGGGAGTGTATTCAGAGCTTAGTACTCCGTAAAGGATATGGAGGCAGGGCATGGGAGTGTATTTAGTGCTGAGTACTCTGTGAAGGATATGGAGGAAGGGCGTGGGAGTGTATATAGTGCTGAGTACTCTGTGAAGGATATGGAGGCAGGGCGTGGGAGTGTATTTAGAGTTTAGTACTTTGTGAAGGATATGGAGGCAGGGCGTGGGAGTGTATTTAGAGCTGAGTACTCTGTGAAGGATATGGAGGCAGGGCATGGGAGTGTATATAGTGCTGAGTACTCTGTGAAGGATATGGAGGCAGGGAGTGGGAGTGTATTTAGTGCTGAATACTCTGTGAAGGATGTGGAGGCAGGGCGTGGGAGTGTATTTAGTGCTGAGTACTCTGTGAAGGATATGGAGGCAGGGCGTGGGAGGGTATTTAGTGCTGAGTACTATGTGAAGGATATGGAGGCAGGGCGTGGGAGTGTATTTAGTGCTGAGTACTCTGTGAAGCATATGGAGGCAGAGCGTGGGAGTGTATTTAGAGCTGAGTACTCTGTGAAGGATATGGAGGCAGGGCGTGGGAGTGTATATAGTACTGAGTACTCTGTGAATGATATGGAGGAAGGGCGTGGGAGTGTATTTAGTGCTGAGTACTCTGTGAAGGATATGGAGGCAGGGCGTGGGAGTGTATTTAGTGCTGAGTACTATGTGAAGGATATGGAGGCAGGGCGTGGGAGTGTATTTAGTGCTGAGTACTCTGTGAAGCATATGGAGGCAGGGCGTGGGAGTGTATTTAGAGCTGAGTACTCTGTGAAGGATATGGAGGCAGGGCCTGGGAGTGTATATAGTGCTGAGTACTCTGTGAAAGATATGGAGGAAGGGCCTGGGAGGGTATATAGTGCTGAGTACTCTGTGAAGGATATGGAGGAAGGGCGTGGGAGTGTATTTAGTGCTAAGTACTCTGTGAAGGATATGGAGGCAGGGCGTGGGAGTGTATATAGTGCTGAGTACTCTGTGAAGGATATGGAGGAAGGACGTGGGAGTGTATTTAGTGCTGAGTACTCTGTGAAGGATATGGAGGCAGAGCGTGGGAGTGTATTTAGACCTTAGTACTCTGCGAAGGATATGGAGGCAGGGCGTGGGAGTGTATTTAGTGCGGAGTACTCTGTGAAGGATATGGAGGCAGGATGTGGGAGTGTATATAGTGCTGAGTACTCTGTGAAGGATATGGAGGCAGGGCGTGGGAGTGTATTTAGTGCTGAGTACTCCGTGAAGGATATAGAGGCAGGGCGTGTATTTAGGAGTGTATTTAGAGCTGAGTACTCTGTGAAGGATATGGAGGCAGGGCGTGGGAGTGTATTTAGTGCTGAGTACTCTGTGAAGGATATGGAGGCAGGGCGTGGGAGTGTATTTAGTGCTGAGTACTCTGTGAAGGATATGGAGGCAGGGCGTAGGAGTGTATTTAGAGCTGAGTACTCTGTGAAGGATATGGAGGCAGGGCGTGGGAGTGTAAATAGTGCTGAGTACTCTGTGAAGGATATGGAGGAAGGGCGTGGGAGTGTATATAGTGCTGAGTACTCTGTGAAGGATATGGAGGAAGGGCGTGGGAGTGTATTTAGTGCTGAGTACTCTGTAAAGGATATGGAGGCAGGGCGTGGGAGTGTATATAGTGCTGAGTACTCTGTGAAGGATATGGAGGCAGGGCGTGGGAATGTATTTAGTGCTGAGTACTCTGTGAACGATATGGAGGCAGGGCGTGGGAGTGTATTTAGTGCTGAGTACTCTGTGAAGGATATGGAGGCGGGGCGTGGGAGTGTATTTAGTGCTGAGTACATTGTGAAGGATATGGAGGCAGGGCGTGGGAGTTTATTTAGTGCTGAGTACTCTGTGAAGGATATGGAGGCACGGCGTGGGAGTGTATTTAGAGCTGAGTACTCTGTGAAGAATATGGAGGCAGGGCGTGGGAGTGTTTTTAGAGCTTAGTACAGTCCGTGAAGAATATGGAGGCAGGGCGTGGGAGTGTATTTAGAGCTTAGTACTCTGTGAAGGATATGGAGGCAGGGCGTGGGAGTGTATTTAGTGCTTAGTACATTGTGAAGGATATAGAGGCAGGGCGTGGGAGTGTATTTAGTGCTGAGTACACTCCGTGAAGGATATGGAGGCAGGACGTGGGAGTTTATTTAGTGCTGAGTACTCTGTGAAGGATATGGAGGCAGGGCGTGGGAGTGTATTTAGAGCTGAGTACTCTGTGAAGAATATGTTGGCAGGGCGTGGGAGTGTTTTTAGAGCTTAGTACAGTCCGTGAAGGATATGGAGGCAGGGCGTGGGAGTGTATTTAGAGCTTAGTACTCCGTGAAGGATATGGAGGCAGGGCGTGGGAGTGTTTTTAGAGCTTAGTACAGTCCGTGAAGGATATGGAGGCAGGGCGTGGGAGTGTATTTAGAGCTGAGTTCTCTGTGAAGGATACGGAGGCAGGGCGTGAGAGTGTATGTAGAGCTTAGTACTCTGTGAAGGATATGGAGGCAGGGCGTGGAAGTGTATTTAGAGCTTAGTACACTCCGTGAAGCATATGGAGGCAGGGCGTGGGAGTGTATTTAGTGCTGAGTACTCTGTGAAGGATATGGAGGCAGGACGTGGGAGTGTTTTTAGAGCTTAGTACTCTGTGAAGGATATGGAGGCAGGGCGTGGGAGTGTATATAGTGCTGAGTACTCTGTGAAAGATATGGAGGAAGGGTCTGGGAGGGTATATAGTGCTGAGTACTCTGTGAAGGATATGGAGGAAGGGCGTGGGAGTGTATTTAGTGCTGAGTACTCTGTGAAGGATATGGAGGCAGGGCGTGGGAGTGTATTTAGTGCTGAGTACTCTGTGAATTATATGGAGGAAGGGCGTGGGAGTGTATTTAGTGCTGAGTACTCTGTGAAGGATATGGAGGCAGGGCGTGGGAGTGTATTTAGACCTTAGTACTCTGCGAAGGATATGGAAGCAGGGCGTGGGAGAGTATTTAGTGCTGAGTACTCTGTTAAGGATATGGAGGCAGGGCGTGGGAGTGTATTTAGAGCTGAGGACTCTGTGAAGGATATGAGTGGAGCGCGTGGGAGTGTATGTAGTGCTGCGTACTCTGTGAAGGACATTGAGGCAGGGCGTGAGAGTGTATTTTAAGCTTAGTACTCTGTGAAGGATATGGAGGCAGGGCGTGGGAGTGTATTTAGTGCTGAGTACTCTGTGAAGGATATGGAGGCAGGGCGTGGGAGTGTATTTAGAGCTGAGTACTCTGTGAAGGATATGGAGGCAGGGCGTGGGAGTGTACATAGTGCTGAGTACTCTGTGAAAGATATGGAGGAAGGGCCTGGGAAGGTATATAGTACTGAGTACTCTGTGAATGATATGGAGGCAGGATGTGGGAGTGTATTTAGTGCTGAGTACTCTGTGAAGGATATGGAGGCAGGGCGTGGGAGTGTACATAGTGCTGAGTACTCTGTGAAAGATATGGAGGAAGGGCCTGGGAAGGTATATAGTACTGAGTACTCTGTGAAGGATATGGAGGCAGGATGTGGGAGTGTATTTAGTGTTGAGTACTCTGTGAAGGATATAGAGGCAGGGCGTGGGAGTGTATTTAGTGCTGAGTACTCCGTGAAGGATATGGAGGCAGGGCGTTTGAGTATATTTAGAGCTGAGTACTCTGTGAATGATATGGAGGAAGGGCCTGGGAGGGTATATAGTACTGAGTACTCTGTGAAGGATATGGAGGCAGGGCGTGGGAGTGTATTTAGTGCTGAGTACTCTGTGAAGGATGTGGAGGCAGGGCGTGGGAGTGTATATAGTGCTGAGTACTCTGTGAAGCATATGGAGGCAAGGCGTGGGAGTGTATTTAGAGCTGAATACTCTGTGAAGGATATGGAGGCAGGGCGTGGGAGTGTTTATAGTGCTGAATACTCTGTGAAAGATATGGAGGAAGGGCCTGGGAGGGTATATAGTGCTGAGTACTCTGTGAAGGATATGGAGGAAGGGCGTGGGAGTGTATTTAGTGCTGAGAACTCTGTGAAGGATATGGAGACAGGGCGAGGGAGTGTATATAGTGATGAGTACTCTGTGAAGGATATGGAGGAAGGGCGTGGTAGTGTATTTAGTGCTGAGTACTCTGTGAAGGATATGGAGGCAGGGCGTGAGAGTCTATTTAGACCTTAGTACTCTGCGAAGGATATGGAGGCAGGGCGTGGGAGTGTATTTAGTGCTGAGTACTCTGTGAAGGATATGGTGGTAGGGCGTGGGAGTGTATTTAGTGCTGAGTACTCTGTGAAGGATATGGAGTCAGGGCGTGGGAGTGTATATAGCGCTGAGTACTCTGTGAAGGATATGGAGGAAGGGCGTGGGAGTGTATTTAGTGCTGAGTACTCTGTGAAGGATATGGAGGCAGGGCGTGGGAGGGTATTTAGTGCTGAGTACTTTGTGAAAGATATGAAGGCAGGGCGTGGGAGTGTATTTAGTGCTGAGTACTCTGTGAAGGATATGGAGGCAGGGCGTGGGAGTGTATTTAGTGCTGAGTACTCTGTAAAGGATATGGAGGCAGGGCGTGGGAGTGTATTTATAGCTGAGTACTCTGTGAAGAATATGGAGGCAGGGCGTGGGAGTGTATTTAGAGCTTAGTACAGTCCGTGAAGGATATGGGGGAAGGGCGTGGGAGTGTATTTAGAGCTTAGTACACTCCGTGAAGGATATGGAGGCAGGGCGTGGGAGTGTATTTAGTGCTTAGTATTCTGTGAAGGATATGGAGGCAGGGCGTGGGAGTGTATATAGTGCTGAGTACTCTGTGAAGGATATGGAGGCAGGGCGTGGGAGTGTATTTAGTGCTGAGTACTCTGTGAAGGATATGGAGGCAGGGCGTGGGAGTGTATTTAGAGCTGAGTACTCTGTGAAGGATATGGAGGCAGGGCGTGGGAGTGTATTTAGAGCTTAGTACTCTGTGAAGGATATGGAGGCAGAGCGTGGGAGTGTATTTAGTGCTGAGTACTCTGTGAAGGATATGGAGGCAGGGCGTGGGAGTGTATATAGTGCTGAGTACTCTGTGAAGGATATGGAGGAAGGGCGTGGGAGTGTATTTAGTGCTGAGTACTCTGTGAAGGATATGGAGGCAGGGCGTGGGAGTGTATATAGTGCTGAGTACTCTGTGAAGGATATGGAGGCAGGGCGTGGGAGTGTATATAGTGCTGAGTACTCTGTGAAGGATATGGAGACAGGATGTGGGAGTGTATTTAGTGCTGAATACTCTGTGAAGGATATGGAGGCAGGGCGTGGGAGTGTGTATAGTGCTGAGTACTATGTGAAGGATATGGAGGAAGGGCGTGGGAGTGTAATTAATGCTGAGTACTCAGTGAAGGATATGGAGTCAGGGCGTGGGAGTGTATATAGTGCTGAGTACTTTGTGAAGGATATGGAGGCAGGGCGTGGGAGAGTATTTAGAGCTTAGTACACTCCGTGAAGGATATAGAGGCAGGGCGTGGGAGTGTATTTATAGCTTAGTACACTCCGTGAAGGATATGGAGGCAGGGCGTGGGAGTGTATTTAGTGCTTAGTATTCTGTGAAGGATATGGAGGCAGGGTGTGGGAGTGTATTTAGTGCTGAGTACTCTGTGAAGGATATGGAGGCAGGGCGTGGGAGTGTATTTAGTGCTGAGTACTCTGTGAAGGATATGGAGGCAGGGCGTGGGAGTGTATTTATAGCTTAGTACTTTGTGAAGGATATGGAGACAGGACGTGGGAGTGTATTTAGTGCTGAGTGCTCTATGAAGGATATGGAGGCAGGGCGTGAGAGTGTATATAGTGCTGAGTACTCTGTGAAGGATATGGAGGCAGGGAGTGGGAGTGTATTTAGTGCTGAGTACTCTGTGAAGGATATGGAGGCAGAGCGTGGGAGTGTATTAAGTGCTGAGTACTCTGTGAAGGATATGGAGGCAGGGCGTGGGAGTGTATTTAGTGCTGAGTACTCTGTGAAGAATATGGAGGCAGGGCGTGGGAGTGTATTTATAGATGAGTACTCTGTGAAGAATATGGTGGCAGGGCGTGGGAGTGTATTTAGAGCTTAGTACAGTCCGTGAAGGATATGGAGGCAGGGCGTGGGAGTGTATTTATAGCTTAGTACACTCCGTGAAGGATATGGAGGCAGGGCGTGGGAGTGTATTTATTGCTTAGTATTCTGTGACGGATATGGAGGCAGGGCGTGGGAGTGTATTTAGAGCTTAGTACAGTCCGTGAAGGATATGGAGGCAGGGCGTGGGAGTGTATTTAGAGCTTAGTACACTCCGTGAAGGATATGGAGGCAGGGCGTGGGAGTGTATTTAGTGCTGAGTACTCTGTGAAGGATATGGAGGCAGGGCGTGGGAGTGTATTTAGAGCTTAGTACACTCCGTGAAGGATATGGAGGCAGGGCGTGGGAGTGTATATAGTGCTGAGTAATCTGTGAAAGATATGGAGGAACGGCGTGGGAGTGTATTTAGTGCTGAGTACTCTGTGAAGGATATGGAGGCAGGGCGTGGGAGTGTATATAGTGCTGAGTACTCTGTGAAGGATATGGAGGCAGGGCGTGGGAGTGTATATAGTGCTGAGTACTCTGTGAAGGATATGGAGACAGGATGTGGGAGTGTATTTAGTGCTGAATACTCTGTGAAGGATATGGAGGCAGGGCGTGGGAGTGTGTATAGTGCTGAGTACTATGTGAAGGATATGGAGGAAGGGCGTGGGAGTGTATTTAGTGCTGAGTACTCAGTGAAGGATATGGAGGCAGGGCGTGGGAGTGTATATAGTGCTGAGTACTTTGTGAAGGATATGGAGGCAGGCCGTGGGAGAGTATTTAGAGCTTAGTACACTCCGTGAAGGATATAGAGGCAGGGCGTGGGAGTGTATTTATAGCTTAGTACACTCCGTGAATGATATGGAGGCAGGGCATGGGAGTGTATTTCGTGCTTAGTATTCTGTGAAGGATATGGAGGCAGGGTGTGGGAGTGTATTTAGTGCTGAGTACTCTGTGAAGGATATGGAGGCAGGGCGTGGGAGTGTATTTAGAGCTTAGTACTCCGTGTAGGATATGGAGGCAGGGCGTGGGAGTGTATTTAGAGCTTAGTACTCTTTGAAGGATATGGAGGCAGGACGTGGGAGTGTATTTAGTGCTGAGTGCTCTATGAAGGATATGGAGGCAGGGCGTGAGAGTGTATATAGTGCTGAGTACTCTGTGAAGGATATGGAGGCAGGGAGTGGGAGTGTATTTAGTGCTGAGTACTCTGTGAAGGATATGGAGGCAGGGCGTGGGAGTGTATTAAGTGCTGAGTACTCTGTGAAGGATATGGAGGCAGGGCGTGGGAGTGTATTTAGTGCTGAGTACTCTGTGAAAGATATGGAGTCAGGGCGTGGGAGTGTATTTATAGATGAGTACTCTGTGAAGAATATGGTGGCAGGGCGTGGGAGTGTATTTAGAGCTTAGTACAGTCCGTGAAGGATATGGAGGCAGGGCGTGGGAGTGTATTTAGAGCTTAGTACACTCCGTGAAGGATATGGAGGCAGGGCGTGGGAGTGTATTTAGTGCTTAGTATTCTGTGACGGATATGGAGGCAGGGCGTGGGAGTGTATTTAGAGCTTAGTACAGTCCGTGAAGGATATGGAGGCAGGGCGTGGGAGTGAATTTAGAGCTTAGTACACTCCGTGAAGGATATGGAGGCAGGGCGTGGGAGTGTATTTAGAGCTTAGTACTCTGTGAAGGATATGGAGGCAGGGCGTGGGAGTGTATTTAGAGCTGAGTACTCTGTGAAGGATATGGAGGCAGGGCATGGGAGTGTATATAGTACTGAGTACTCTGTGAAGGATATGGAGGCAGGGCGTGGGAGTGTATATAGTACTGAGTACTCTGTGAATGATATGGAGGAAGGGCGTGGGAGTGTATTTAGCGCTGAGCACTCTGTGAAGGATATGGAGGCAGGGCGTGGGAGTGTATTTAGTGCTGAGTACTATGTGAAGGATATGGAGGCAGGGCGTGGGAGTGTATTTAGTGCTGAGTACTCTGTGAAGCATATGGAGGCAGGGCGTGGGAGTGTATTTAGAGCTGAGTACTCTGTGAAGGATATGGAGGCAGGGCCTGGGAGTGTATATAGTGCTGAGTACTCTGTGAAAGATATGGAGGAAGGGCCTGGGAGGGTATATAGTGTTGAGTACTCTGTGAAGGATATGGAGGAAGGGCGTGGGAGTGTATTTAGTGCTGAGTACTCTGTGAAGGATATGGAGGCAGGGCGTGGGAGTGTATATAGTGCTGAGTACTCTGTGAAGGATATGGAGGAAGGACGTGGGAGTGTATTTAGTGCTGAGTACTCTGTGAAGGATATGGAGGCAGAGCGTGGGAGTGTATTTAGACCTTAGTACTCTGCGAAGGATATGGAGGCAGGGCGTGGGAGTGTATTTAGTGCGGAGTACTCTGTGAAGGATATGGAGGCAGGATGTGGGAGTGTATATAGTGCTGAGTACTCTGTGAAGGATATGGAGGCAGAGGGTGGGAGTGTATTTAGTGCTGAGTACTCCGTGAAGGATATAGAGGCAGGGCGTGTATTTAGGAGTGTATTTAGAGCTGAGTACTCTGTGAAGGATATGGAGGCAGGGCGTGGGAGTGTATTTAGTGCTGAGTACTCTGTGAAGGATATGGAGGCAGGGCGTGGGGGTGTATTTAGTGCTGAGTACTCTGTGAAGGATATGGAGGCAGGGCGTAGGAGTGTATTTAGAGCTGAGTACTCTGTGAAGGATATGGAGGCAGGGTGTGGGAGTGTAAATAGTTCTGAGCACTCTGTGAAGGATATGGAGGAAGGGCGTGGGAGTGTATATAGTGCTGAGTACTCTGTGAAGGATATGGAGGAAGGGCGTGGGAGTGTATTTAGTGCTGAGTACTCTGTAAAGGATATGGAGGCAGGGCGTGGGAGTGTATATAGTGCTGAGTACTCTGTGAAAGATATGGAGGCAGGGCGTGGGAATGTATTTAGTGCTGAGTACTCTGTGAACGATATGGAGGCAGGGCGTGGGAGTGTATTTAGTGCTGAGTACTCTGTGAAGGATATGGAGGTGAAGGATATGGTGGGAGTGTATTTAGTGCTGAGTATATTGTGAAGGATATGGAGGCAGGGCGTGGGAGTGTATTTAGTGCTTAGTACATTGTGAAGGATATGGAGGCAGGGCGTGGGAGTGTATTTAGTGCTGAGTACACTCCGTGAAGGATATAGAGGCAGGACGTGGGAGTTTATTTAGTGCTTAGTACATTGTGAAGGATATGGAGGCAGGGCGTGGGAGTGTATTTAGTGCTGAGTACACTCCGTGAAGGATATGGAGGCAGGACGTGGGAGTTTATTTAGTGCTGAGTACTCTGTGAAGGATATGGAGGCAGGGCGTGGGAGTGTATTTAGAGCTTAGTACTCTGTGAAGGATATGGAGGCAGGGCGTGGGAGTGTATTTAGAGCTGAGTACTCTGTGAAGAATATGTTGGCAGGGCGTGGGAGTGTTTTTAGAGCTTAGTACAGTCCGTGAAGGATATGGAGGCAGGGCGTGGGAGTGTATTTAGAGCTTAGTACTCCGTGAAGGATATGGAGGCAGGGCGTGGGAGTGTTTTTAGAGCTTAGTACAGTCCGTGAAGGATATGGAGGCAGGGCGTGGGAGTGTATTTAGAGCTGAGTTCTCTGTGAAGGATACGGAGGCAGGGCGTGGGAGTGTATGTAGAGCTTAGTACTCTGTGAAGGATATGGAGGCAGGGCGTGGGAGTGTATTTAGAGTTTAGTACTCTGTGAAGGATATGGAGGCAGAGCGTGGGAGTGTATTTAGTGCTGAGTACTCTGTGAAGGATATGGAGGCAGGGCGTGGAAGTGTATTTAGAGCTTAGTACACTCCGTGAAGCATATGGAGGCAGGGCGTGGGAGTGTATTTAGTGCTGAGTACTCTGTGAAGGATATGGAGGCAGGACGTGGGAGTGTTTTTAGAGCTTAGTACTCTGTGAAGGATATGGAGGCAGGGCGTGGTAGGGTATTTAGAGCTCAGTACTCCGTGAAGGATATGGAGGCAGGGCGTGGGAGTGTATATAGTGCTGAGTACTCTGTGAAAGATATGGAGGAAGGGTCTGGGAGGGTATATAGTGCTGAGTACTCTGTGAAGGATATGGAGGAAGGGCGTGGGAGTGTATTTAGTGCTGAGTACTCTGTGAAGGATATGGAGGCAGGGCGTGGGAGTGTATTTAGTGCTGAGTACTCTGTGAATTATATGGAGGAAGGGCGTGGGAGTGTATTTAGTGCTGAGTACTCTGTGAAGGATATGGAGGCAGGGCGTGGGAGTGTATTTAGACCTTAGTACTCTGCGAAGGATATGGAAGCAGGGCGTGGGAGAGTATTTAGTGCTGAGTACTCTGTTAAGGATATGGAGGCAGGGCGTGGGAGTGTATTTAGAGCTGAGGACTCTGTGAAGGATATGAGGGCAGCGCGTGGGAGTGTATGTAGTGGTGAGTACTCTGTGAAGGACATGGAGGCAGGGCGTGAGAGTGTATTTTAAGCTTAGTACTCTGTGAAGGATATGGAGGCAGGGCGTGGGAGTGTATTTAGTGCTGAGTACTCTGTGAAGGATATGGAGGCAGGGCGTGGGAGTGTATTTAGAGCTGAGTACTCTGTGAAGGATATGGAGGCAGGGCGTGGGAGTGTACATAGTGCTGAGTACTCTGTGAAAGATATGGAGGAAGGGCCTGGGAAGGTATATAGTACTGAGTACTCTGTGAATGATATGGAGGCAGGATGTGGGAGTGTATTTAGTGCTGAGTACTCTGTGAAGGATATGGACGCAGGGCGTGGGAGTGTACATAGTGCTGAGTACTCTGTGAAAGATATGGAGGAAGGGCCTGGGAAGGTATATAGTACTGAGTACTCTGTGAAGGATATGGAGGCAGGATGTGGGAGTGTATTTAGTGTTGAGTACTCTGTGAAAGATATAGAGGCAGGGCGTGGGAGTGTATTTAGTGCTGAGTACTCCGTGAAGGATATGGAGGCAGGGCGTTTGAGTATATTTAGAGCTGAGTACTCTGTGAAAGATATGGAGGAAGGGCCTGGGAGGGTATATAGTACTGAGTACTCTGTGAAGGATATGGAGGCAGGGCGTGGGAGTGTATTTAGTGCTGAGTACTCTGTGAAGGATGTGGAGGCAGGGCGTGGGAGTGTATATAGTGCTGAGTACTCTGTGAAGCATATGGAGGCAAGGCGTGGGAGTGTATTTAGAGCTGAATACTCTGTGAAGGATATGGAGGCAGGGCGTGGGAGTGTTTATAGTGCTGAATACTCTGTGAAAGATATGGAGGAAGGGCCTGGGAGGGTATATAGTGCTGAGTACTCTGTGAAGGATATGGAGGAAGGGCGTGGGAGTGTATTTAGTGCTGAGTACTCTGTGAAGGATATGGAGGCAGGGCGTGGGAGTGTATATAGTGATGAGTACTCTGTGAAGGATATGGAGGAAGGGCGTGGGAGTGTATTTAGTGCTGAGTACTCTGTGAAGGATATGGAGGCAGGGCGTGAGAGTCTATTTAGACCTTAGTACTCTGCGAAGGATATGGAGGCAGGGCGTGGGAGTGTATTTAGTGCTGAGTACTCTGTGAAGGATATGGTGGCAGGGCGTGGGAGTGTATTTAGTGCTGAGTACTCTGTGAAGGATATGGAGTCAGGACGTGGGAGTGTATATAGCGCTGAGTACTCTGTGAAGGATATGGAGGAAGGGCGTGGGAGTGTATTTAGTGCTGAATACTCTGTGAAGGATATGGAGGCAGGGCGTGGGAGTGTATTTAGTGCTGAGTACTTTGTGAAAGATATGGAGGCAGGGCGTGGGAGTGTATTTAGTGCTGAGTACTCTGTGAAGGATATGGAGGCAGGGCGTGGGAGTGTATTTAGTGCTGAGTACTCTGTAAAGGATATGGAGGCAGGGCGTGGGAGTGTATTTATAGCTGAGTACTCTGTGAAGAATATGGAGGCAGGGCGTGGGAGTGTATTTAGAGCTTAGTACAGTCCGTGAAGGATATGGGGGAAGGGCGTGGGAGTGTATTTAGAGCTTAGTACACTCCGTGAAGGATATGGAGGCAGGGCGTGGGAGTGTATTTAGTACTTAGTATTCTGTGAAGGATATGGAGGCAGGGCGTGGGAGTGTATATAGTGCTGAGTACTCTGTGAAGGATATGGAGGCAGGGCGTGGGAGTGTATTTAGTGCTGAGTACTCTGTGAAGGATATGGAGGCAGGGCGTGGGAGTGTATTTAGAGCTGAGTACTCTGTGAAGGATATGGAGGCAGTGCGTGGGAGTGTATTTAGAGCTTAGTACTCTGTGAAGGATATGGAGGCAGGGCGTGGGAGTGTATTTAGAGCTTAGTACACTCCGTGAAGGATATGGAGGCAGGGCGTGGGAGTGTATTTAGAGCTTAGTACACTCCGTGAAGGATATGGAGGCAGGGCGTGGGAGTATATTTACTGCTGAGTACTCTGTGAAGAATATGGAGGCAGGGCGTGGGAGTGTATATAGTGCTGAGTACTCTGTGAAGGATATGGAGGAAGGGCGTGGGAGTGTATTTAGTGCTGAGTACTCTGTGAAGGATATGGAGGCAGGGCGTGGGAGTGTATATAGTGCTGAGTACTCTGTGAAGGATATGGAGGCAGGGCGTGGGAGTGTATATAGTGCTGAGTACTCTGTGAAGGATATGGAGACAGGATATGGGAGTGTATTTAGTGCTGAATACTCTGTGAAGGATATGGAGGCAGGGCGTGGGAGTGTGTATAGTGCTGAGTACTATGTGAAGGATATGGAGGAAGGGCGTGGGAGTGTAATTAGTGCTGAGTACTCAGTGAAGGATATGGAGGCAGGGCGTGGGAGTGTATATAGTGCTGAGTACTTTGTGAAGGATATGGAGGCAGGGCGTGGGAGAGTATTTAGAGCTTAGTACACTCCGTGAAGGATATAGAGGCAGGGCGTGGGAGTGTATTTATAGCTTAGTACACTCCGTGAAGGATATGGAGGCAGGGCGTGGGAGTGTATTTAGTGCTTAGTATTCTGTGAAGGATATGGAGGCAGGGTGTGGGAGTGTATTTAGTGCTGAGTACTCTGTGAAGGATATGGAGGCAGGGCGTGGGAGTGTATTTAGAGCTTAGTACTCCGTGTAGGATATGGAGGCAGGACGTGGGAGTGTATTTAGAGCTGAGTATTCTGTGAAGGATATGGAGGCAGGGCGTGGGAGTGTATTTAGAGCTGAGTATTCTGTGAAGGATATGGAGGCAGGGCGTGGGAGTGTATTTAGAGCTTAGTACTCTGTGAAGGATATGGAGGCAGGACGTGGGAGTGTATTTAGTGCTGAGTGCTCTATGAAGGATATGGAGGCAGGGCGTGAGAGTGTATATAGTGCTGAGTACTCTGTGAAGGATATGGAGGCAGGGAGTGGGAGTGTATTTAGTGCTGAGTACTCTGTGAAGGATATGGAGGCAGGGCGTGGGAGTGTATTAAGTGCTGAGTACTCTGTGAAGGATATGGAGGCAGGGCGTGGGAGTGTATTTAGTGCTGAGTACTCTGTGAAGGATATGGAGGCAGGGCGTGGGAGTGTATTTATAGATGAGTACTCTGTGAAGAATATGGTGGCAGGGCGTGGGAGTGTATTTAGAGCTTAGTACAGTCCGTGAAGGATATGGAGGCAGGGCGTGGGAGTGTATTTAGAGCTTAGTACACTCCGTGAAGGATATGGAGGCAGGGCGTGGGAGTGTATTTAGTGCTTAGTATTCTGTGACGGATATGGAGGCAGGGCGTGGGAGTGTATTTAGAGCTTAGTACAGTCCGTGAAGGATATGGAGGCAGGGCGTGGGAGTGTATTTAGAGCTTAGTACACTCCGTGAAGGATATGGAGGCAGGGCGTGGGAGTGTATTTAGAGCTTAGTACACTCCGTGAAGGATATGGAGGCAGGGCGTGGGAGTGTATTTAGTGCTGAGTACTCTGTGAAGGATATGGAGGCAGGGCGTGGGAGTGTATATAGTGCTGAGTAATCTGTGAAGGATATGGAGGAAGGGCGTGGGAGTGTATTTAGTGCTGAGTACTCTGTGAAGGATATGGAGGCAGGGCGTGGGAGTGTATATAGTGCTGAGTAATCTGTGAAAGATATGGAGGCAGGGAGTGGGAGTGTATTTAGTGCTGAGTACTCTGTGAAGGATATGGAGGCAGGGCGTGGGAGTGTATTTAGAGCTTAGTACTCCGTGTAGGATATGGAGGCAGGGCGTGGGAGTGTATTTAGAGCTTAGTACTCTGTGAAGGATATGGAGGCAGGACGTGGGAGTGTATTTAGTGCTGAGTGCTCTATGAAGGATATGGAGGCAGGGCGTGAGAGTGTATATAGTGCTGAGTACTCTGTGAAGGATATGGAGGCAGGGAGTGGGAGTGTATTTAGTGCTGAGTACTCTGTGAAGGATATGGAGGCAGGGCGTGGGAGTGTATTAAGTGCTGAGTACTCTGTGAAGGACATGGAGGCAGGGCGTGGGAGTGTATTTAGTGCTGAGTACTCTGTGAAGGATATGGAGGCAGGGCGTGGGAGTGTATTTATAGATGAGTACTCTGTGAAGAATATGGTGGCAGGGCGTGGGAGTGTATTTAGAGCTTAGTACAGTCCGTGAAGGATATGGAGGCAGGGCGTGGGAGTGTATTTAGAGCTTAGTACACTCCGTGAAGGATATGGAGGCAGGGCGTGGGAGTGTATTTAGTGCTTAGTATTCTGTGACGGATATGGAGGCAGGGCGTGGGAGTGTATTTAGAGCTTAGTACAGTCCGTGAAGGATATGGAGGCAGGGCGTGGGAGTGTATTTAGAGCTTAGTACACTCCGTGAAGGATATGGAGGCAGGGCGTGGGAGTGTATTTAGAGCTTAGTACACTCCGTGAAGGATATGGAGGCAGGGCGTGGGAGTGTATTTAGTGCTGAGTACTCTGTGAAGGATATGGAGGCAGGGCGTGGGAGTGTATATAGTGCTGAGTACTCTGTGAAGGATATGGAGGAAGGGCGTGGGAGTGTATTTAGTGCTGAGTACTCTGTGAAGGATATGGAGGCAGGGCGTGGGAGTGTATTTAGAGCTTAGTACACTCCGTGAAGGATATGGAGGCAGGGCGTGGGAGTGTATTTAGTGCTGAGTACTCTGCGAAGGATATGGAGGCAGGGCGTGGGAGTGTATTTAGTGCTGAGTACACTGTGAAGGATATGGAGGCAGGGTGTGGGACTGTATTTAGTGCTGAGTACTCTGTGAAGGATATGGGGCAGGGCGTGGGAGTGTATATAGTGCTGAGTACTCTGTGAAGGATATGGAGGCAGGGCGTGGGAGTGTATTTAGTGCTGAGTACTCTGTGAAGGATATGGAGGCAGGGCGTGGGAGTGTATTTAGTGCTGAGTACTCTGTGAAGGATAGGGAGGCAGGGCGTGGGAGTGTATTTAGTGCTGAGTACTCTGTGAAGGATATGGAGGCAGGGCGTGGGAGTGTATATAGTGCTGAGTACTCTGTGAAGGATATGGAGGCAGGATGTGAGAGTGTATTTAGTGCTGAGTACTCTGTGAAGGATATGGAGGCAGGGCGTGGGAGTGTGTATAGTGCTGAGTACTCTGTGAAGGATATGGAGGAAGGGCGTGGGAGTGTATTTAGTGCTGAGTACTCTGTGAAGGATGTGGAGGCAGGGCGTGGGAGTGTATATAGTGCTGAGTACTCTGTGAAGCATATGGAGGCAAGGCGTGGGAGTGTATTTAGAGCTGAATACTCTGTGAAGGATATGGAGGCAGGGCGTGGGAGTGTTTATAGTGCTGAATACTCTGTGAAAGATATGGAGGAAGGGCCTGGGAGGGTATATAGTGCTGAGTACTCTGTGAAGGATATGGAGGAAGGGCGTGGGAGTGTATTTAGTGCTGAGTACTCTGTGAAGGATATGGAGGCAGGGCGTGGGAGTGTATATAGTGATGAGTACTCTGTGAAGGATATGGAGGAAGGGCGTGGGAGTGTATTTAGTGCTGAGTACTCTGTGAAGGATATGGAGGCAGGGCGTGAGAGTCTATTTAGACCTTAGTACTCTGCGAAGGATATGGAGGCAGGGCGTGGGAGTGTATTTAGTGCTGAGTACTCTGTGAAGGATATGGTGGCAGGGCGTGGGAGTGTATTTAGTGCTGAGTACTCTGTGAAGGATATGGAGTCAGGGCGTGGGAGTGTATATAGCGCTGAGTACTCTGTGAAGGATATGGAGGAAGGGCGTGGGAGTGTATTTAGTGCTGAGTACTCTGTGAAGGATATGGAGGCAGGGCGTGGGAGTGTATTTAGTGCTGAGTACTTTGTGAAAGATATGGAGGCAGGGCGTGGGAGTGTATTTAGAGCTTAGTACTATTTGAAGGATATGGAGGCAGGGCGTGGGAGTGTATTTAGTGCTGAGTACTCCGTGAAGGATATGGAGGCAGGGCGTGGGAGTGTATTTAGAGCTTAGTACTCTTTGAAGGATATGAAGGCAGGGCGTGGGAGTGTACTTAGTGCTGAGTACTCTGTGAAAGATATGGAGGCAGGGCGTGGGAGTGTATTTAGAGCTTAATACTCCGTAAAGGATATGGAGGCAGGGCGTGGGAGTGTATTCAGAGCTTAGTACTCCGTAAAGGATATGGAGGCAGGGCGTGGGAGTGTATTCAGAGCTTAGTACTCCGTAAAGGATATGGAGGCAGGGCATGGGAGTATATTTAGTGCTGAGTACTCTGTGAAGGATATGGAGGAAGGGCGTGGGAGTGTATTTAGAGTTTAGTACTTTGTGAAGGATATGGAGGCAGGGCGTGGGAGTGTATTTAGAGCTGAGTACTCTGTGAAAGATATGGAGGCAGGGCGTGGGAGTGTATTTAGAGCTTAGTACTCCGTAAAGGATATGGAGGCAGGGCGTGGGAGTGTATTCAGAGCTTAGTACTCTGTGAAGCATATGGAGGCAGGGCGTGGGAGTGTATTTAGAGCTGAGTACTCTGTGAAGGATATGGAGGCAGGGCCTGGGAGTGTATATAGTGCTGAGTACTCTGTGAAAGATATGGAGGAAGGGCCTGGGAGGGTATATAGTGCTGAGTACTCTGTGAAGGATATGGAGGAAGGGCGTGGGAGTGTATTTAGTGCTAAGTACTCTGTGAAGGATATGGAGGCAGGGCGTGGGAGTGTATATAGTGCTGAGTACTCTGTGAAGGATATGGAGGAAGGACGTGGGAGTGTATTTAGTGCTGAGTACTCTGTGAAGGATATGGAGGCAGAGCGTGGGAGTGTATTTAGACCTTAGTACTCTGCGAAGGATATGGAGGCAGGGCGTGGGAGTGTATTTAGTGCGGAGTACTCTGTGAAGGATATGGAGGCAGGATGTGGGAGTGTGTATAGTGCTGAGTACTCTGTGAAGGATATGGAGGCAGGGCGTGGGAGTGTATTTAGTGCTGAGTACTCCGTGAAGGATATAGAGGCAGGGCGTGTATTTAGGAGTGTATTTAGAGCTGAGTACTCTGTGAAGGATATGGAGGCAGGGCGTGGGAGTGTATTTAGTGCTGAGTACTCTGTGAAGGATATGGAGGAAGGGCGTGGGAGTGTATTTAGTGCTGAGTACTCTGTGAAGGATATGGAGGCAGGGCGTAGGAGTGTATTTAGAGCTGAGTACTCTGTGAAGGATATGGAGGCAGGGCGTGGGAGTGTAAATAGTGCTGAGTACTCTGTGAAGGATATGGAGGAAGGGCGTGGGAGTGTATATAGTGCTGAGTACTCTGTGAAGGATATGGAGGAAGGGCGTGGGAGTGTATTTAGTGCTGAGTACTCTGTAAAGGATATGGAGGCAGGGCGTGGGAGTGTATATAGTGCTGAGTACTCTGTGAAGGATATGGAGGCAGGGCGTGGGAATGTATTTAGTGCTGAGTACTCTGTGAACGATATGCAGGCAGGGCGTGGGAGTGTATTTAGTGCTGAGTACTCTGTGAAGGATATGGAGGCGGGGCGTGGGAGTGTATTTAGTGCTGAGTACATTGTGAAGGATATGGAGGCAGGGCGTGGGAGTTTATTTAGTGCTGAGTACTCTGTGAAGGATATGGAGGCACGGCGTGGGAGTGTATTTAGAGCTGAGTACTCTGTGAAGAATATGGAGGCAGGGCGTGGGAGTGTTTTTAGAGCTTAGTACAGTCCGTGAAGAATATGGAGGCAGGGCGTGGGAGTGTATTTAGAGCTTAGTACTCTGTGAAGGATATGGAGGCAGGGCGTGGGATTGTATTTAGTGCTTAGTACATTGTGAAGGATATAGAGGCAGGGCGTGGGAGTGTATTTAGTGCTGAGTACACTCCGTGAAGGATATGGAGGCAGGACGTGGGAGTTTATTTAGTGCTGAGTACTCTGTGAAGGATATGGAGGCAGGGCGTGGGAGTGTATTTAGAGCTGAGTACTCTGTGAAGAATATGTTGGCAGGGCGTGGGAGTGTTTTTAGAGCTTAGTACAGTCCGTGAAGGATATGGAGGCAGGGCGTGGGAGTGTATTTAGAGCTTAGTACTCCGTGAAGGATATGGAGGCAGGGCGTGGGAGTGTTTTTAGAGCTTAGTACAGTCCGTGAAGGATATGGAGGCAGGGCGTGGGAGTGTATTTAGAGCTGAGTTCTCTGTGAAGGATACGGAGGCAGGGCGTGGGAGTGTATGTAGAGCTTAGTACTCTGTGAAGGATATGGAGGCAGGGCGTGGAAGTGTATTTAGAGCTTAGTACACTCCGTGAAGCATATGGAGGCAGGGCGTGGGAGTGTATTTAGTGCTGAGTACTCTGTGAAGGATATGGAGGCAGGACGTGGGAGTGTTTTTAGAGCTTAGTACTCTGTGAAGGATATGGAGGCAGGGCGTGGGAGTGTATATAGTGCTGAGTGCTCTGTGAAAGATATGGAGGAAGGGTCTGGGAGGGTATATAGTGCTGAGTACTCTGTGAAGGATATGGAGGAAGGGCGTGGGAGTGTATTTAGTGCTGAGTTCTCTGTGAAGGATATGGAGGCAGGGCGTGGGAGTGTATTTAGTGCTGAGTACTCTGTGAATTATATGGAGGAAGGGCGTGGGAGTGTATTTAGTGCTGAGTACTCTGTGAAGGATATGGAGGCAGGGCGTGGGAGTGTATTTAGACCTTAGTACTCTGCGAAGGATATGGAAGCAGGGCGTGGGAGAGTATTTAGTGCTGAGTACTCTGTTAAGGATATGGAGGCAGGGCGTGGGAGTGTATTTAGAGCTGAGGACTCTGTGAAGGATATGAGGGGAGCGCGTGGGAGTGTATGTAGTGCTGAGTACTCTGTGAAGGACATGGAGGCAGGGCGTGAGAGTGTATTTTAAGCTTAATACTCTGTGAAGGATATGGAGGCAGGGCGTGGGAGTGTATTTAGTGCTGAGTACTATGTGAAGGATATGGAGGCAGGGCGTGGGAGTGTATTTAGAGCTAAGTACTCTGTGAAGGATATGGAGGCAGGGCGTGGGAGTGTACATAGTGCTGAGTACTCTGTGAAAGATATGGAGGAAGGGCCTGGGAAGGTATATAGTACTGAGTACTCTGTGAATGATATGGAGGCAGGATGTGGGAGTGTATTTAGTGCTGAGTACTCTGTGAAGGATATGGAGGCAGGGCGTGGGAGTGTACATAGTGCTGAGTACTCTGTGAAAGATATGGAGGAAGGGCCTGGGAAGGTATATAGTACTGAGTACTCTGTGAAGGATATGGCGGCAGGATGTGGGAGTGTATTTAGTGTTGAGTACTCTGTGAAGGATATAGAGGCAGGGCGTGGGAGTGTATTTAGTGCTGAGTACTCCGTGAAGGATATGGAGGCAGGGCGTTTGAGTATATTTAGAGCTGAGTACTCTGTGAATGATATGGAGGAAGGGCCTGGGAGGGTATATAGTACTGAGTACTCTGTGAAGGATATCGAGGCAGGGCGTGAGAGTCTATTTAGACCTTAGTACTCTGCGAAGGATATGGAGGCAGGGCGTGGGAGTGTATTTAGTGCTGAGTACTCTGTGAAGGATATGGTGGTAGGGCGTGGGAGTGTATTTAGTGCTGAGTACTCTGTGAAGGATATGGAGTCAGGGCGTGGGAGTGTATATAGCGCTGAGTACTCTGTGAAGGATATGGAGGAAGGGAGTGGGAGTGTATTTAGTGCTGAGTACTCTGTGAAGGATATGGAGGCAGGGCGTGGGAGGGTATTTAGTGCTGAGTACTTTGTGAAAGATATGAAGGCAGGGCGTGGGAGTGTATTTAGTGCTGAGTACTCTGTGAAGGATATGGAGGCAGGGCGTGTGAGTGTATTTAGTGCTGAGTACTCTGTGAAGAATATGGAGGCAGGGCGTGGGAGTGTATTTAGAGCTTAGTACAGTCCGTGAAGGATATGGGGGAAGGGCGTGGGAGTGTATTTAGAGCTTAGTACACTCCGTGAAGGATATGGAGGCAGGGCGTGGGAGTGTATTTAGTGCTTAGTATTCTGTGAAGGATATGGAGGCAGGGCGTGGGAGTGTATATAGTGCTGAGTACTCTGTGAAGGATATGGAGGCAGGGCGTGGGAGTGTATTTAGTGCTGAGTACTCTGTGAAGGATATGGAGGCAGGGCGTGGGAGTGTATTTAGAGCTGAGTACTCTGTGAAGGATATGGAGGCAGGGCGTGGGAGTGTATTTAGAGCTTAGTACTCTGTGAAGGATATGGAGGCAGGGCGTGGGAGTGTATTTAGAGCTTAGTACACTCCGTGAAGGATATGGAGGCAGGGCGTAGGAGTGTATTTAGAGCTTAGTACACTCCGTGAAGGATATGGAGGCAGGGCGTGGGAGTGTATTTAGTGCTGAGTACTCTGTGAAGGATATGGAGGCAGGGCGTGGGAGTGTATATAGTGCTGAGTACTCTGTGAAGGATATGGAGGAAGGGCGTGGGAATGTATTTAGTGCTGAGTACTCTGTGAAGGATATGGAGGCAGGGCGTGGGAGTGTATATAGTGCTGAGTACTCTGTGAAGGATATGGAGGCAGGGCGTGGGAGTGTATATAGTGCTGAGTACTCTGTGAAGGATATGGAGACAGGATGTGGGAGTGTCTTTAGTGCTGAATACTCTGTGAAGGATATGGAGGCAGGGCGTGGGAGTGTGTATAGTGCTGAGTACTATGTGAAGGATATGGAGGAAGGGCGTGGGAGTGTAATTAGTGCTGAGTACTCAGTGAAGGATATGGAGGCAGGGCGTGGGAGTGTATATAGTGCTGAGTACTTTGTGAAGGATATGGAGGCAGGGCGTGGGAGAGTATTTAGAGCTTAGTACACTCCGTGAAGGATATAGAGGCAGGGCGTGGAAGTGTATTTATAGCTTAGTACACTCCGTGAAGGATATGGAGGCAGGGCGTGGGAGTGTATTTAGTGCTTAGTATTCTGTGAAGGATATGGAGGCAGGGTGTGGGAGTGTATTTAGTGCTGAGTACTCTGTGAAGGATATGGAGGCAGGGCGTGGGAGTGTATTTAGTGCTGAGTACTCTGTGAAGGATATGGAGGCAGGGCGTGGGAGTGTATTTATAGCTTAGTACTCTGTGAAGGATATGGAGGCAGGACGTGGGAGTGTATTTAGTGCTGAGTGCTCTATGAAGGATATGGAGGCAGGGCGTGAGAGTGTATATAGTGCTGAGTACTCTGTGAAGGATATGGAGGCAGGGCGTGGGAGTGTATTTAGAGCTTAGTACACTCCGTGAAGGATATGGAGGCAGGGCGTGGGAGTGTATTTAGTGCTGAGTACTCTGCGAAGGATATGGAGGCAGGGCGTGGGAGTGTATTTAGTGCTGAGTACACTGTGAAGGATATGGAGGCAGGGTGTGGGACTGTATTTAGTGCTGAGTACTCTGTGAAGGATATGGGGCAGGGCGTGGGAGTGTATATAGTGCTGAGTACTCTGTGAAGGATATGGAGGCAGGGCGTGGGAGTGTATTTAGTGCTGAGTACTCTGTGAAGGATATGGAGGCAGGGCGTGGGAGTGTATTTAGTGCTGAGTACTCTGTGAAGGATAGGGAGGCAGGGCGTGGGAGTGTATTTAGTGCTGAGTACTCTGTGAAGGATATGGAGGCAGGGCGTGGGAGTGTATATAGTGCTGAGTACTCTGTGAAGGATATGGAGGCAGGATGTGAGAGTGTATTTAGTGCTGAGTACTCTGTGAAGGATATGGAGGCAGGGCGTGGGAGTGTGTATAGTGCTGAGTACTCTGTGAAGGATATGGAGGAAGGGCGTGGGAGTGTATTTAGTGCTGAGTACTCTGTGAAGGATGTGGAGGCAGGGCGTGGGAGTGTATATAGTGCTGAGTACTCTGTGAAGCATATGGAGGCAAGGCGTGGGAGTGTATTTAGAGCTGAATACTCTGTGAAGGATATGGAGGCAGGGCGTGGGAGTGTTTATAGTGCTGAATACTCTGTGAAAGATATGGAGGAAGGGCCTGGGAGGGTATATAGTGCTGAGTACTCTGTGAAGGATATGGAGGAAGGGCGTGGGAGTGTATTTAGTGCTGAGTACTCTGTGAAGGATATGGAGGCAGGGCGTGGGAGTGTATATAGTGATGAGTACTCTGTGAAGGATATGGAGGAAGGGCGTGGGAGTGTATTTAGTGCTGAGTACTCTGTGAAGGATATGGAGGCAGGGCGTGAGAGTCTATTTAGACCTTAGTACTCTGCGAAGGATATGGAGGCAGGGCGTGGGAGTGTATTTAGTGCTGAGTACTCTGTGAAGGATATGGTGGCAGGGCGTGGGAGTGTATTTAGTGCTGAGTACTCTGTGAAGGATATGGAGTCAGGGCGTGGGAGTGTATATAGCGCTGAGTACTCTATGAAGGATATGGAGGAAGGGCGTGGGAGTGTATTTAGTGCTGAGTACTCTGTGAAGGATATGGAGGCAGGGCGTGGGAGTGTATTTAGTGCTGAGTACTTTGTGAAAGATATGGAGGCAGGGCGTGGGAGTGTATTTAGAGCTTAGTACTATTTGAAGGATATGGAGGCAGGGCGTGGGAGTGTATTTAGTGCTGAGTACTCCGTGAAGGATATGGAGGCAGGGCGTGGGAGTGTATTTAGAGCTTAGTACTCTTTGAAGGATATGAAGGCAGGGCGTGGGAGTGTACTTAGTGCTGAGTACTCTGTGAAAGATATGGAGGCAGGGCGTGGGAGTGTATTTAGAGCTTAATACTCCGTAAAGGATATGGAGGCAGGGCGTGGGAGTGTATTCAGAGCTTAGTACTCCGTAAAGGATATGGAGGCAGGGCGTGGGAGTGTATTCAGAGCTTAGTACTCCGTAAAGGATATGGAGGCAGGGCATGGGAGTATATTTAGTGCTGAGTACTCTGTGAAGGATATGGAGGAAGGGCGTGGGAGTGTATTTAGAGTTTAGTACTTTGTGAAGGATATGGAGGCAGGGCGTGGGAGTGTATTTAGAGCTGAGTACTCTGTGAAAGATATGGAGGCAGGGCGTGGGAGTGTATTTAGAGCTTAGTACTCCGTAAAGGATATGGAGGCAGGGCGTGGGAGTGTATTCAGAGCTTAGTACTCTGTGAAGCATATGGAGGCAGGGCGTGGGAGTGTATTTAGAGCTGAGTACTCTGTGAAGGATATGGAGGCAGGGCCTGGGAGTGTATATAGTGCTGAGTACTCTGTGAAAGATATGGAGGAAGGGCCTGGGAGGGTATATAGTGCTGAGTACTCTGTGAAGGATATGGAGGAAGGGCGTGGGAGTGTATTTAGTGCTAAGTACTCTGTGAAGGATATGGAGGCAGGGCGTGGGAGTGTATATAGTGCTGAGTACTCTGTGAAGGATATGGAGGAAGGACGTGGGAGTGTATTTAGTGCTGAGTACTCTGTGAAGGATATGGAGGCAGAGCGTGGGAGTGTATTTAGACCTTAGTACTCTGCGAAGGATATGGAGGCAGGGCGTGGGAGTGTATTTAGTGCGGAGTACTCTGTGAAGGATATGGAGGCAGGATGTGGGAGTGTGTATAGTGCTGAGTACTCTGTGAAGGATATGGAGGCAGGGCGTGGGAGTGTATTTAGTGCTGAGTACTCCGTGAAGGATATAGAGGCAGGGCGTGTATTTAGGAGTGTATTTAGAGCTGAGTACTCTGTGAAGGATATGGAGGCAGGGCGTGGGAGTGTATTTAGTGCTGAGTACTCTGTGAAGGATATGGAGGAAGGGCGTGGGAGTGTATTTAGTGCTGAGTACTCTGTGAAGGATATGGAGGCAGGGCGTAGGAGTGTATTTAGAGCTGAGTACTCTGTGAAGGATATGGAGGCAGGGCGTGGGAGTGTAAATAGTGCTGAGTACTCTGTGAAGGATATGGAGGAAGGGCGTGGGAGTGTATATAGTGCTGAGTACTCTGTGAAGGATATGGAGGAAGGGCGTGGGAGTGTATTTAGTGCTGAGTACTCTGTAAAGGATATGGAGGCAGGGCGTGGGAGTGTATATAGTGCTGAGTACTCTGTGAAGGATATGGAGGCAGGGCGTGGGAATGTATTTAGTGCTGAGTACTCTGTGAACGATATGCAGGCAGGGCGTGGGAGTGTATTTAGTGCTGAGTACTCTGTGAAGGATATGGAGGCGGGGCGTGGGAGTGTATTTAGTGCTGAGTACATTGTGAAGGATATGGAGGCAGGGCGTGGGAGTTTATTTAGTGCTGAGTACTCTGTGAAGGATATGGAGGCACGGCGTGGGAGTGTATTTAGAGCTGAGTACTCTGTGAAGAATATGGAGGCAGGGCGTGGGAGTGTTTTTAGAGCTTAGTACAGTCCGTGAAGAATATGGAGGCAGGGCGTGGGAGTGTATTTAGAGCTTAGTACTCTGTGAAGGATATGGAGGCAGGGCGTGGGATTGTATTTAGTGCTTAGTACATTGTGAAGGATATAGAGGCAGGGCGTGGGAGTGTATTTAGTGCTGAGTACACTCCGTGAAGGATATGGAGGCAGGACGTGGGAGTTTATTTAGTGCTGAGTACTCTGTGAAGGATATGGAGGCAGGGCGTGGGAGTGTATTTAGAGCTGAGTACTCTGTGAAGAATATGTTGGCAGGGCGTGGGAGTGTTTTTAGAGCTTAGTACAGTCCGTGAAGGATATGGAGGCAGGGCGTGGGAGTGTATTTAGAGCTTAGTACTCCGTGAAGGATATGGAGGCAGGGCGTGGGAGTGTTTTTAGAGCTTAGTACAGTCCGTGAAGGATATGGAGGCAGGGCGTGGGAGTGTATTTAGAGCTGAGTTCTCTGTGAAGGATACGGAGGCAGGGCGTGGGAGTGTATGTAGAGCTTAGTACTCTGTGAAGGATATGGAGGCAGGGCGTGGAAGTGTATTTAGAGCTTAGTACACTCCGTGAAGCATATGGAGGCAGGGCGTGGGAGTGTATTTAGTGCTGAGTACTCTGTGAAGGATATGGAGGCAGGACGTGGGAGTGTTTTTAGAGCTTAGTACTCTGTGAAGGATATGGAGGCAGGGCGTGGGAGTGTATATAGTGCTGAGTGCTCTGTGAAAGATATGGAGGAAGGGTCTGGGAGGGTATATAGTGCTGAGTACTCTGTGAAGGATATGGAGGAAGGGCGTGGGAGTGTATTTAGTGCTGAGTTCTCTGTGAAGGATATGGAGGCAGGGCGTGGGAGTGTATTTAGTGCTGAGTACTCTGTGAATTATATGGAGGAAGGGCGTGGGAGTGTATTTAGTGCTGAGTACTCTGTGAAGGATATGGAGGCAGGGCGTGGGAGTGTATTTAGACCTTAGTACTCTGCGAAGGATATGGAAGCAGGGCGTGGGAGAGTATTTAGTGCTGAGTACTCTGTTAAGGATATGGAGGCAGGGCGTGGGAGTGTATTTAGAGCTGAGGACTCTGTGAAGGATATGAGGGGAGCGCGTGGGAGTGTATGTAGTGCTGAGTACTCTGTGAAGGACATGGAGGCAGGGCGTGAGAGTGTATTTTAAGCTTAATACTCTGTGAAGGATATGGAGGCAGGGCGTGGGAGTGTATTTAGTGCTGAGTACTCTGTGAAGGATATGGAGGCAGGGCGTGGGAGTGTATTTAGAGCTAAGTACTCTGTGAAGGATATGGAGGCAGGGCGTGGGAGTGTACATAGTGCTGAGTACTCTGTGAAAGATATGGAGGAAGGGCCTGGGAAGGTATATAGTACTGAGTACTCTGTGAATGATATGGAGGCAGGATGTGGGAGTGTATTTAGTGCTGAGTACTCTGTGAAGGATATGGAGGCAGGGCGTGGGAGTGTACATAGTGCTGAGTACTCTGTGAAAGATATGGAGGAAGGGCCTGGGAAGGTATATAGTACTGAGTACTCTGTGAAGGATATGGCGGCAGGATGTGGGAGTGTATTTAGTGTTGAGTACTCTGTGAAGGATATAGAGGCAGGGCGTGGGAGTGTATTTAGTGCTGAGTACTCCGTGAAGGATATGGAGGCAGGGCGTTTGAGTATATTTAGAGCTGAGTACTCTGTGAATGATATGGAGGAAGGGCCTGGGAGGGTATATAGTACTGAGTACTCTGTGAAGGATATCGAGGCAGGGCGTGGGAGTGTATTTAGTGCTGAGTACTCTGTGAAGGATGTGGAGGCAGGGCGTGGGAGTGTATATAGTGCTGAGTACTCTGTGAAGCATATGGAGGCAAGGCGTGGGAGTGTATTTAGAGCTGAATACTCTGTGAAGGATATGGAGGCAGGGCGTGGGAGTGTTTATAGTGCTGAATACTCTGTGAAAGATATGGAGGAAGGGCCTGGGAGGGTATATAGTGCTGAGTACTCTGTGAAGGATATGGAGGAAGGGCGTGGGAGTGTATTTAGTGCTGAGTACTCTGTGAAGGATATGGAGGCAGGGCGTGGGAGTGTATATAGTGATGAGTACTCTGTGAAGGATATGGAGGAAGGGCGTGGTAGTGTATTTAGTGCTGAGTACTCTGTGAAGGATATGGAGGCAGGGCGTGAGAGTCTATTTAGACCTTAGTACTCTGCGAAGGATATGGAGGCAGGGCGTGGGAGTGTATTTAGTGCTGAGTACTCTGTGAAGGATATGGTGGTAGGGCGTGGGAGTGTATTTAGTGCTGAGTACTCTGTGAAGGATATGGAGTCAGGGCGTGGGAGTGTATATAGCGCTGAGTACTCTGTGAAGGATATGGAGGAAGGGCGTGGGAGTGTATTTAGTGCTGAGTACTCTGTGAAGGATATGGAGGCAGGGCGTGGGAGGGTATTTAGTGCTGAGTACTTTGTGAAAGATATGAAGGCAGGGCGTGGGAGTGTATTTAGTGCTGAGTACTCTGTGAAGGATATGGAGGCAGGGCGTGTGAGTGTATTTAGTGCTGAGTACTCTGTGAAGAATATGGAGGCAGGGCGTGGGAGTGTATTTAGAGCTTAGTACAGTCCGTGAAGGATATGGGGGAAGGGCGTGGGAGTGTATTTAGAGCTTAGTACACTCCGTGAAGGATATGGAGGCAGGGCGTGGGAGTGTATTTAGTGCTTAGTATTCTGTGAAGGATATGGAGGCAGGGCGTGGGAGTGTATATAGTGCTGAGTACTCTGTGAAGGATATGGAGGCAGGGCGTGGGAGTGTATTTAGTGCTGAGTACTCTGTGAAGGATATGGAGGCAGGGCGTGGGAGTGTATTTAGAGCTGAGTACTCTGTGAAGGATATGGAGGCAGGGCGTGGGAGTGTATTTAGAGCTTAGTACTCTGTGAAGGATATGGAGGCAGGGCGTGGGAGTGTATTTAGAGCTTAGTACACTCCGTGAAGGATATGGAGGCAGGGCGTAGGAGTGTATTTAGAGCTTAGTACACTCCGTGAAGGATATGGAGGCAGGGCGTGGGAGTGTATTTAGTGCTGAGTACTCTGTGAAGGATATGGAGGCAGGGCGTGGGAGTGTATATAGTGCTGAGTACTCTGTGAAGGATATGGAGGAAGGGCGTGGGAATGTATTTAGTGCTGAGTACTCTGTGAAGGATATGGAGGCAGGGCGTGGGAGTGTATATAGTGCTGAGTACTCTGTGAAGGATATGGAGGCAGGGCGTGGGAGTGTATATAGTGCTGAGTACTCTGTGAAGGATATGGAGACAGGATGTGGGAGTGTCTTTAGTGCTGAATACTCTGTGAAGGATATGGAGGCAGGGCGTGGGAGTGTGTATAGTGCTGAGTACTATGTGAAGGATATGGAGGAAGGGCGTGGGAGTGTAATTAGTGCTGAGTACTCAGTGAAGGATATGGAGGCAGGGCGTGGGAGTGTATATAGTGCTGAGTACTTTGTGAAGGATATGGAGGCAGGGCGTGGGAGAGTATTTAGAGCTTAGTACACTCCGTGAAGGATATAGAGGCAGGGCGTGGAAGTGTATTTATAGCTTAGTACACTCCGTGAAGGATATGGAGGCAGGGCGTGGGAGTGTATTTAGTGCTTAGTATTCTGTGAAGGATATGGAGGCAGGGTGTGGGAGTGTATTTAGTGCTGAGTACTCTGTGAAGGATATGGAGGCAGGGCGTGGGAGTGTATTTAGTGCTGAGTACTCTGTGAAGGATATGGAGGCAGGGCGTGGGAGTGTATTTATAGCTTAGTACTCTGTGAAGGATATGGAGGCAGGACGTGGGAGTGTATTTAGTGCTGAGTGCTCTATGAAGGATATGGAGGCAGGGCGTGAGAGTGTATATAGTGCTGAGTACTCTGTGAAGGATATGGAGGCAGGGAGTGGGAGTGTATTTAGTGCTGAGTACTCTGTGAAGGATATGGAGGCAGGGCGTGGGAGTGTATTAAGTGCTGAGTACTCTGTGAAGGATATGGAGGCAGGGCGTGGGAGTGTATTTAGTGCTGAGTACTCTGTGAAGGATATGGAGGCAGGGCATGGGAGTGTATATAGTGCTGAGTACTCTGTGAAGGATATGGAGGCAGGGAGTGGGAGTGTATTTAGTGCTGAATACTCTGTGAAGGATGTGGAGGCAGGGCGTGGGAGTGTATTTAGTGCTGAGTACTCTGTGAAGGATATGGAGGCAGGGCGTGGGAGGGTATTTAGTGCTGAGTACTATGTGAAGGATATGGAGGCAGGGCGTGGGAGTGTATTTAGTGCTGAGTACTCTGTGAAGCATATGGAGGCAGGGCGTGGGAGTGTATTTAGAGCTGAGTACTCTGTGAAGGATATGGAGGCAGGGCGTGGGAGTGTATATAGTACTGAGTACTCTGTGAATGATATGGAGGAAGGGCGTGGGAGTGTATTTAGTGCTGAGTACTCTGTGAAGGATATGGAGGCAGGGCGTGGGAGTGTATTTAGTGCTGAGTACTCCGTGAAGGATATAGAGGCAGGGCGTGTATTTAGGAGTGTATTTAGAGCTGAGTACTCTGTGAAGGATATGGAGGCAGGGCGTGGGAGTGTATTTAGTGCTGAGTACTCTGTGAAGGATATGGAGGAAGGGCGTGGGAGTGTATTTAGTGCTGAGTACTCTGTGAAGGATATGGAGGCAGGGCGTAGGAGTGTATTTAGAGCTGAGTACTCTGTGAAGGATATGGAGGCAGGGCGTGGGAGTGTAAATAGTGCTGAGTACTCTGTGAAGGATATGGAGGAAGGGCGTGGGAGTGTATATAGTGCTGAGTACTCTGTGAAGGATATGGAGGAAGGGCGTGGGAGTGTATTTAGTGCTGAGTACTCTGTAAAGGATATGGAGGCAGGGCGTGGGAGTGTATATAGTGCTGAGTACTCTGTGAAGGATATGGAGGCAGGGCGTGGGAATGTATTTAGTGCTGAGTACTCTGTGAACGATATGCAGGCAGGGCGTGGGAGTGTATTTAGTGCTGAGTACTCTGTGAAGGATATGGAGGCGGGGCGTGGGAGTGTATTTAGTGCTGAGTACATTGTGAAGGATATGGAGGCAGGGCGTGGGAGTTTATTTAGTGCTGAGTACTCTGTGAAGGATATGGAGGCACGGCGTGGGAGTGTATTTAGAGCTGAGTACTCTGTGAAGAATATGGAGGCAGGGCGTGGGAGTGTTTTTAGAGCTTAGTACAGTCCGTGAAGAATATGGAGGCAGGGCGTGGGAGTGTATTTAGAGCTTAGTACTCTGTGAAGGATATGGAGGCAGGGCGTGGGATTGTATTTAGTGCTTAGTACATTGTGAAGGATATAGAGGCAGGGCGTGGGAGTGTATTTAGTGCTGAGTACACTCCGTGAAGGATATGGAGGCAGGACGTGGGAGTTTATTTAGTGCTGAGTACTCTGTGAAGGATATGGAGGCAGGGCGTGGGAGTGTATTTAGAGCTGAGTACTCTGTGAAGAATATGTTGGCAGGGCGTGGGAGTGTTTTTAGAGCTTAGTACAGTCCGTGAAGGATATGGAGGCAGGGCGTGGGAGTGTATTTAGAGCTTAGTACTCCGTGAAGGATATGGAGGCAGGGCGTGGGAGTGTTTTTAGAGCTTAGTACAGTCCGTGAAGGATATGGAGGCAGGGCGTGGGAGTGTATTTAGAGCTGAGTTCTCTGTGAAGGATACGGAGGCAGGGCGTGGGAGTGTATGTAGAGCTTAGTACTCTGTGAAGGATATGGAGGCAGGGCGTGGAAGTGTATTTAGAGCTTAGTACACTCCGTGAAGCATATGGAGGCAGGGCGTGGGAGTGTATTTAGTGCTGAGTACTCTGTGAAGGATATGGAGGCAGGACGTGGGAGTGTTTTTAGAGCTTAGTACTCTGTGAAGGATATGGAGGCAGGGCGTGGGAGTGTATATAGTGCTGAGTGCTCTGTGAAAGATATGGAGGAAGGGTCTGGGAGGGTATATAGTGCTGAGTACTCTGTGAAGGATATGGAGGAAGGGCGTGGGAGTGTATTTAGTGCTGAGTTCTCTGTGAAGGATATGGAGGCAGGGCGTGGGAGTGTATTTAGTGCTGAGTACTCTGTGAATTATATGGAGGAAGGGCGTGGGAGTGTATTTAGTGCTGAGTACTCTGTGAAGGATATGGAGGCAGGGCGTGGGAGTGTATTTAGACCTTAGTACTCTGCGAAGGATATGGAAGCAGGGCGTGGGAGAGTATTTAGTGCTGAGTACTCTGTTAAGGATATGGAGGCAGGGCGTGGGAGTGTATTTAGAGCTGAGGACTCTGTGAAGGATATGAGGGGAGCGCGTGGGAGTGTATGTAGTGCTGAGTACTCTGTGAAGGACATGGAGGCAGGGCGTGAGAGTGTATTTTAAGCTTAATACTCTGTGAAGGATATGGAGGCAGGGCGTGGGAGTGTATTTAGTGCTGAGTACTCTGTGAAGGATATGGAGGCAGGGCGTGGGAGTGTATTTAGAGCTAAGTACTCTGTGAAGGATATGGAGGCAGGGCGTGGGAGTGTACATAGTGCTGAGTACTCTGTGAAAGATATGGAGGAAGGGCCTGGGAAGGTATATAGTACTGAGTACTCTGTGAATGATATGGAGGCAGGATGTGGGAGTGTATTTAGTGCTGAGTACTCTGTGAAGGATATGGAGGCAGGGCGTGGGAGTGTACATAGTGCTGAGTACTCTGTGAAAGATATGGAGGAAGGGCCTGGGAAGGTATATAGTACTGAGTACTCTGTGAAGGATATGGCGGCAGGATGTGGGAGTGTATTTAGTGTTGAGTACTCTGTGAAGGATATAGAGGCAGGGCGTGGGAGTGTATTTAGTGCTGAGTACTCCGTGAAGGATATGGAGGCAGGGCGTTTGAGTATATTTAGAGCTGAGTACTCTGTGAATGATATGGAGGAAGGGCCTGGGAGGATATATAGTACTGAGTACTCTGTGAAGGATATCGAGGCAGGGCGTGGGAGTGTATTTAGTGCTGAGTACTCTGTGAAGGATGTGGAGGCAGGGCGTGGGAGTGTATATAGTGCTGAGTACTCTGTGAAGCATATGGAGGCAAGGCGTGGGAGTGTATTTAGAGCTGAATACTCTGTGAAGGATATGGAGGCAGGGCGTGGGAGTGTTTATAGTGCTGAATACTCTGTGAAAGATATGGAGGAAGGGCCTGGGAGGGTATATAGTGCTGAGTACTCTGTGAAGGATATGGAGGAAGGGCGTGGGAGTGTATTTAGTGCTGAGTACTCTGTGAAGGATATGGAGGCAGGGCGTGGGAGTGTATATAGTGATGAGTACTCTGTGAAGGATATGGAGGAAGGGCGTGGTAGTGTATTTAGTGCTGAGTACTCTGTGAAGGATATGGAGGCAGGGCGTGAGAGTCTATTTAGACCTTAGTACTCTGCGAAGGATATGGAGGCAGGGCGTGGGAGTGTATTTAGTGCTGAGTACTCTGTGAAGGATATGGTGGTAGGGCGTGGGAGTGTATTTAGTGCTGAGTACTCTGTGAAGGATATGGAGTCAGGGCGTGGGAGTGTATATAGCGCTGAGTACTCTGTGAAGGATATGGAGGAAGGGCGTGGGAGTGTATTTAGTGCTGAGTACTCTGTGAAGGATATGGAGGCAGGGCGTGGGAGGGTATTTAGTGCTGAGTACTTTGTGAAAGATATGAAGGCAGGGCGTGGGAGTGTATTTAGTGCTGAGTACTCTGTGAAGGATATGGAGGCAGGGCGTGTGAGTGTATTTAGTGCTGAGTACTCTGTGAAGAATATGGAGGCAGGGCGTGGGAGTGTATTTAGAGCTTAGTACAGTCCGTGAAGGATATGGGGGAAGGGCGTGGGAGTGTATTTAGAGCTTAGTACACTCCGTGAAGGATATGGAGGCAGGGCGTGGGAGTGTATTTAGTGCTTAGTATTCTGTGAAGGATATGGAGGCAGGGCGTGGGAGTGTATATAGTGCTGAGTACTCTGTGAAGGATATGGAGGCAGGGCGTGGGAGTGTATTTAGTGCTGAGTACTCTGTGAAGGATATGGAGGCAGGGCGTGGGAGTGTATTTAGAGCTGAGTACTCTGTGAAGGATATGGAGGCAGGGCGTGGGAGTGTATTTAGAGCTTAGTACTCTGTGAAGGATATGGAGGCAGGGCGTGGGAGTGTATTTAGAGCTTAGTACACTCTGTGAAGGATATGGAGGCAGGGCGTAGGAGTGTATTTAGAGCTTAGTACACTCCGTGAAGGATATGGAGGCAGGGCGTGGGAGTGTATTTAGTGCTGAGTACTCTGTGAAGGATATGGAGGCAGGGCGTGGGAGTGTATATAGTGCTGAGTACTCTGTGAAGGATATGGAGGAAGGGCGTGGGAATGTATTTAGTGCTGAGTACTCTGTGAAGGATATGGAGGCAGGGCGTGGGAGTGTATATAGTGCTGAGTACTCTGTGAAGGATATGGAGGCAGGGCGTGGGAGTGTATATAGTGCTGAGTACTCTGTGAAGGATATGGAGACAGGATGTGGGAGTGTCTTTAGTG
The DNA here is from genome assembly GCA_036785665.1 of Chirona hameri. Classification (NCBI taxonomy): domain Eukaryota; kingdom Metazoa; phylum Arthropoda; class Thecostraca; order Balanomorpha; family Balanidae; genus Chirona; species Chirona hameri. The sequence continues at coordinate 154,035 of JAXIVJ010000090.1, read as the reverse complement.
CTGAATACTCTGTGAAGGATATGGAGGCAGGGCGTGGGAGTGTGTATAGTGCTGAGTACTATGTGAAGGATATGGAGGAAGGGCGTGGGAGTGTAATTAGTGCTGAGTACTCAGTGAAGGATATGGAGGCAGGGCGTGGGAGTGTATATAGTGCTGAGTACTTTGTGAAGGATATGGAGGCAGGGCGTGGGAGAGTATTTAGAGCTTAGTACACTCCGTGAAGGATATGGAGGCAGGGCGTGGGAGTGTAAATAGTGCTGAGTACTCTGTGAAGGATATGGAGGAAGGGCGTGGGAGTGTATATAGTGCTGAGTACTCTGTGAAGGATATGGAGGAAGGGCGTGGGAGTGTATTTAGTGCTGAGTACTCTGTAAAGGATATGGAGGCAGGGCGTGGGAGTGTATATAGTGCTGAGTACTCTGTGAAGGATATGGAGGCAGGGCGTGGGAATGTATTTAGTGCTGAGTACTCTGTGAACGATATGCAGGCAGGGCGTGGGAGTGTATTTAGTGCTGAGTACTCTGTGAAGGATATGGAGGCGGGGCGTGGGAGTGTATTTAGTGCTGAGTACATTGTGAAGGATATGGAGGCAGGGCGTGGGAGTTTATTTAGTGCTGAGTACTCTGTGAAGGATATGGAGGCACGGCGTGGGAGTGTATTTAGAGCTGAGTACTCTGTGAAGAATATGGAGGCAGGGCGTGGGAGTGTTTTTAGAGCTTAGTACAGTCCGTGAAGAATATGGAGGCAGGGCGTGGGAGTGTATTTAGAGCTTAGTACTCTGTGAAGGATATGGAGGCAGGGCGTGGGATTGTATTTAGTGCTTAGTACATTGTGAAGGATATAGAGGCAGGGCGTGGGAGTGTATTTAGTGCTGAGTACACTCCGTGAAGGATATGGAGGCAGGACGTGGGAGTTTATTTAGTGCTGAGTACTCTGTGAAGGATATGGAGGCAGGGCGTGGGAGTGTATTTAGAGCTGAGTACTCTGTGAAGAATATGTTGGCAGGGCGTGGGAGTGTTTTTAGAGCTTAGTACAGTCCGTGAAGGATATGGAGGCAGGGCGTGGGAGTGTATTTAGAGCTTAGTACTCCGTGAAGGATATGGAGGCAGGGCGTGGGAGTGTTTTTAGAGCTTAGTACAGTCCGTGAAGGATATGGAGGCAGGGCGTGGGAGTGTATTTAGAGCTGAGTTCTCTGTGAAGGATACGGAGGCAGGGCGTGGGAGTGTATGTAGAGCTTAGTACTCTGTGAAGGATATGGAGGCAGGGCGTGGAAGTGTATTTAGAGCTTAGTACACTCCGTGAAGCATATGGAGGCAGGGCGTGGGAGTGTATTTAGTGCTGAGTACTCTGTGAAGGATATGGAGGCAGGACGTGGGAGTGTTTTTAGAGCTTAGTACTCTGTGAAGGATATGGAGGCAGGGCGTGGGAGTGTATATAGTGCTGAGTGCTCTGTGAAAGATATGGAGGAAGGGTCTGGGAGGGTATATAGTGCTGAGTACTCTGTGAAGGATATGGAGGAAGGGCGTGGGAGTGTATTTAGTGCTGAGTTCTCTGTGAAGGATATGGAGGCAGGGCGTGGGAGTGTATTTAGTGCTGAGTACTCTGTGAATTATATGGAGGAAGGGCGTGGGAGTGTATTTAGTGCTGAGTACTCTGTGAAGGATATGGAGGCAGGGCGTGGGAGTGTATTTAGACCTTAGTACTCTGCGAAGGATATGGAAGCAGGGCGTGGGAGAGTATTTAGTGCTGAGTACTCTGTTAAGGATATGGAGGCAGGGCGTGGGAGTGTATTTAGAGCTGAGGACTCTGTGAAGGATATGAGGGGAGCGCGTGGGAGTGTATGTAGTGCTGAGTACTCTGTGAAGGACATGGAGGCAGGGCGTGAGAGTGTATTTTAAGCTTAATACTCTGTGAAGGATATGGAGGCAGGGCGTGGGAGTGTATTTAGTGCTGAGTACTCTGTGAAGGATATGGAGGCAGGGCGTGGGAGTGTATTTAGAGCTAAGTACTCTGTGAAGGATATGGAGGCAGGGCGTGGGAGTGTACATAGTGCTGAGTACTCTGTGAAAGATATGGAGGAAGGGCCTGGGAAGGTATATAGTACTGAGTACTCTGTGAATGATATGGAGGCAGGATGTGGGAGTGTATTTAGTGCTGAGTACTCTGTGAAGGATATGGAGGCAGGGCGTGGGAGTGTACATAGTGCTGAGTACTCTGTGAAAGATATGGAGGAAGGGCCTGGGAAGTTATATAGTACTGAGTACTCTGTGAAGGATATGGCGGCAGGATGTGGGAGTGTATTTAGTGTTGAGTACTCTGTGAAGGATATAGAGGCAGGGCGTGGGAGTGTATTTAGTGCTGAGTACTCCGTGAAGGATATGGAGGCAGGGCGTTTGAGTATATTTAGAGCTGAGTACTCTGTGAATGATATGGAGGAAGGGCCTGGGAGGGTATATAGTACTGAGTACTCTGTGAAGGATATCGAGGCAGGGCGTGGGAGTGTATTTAGTGCTGAGTACTCTGTGAAGGATGTGGAGGCAGGGCGTGGGAGTGTATATAGTGCTGAGTACTCTGTGAAGCATATGGAGGCAAGGCGTGGGAGTGTATTTAGAGCTGAATACTCTGTGAAGGATATGGAGGCAGGGCGTGGGAGTGTTTATAGTGCTGAATACTCTGTGAAAGATATGGAGGAAGGGCCTGGGAGGGTATATAGTGCTGAGTACTCTGTGAAGGATATGGAGGAAGGGCGTGGGAGTGTATTTAGTGCTGAGTACTCTGTGAAGGATATGGAGGCAGGGCGTGGGAGTGTATATAGTGATGAGTACTCTGTGAAGGATATGGAGGAAGGGCGTGGTAGTGTATTTAGTGCTGAGTACTCTGTGAAGGATATGGAGGCAGGGCGTGAGAGTCTATTTAGACCTTAGTACTCTGCGAAGGATATGGAGGCAGGGCGTGGGAGTGTATTTAGTGCTGAGTACTCTGTGAAGGATATGGTGGTAGGGCGTGGGAGTGTATTTAGTGCTGAGTACTCTGTGAAGGATATGGAGTCAGGGCGTGGGAGTGTATATAGCGCTGAGTACTCTGTGAAGGATATGGAGGAAGGGCGTGGGAGTGTATTTAGTGCTGAGTACTCTGTGAAGGATATGGAGGCAGGGCGTGGGAGGGTATTTAGTGCTGAGTACTTTGTGAAAGATATGAAGGCAGGGCGTGGGAGTGTATTTAGTGCTGAGTACTCTGTGAAGGATATGGAGGCAGGGCGTGTGAGTGTATTTAGTGCTGAGTACTCTGTGAAGAATATGGAGGCAGGGCGTGGGAGTGTATTTAGAGCTTAGTACAGTCCGTGAAGGATATGGGGGAAGGGCGTGGGAGTGTATTTAGAGCTTAGTACACTCCGTGAAGGATATGGAGGCAGGGCGTGGGAGTGTATTTAGTGCTTAGTATTCTGTGAAGGATATGGAGGCAGGGCGTGGGAGTGTATATAGTGCTGAGTACTCTGTGAAGGATATGGAGGCAGGGCGTGGGAGTGTATTTAGTGCTGAGTACTCTGTGAAGGATATGGAGGCAGGGCGTGGGAGTGTATTTAGAGCTGAGTACTCTGTGAAGGATATGGAGGCAGGGCGTGGGAGTGTATTTAGAGCTTAGTACTCTGTGAAGGATATGGAGGCAGGGCGTGGGAGTGTATTTAGAGCTTAGTACACTCCGTGAAGGATATGGAGGCAGGGCGTAGGAGTGTATTTAGAGCTTAGTACACTCCGTGAAGGATATGGAGGCAGGGCGTGGGAGTGTATTTAGTGCTGAGTACTCTGTGAAGGATATGGAGGCAGGGCGTGGGAGTGTATATAGTGCTGAGTACTCTGTGAAGGATATGGAGGAAGGGCGTGGGAATGTATTTAGTGCTGAGTACTCTGTGAAGGATATGGAGGCAGGGCGTGGGAGTGTATATAGTGCTGAGTACTCTGTGAAGGATATGGAGGCAGGGCGTGGGAGTGTATATAGTGCTGAGTACTCTGTGAAGGATATGGAGACAGGATGTGGGAGTGTCTTTAGTGCTGAATACTCTGTGAAGGATATGGAGGCAGGGCGTGGGAGTGTGTATAGTGCTGAGTACTATGTGAAGGATATGGAGGAAGGGCGTGGGAGTGTAATTAGTGCTGAGTACTCAGTGAAGGATATGGAGGCAGGGCGTGGGAGTGTATATAGTGCTGAGTACTTTGTGAAGGATATGGAGGCAGGGCGTGGGAGAGTATTTAGAGCTTAGTACACTCCGTGAAGGATATAGAGGCAGGGCGTGGAAGTGTATTTATAGCTTAGTACACTCCGTGAAGGATATGGAGGCAGGGCGTGGGAGTGTATTTAGTGCTTAGTATTCTGTGAAGGATATGGAGGCAGGGTGTGGGAGTGTATTTAGTGCTGAGTACTCTGTGAAGGATATGGAGGCAGGGCGTGGGAGTGTATTTAGTGCTGAGTACTCTGTGAAGGATATGGAGGCAGGGCGTGGGAGTGTATTTATAGCTTAGTACTCTGTGAAGGATATGGAGGCAGGACGTGGGAGTGTATTTAGTGCTGAGTGCTCTATGAAGGATATGGAGGCAGGGCGTGAGAGTGTATATAGTGCTGAGTACTCTGTGAAGGATATGGAGGCAGGGAGTGGGAGTGTATTTAGTGCTGAGTACTCTGTGAAGGATATGGAGGCAGGGCGTGGGAGTGTATTAAGTGCTGAGTACTCTGTGAAGGATATGGAGGCAGGGCGTGGGAGTGTATTTAGTGCTGAGTACTCTGTGAAGGATATGGAGGCAGGGCATGGGAGTGTATATAGTGCTGAGTACTCTGTGAAGGATATGGAGGCAGGGAGTGGGAGTGTATTTAGTGCTGAATACTCTGTGAAGGATGTGGAGGCAGGGCGTGGGAGTGTATTTAGTGCTGAGTACTCTGTGAAGGATATGGAGGCAGGGCGTGGGAGGGTATTTAGTGCTGAGTACTATGTGAAGGATATGGAGGCAGGGCGTGGGAGTGTATTTAGTGCTGAGTACTCTGTGAAGCATATGGAGGCAGGGCGTGGGAGTGTATTTAGAGCTGAGTACTCTGTGAAGGATATGGAGGCAGGGCGTGGGAGTGTATATAGTACTGAGTACTCTGTGAATGATATGGAGGAAGGGCGTGGGAGTGTATTTAGTGCTGAGTACTCTGTGAAGGATATGGAGGCAGGGCGTGGGAGTGTATTTAGTGCTGAGTACTATGTGAAGGATATGGAGGCAGGGCGTGGGAGTGTATTTAGTGCTGAGTACTCTGTGAAGCATATGGAGGCAGGGCGTGGGAGTGTTTATAAAAAGCTGAGTACTCTGTGAAGGATATGGAGGCAGGGCCTGGGAGTGTATATAGTGCTGAGTACTCTGTGAAAGATATGGAGGAAGGGCCTGGGAGGGTATATAGTGCTGAGTACTCTGTGAAGGATATGGAGGAAGGGCGTGGGAGTGTATTTAGTGCTAAGTACTCTGTGAAGGATATGGAGGCAGGGCGTGGGAGTGTATATAGTGCTGAGTACTCTGTGAAGGATATGGAGGAAGGACGTGGGAGTGTATTTAGTGCTGAGTACTCTGTGAAGGATATGGAGGCAGAGCGTGGGAGTGTATTTAGACCTTAGTACTCTGCGAAGGATATGGAGGCAGGGCGTGGGAGTGTATTTAGTGCGGAGTACTCTGTGAAGGATATGGAGGCAGGATGTGGGAGTGTGTATAGTGCTGAGTACTCTGTGAAGGATATGGAGGCAGGGCGTGGGAGTGTATTTAGTGCTGAGTACTCCGTGAAGGATATAGAGGCAGGGCGTGTATTTAGGAGTGTATTTAGAGCTGAGTACTCTGTGAAGGATATGGAGGCAGGGCGTGGGAGTGTAAATAGTGCTGAGTACTCTGTGAAGGATATGGAGGAAGGGCGTGGGAGTGTATATAGTGCTGAGTACTCTGTGAAGGATATGGAGTAAGGGCGTGGGAGTGTATTTAGTGCTGAGTACTCTGTAAAGGATATGGAGGCAGGGCGTGGGAGTGTATATAGTGCTGAGTACTCTGTGAAGGATATGGAGGCAGGGCGTGGGAATGTATTTAGTGCTGAGTACTCTGTGAACGATATGGAGGCAGGGCGTGGGAGTGTATTTAGTGCTGAGTACTCTGTGAAGGATATGGAGGCGGGGCGTGGGAGTGTATTTAGTGCTGAGTACATTGTGAAGGATATGGAGGCAGGGCGTGGGAGTTTATTTAGTGCTGAGTACTCTGTGAAGGATATGGAGGCACGGCGTGGGAGTGTATTTAGAGCTGAGTACTCTGTGAAGAATATGGAGGCAGGGCGTGGGAGTGTTTTTAGAGCTTAGTACAGTCCGTGAAGAATATGGAGGCAGGGCGTGGGAGTGTATTTAGAGCTTAGTACTCTGTGAAGGATATGGAGGCAGGGCGTGGGATTGTATTTAGTGCTTAGTACATTGTGAAGGATATAGAGGCAGGGCGTGGGAGTGTATTTAGTGCTGAGTACACTCCGTGAAGGATATGGAGGCAGGACGTGGGAGTTTATTTAGTGCTGAGTACTCTGTGAAGGATATGGAGGCAGGGCGTGGGAGTGTATTTAGAGCTGAGTACTCTGTGAAGAATATGTTGGCAGGGCGTGGGAGTGTTTTTAGAGCTTAGTACAGTCCGTGAAGGATATGGAGGCAGGGCGTGGGAGTGTATTTAGAGCTTAGTACTCCGTGAAGGATATGGAGGCAGGGCGTGGGAGTGTTTTTAGAGCTTAGTACAGTCCGTGAAGGATATGGAGGCAGGGCGTGGGAGTGTATTTAGAGCTGAGTTCTCTGTGAAGGATACGGAGGCAGGGCGTGGGAGTGTATGTAGAGCTTAGTACTCTGTGAAGGATATGGAGGCAGGGCGTGGGAGTGTATTTAGAGTTTAGTACTCTGTGAAGGATATGGAGGCAGAGCGTGGGAGTGTATTTAGTGCTGAGTACTCTGTGAAGGATATGGAGGCAGGGCGTGGAAGTGTATTTAGAGCTTAGTACACTCCGTGAAGCATATGGAGGCAGGGCGTGGGAGTGTATTTAGTGCTGAGTACTCTGTGAAGGATATGGAGGCAGGACGTGGGAGTGTTTTTAGAGCTTAGTACTCTGTGAAGGATATGGAGGCAGGGCGTGGTAGGGTATTTAGAGCTCAGTACTCCGTGAAGGATATGGAGGCAGGGCGTGGGAGTGTATATAGTGCTGAGTACTCTGTGAAAGATATGGAGGAAGGGTCTGGGAGGGTATATAGTGCTGAGTACTCTGTGAAGGATATGGAGGAAGGGCGTGGGAGTGTATTTAGTGCTGAGTACTCTGTGAAGGATATGGAGGCAGGGCGTGGGAGTGTATTTAGTGCTGAGTACTCTGTGAATTATATGGAGGAAGGGCGTGGGAGTGTATTTAGTGCTGAGTACTCTGTGAAGGATATGGAGGCAGGGCGTGGGAGTGTATTTAGACCTTAGTACTCTGCGAAGGATATGGAAGCAGGGCGTGGGAGAGTATTTAGTGCTGAGTACTCTGTTAAGGATATGGAGGCAGGGCGTGGGAGTGTATTTAGAGCTGAGGACTCTGTGAAGGATATGAGGGCAGCGCGTGGGAGTGTATGTAGTGCTGAGTACTCTGTGAAGGACATGGAGGCAGGGCGTGAGAGTGTATTTTAAGCTTAGTACTCTGTGAAGGATATGGAGGCAGGGCGTGGGAGTGTATTTAGTGCTGAGTACTCTGTGAAGGATATGGAGGCAGGGCGTGGGAGTGTATTTAGAGCTGAGAACTCTGTGAAGGATATGGAGGCAGGGCGTGGGAGTGTACATAGTGCTGAGTACTCTGTGAAAGATATGGAGGAAGGGCCTGGGAAGGTATATAGTACTGAGTACTCTGTGAATGATATGGAGGCAGGATGTGGGAGTGTATTTAGTGCTGAGTACTCTGTGAAGGATATGGAGGCAGGGCGTGGGAGTGTACATAGTGCTGAGTACTCTGTGAAAGATATGGAGGAAGGGCCTGGGAAGGTATATAGTACTGAGTACTCTGTGAAGGATATGGAGGCAGGATGTGGGAGTGTATTTAGTGTTGAGTACTCTGTGAAGGATATAGAGGCAGGGCGTGGGAGTGTATTTAGTGCTGAGTACTCCGTGAAGGATATGGAGGCAGGGCGTTTGAGTATATTTAGAGCTGAGTACTCTGTGAAAGATATGGAGGAAAGGCCTGGGAGGGTATATAGTACTGAGTACTCTGTGAAGGATATGGAGGCAGGGCGTTGGAGTGTATTTAGTGCTGAGTACTCTGTGAAGGATGTGGAGGCAGGGCGTGGGAGTGTATATAGTGCTGAGTACTCTGTGAAGCATATGGAGGCAAGGCGTGGGAGTGTATTTAGAGCTGAATACTCTGTGAAGGATATGGAGGCAGGGCGTGGGAGTGTTTATAGTGCTGAATACTCTGTGAAAGATATGGAGGAAGGGCCTGGGAGGGTATATAGTGCTGAGTACTCTGTGAAGGATATGGAGGAAGGGCGTGGGAGTGTATTTAGTGCTGAGTACTCTGTGAAGGATATGGAGGCAGGGCGTGGGAGTGTATATAGTGATGAGTACTCTGTGAAGGATATGGAGGAAGGGCGTGGGAGTGTATTTAGTGCTGAGTACTCTGTGAAGGATATGGAGGCAGGGCGTGAGAGTCTATTTAGACCTTAGTACTCTGCGAAGGATATGGAGGCAGGGCGTGGGAGTGTATTTAGTGCTGAGTACTCTGTGAAGGATATGGTGGCAGGGCGTGGGACTGTATTTAGTGCTGAGTACTCTGTGAAGGATATGGAGTCAGGACGTGGGAGTGTATATAGCGCTGAGTACTCTGTGAAGGATATGGAGGAAGGGCGTGGGAGTGTATTTAGTGCTGAATACTCTGTGAAGGATATGGAGGCAGGGCGTGGGAGTGTATTTAGTGCTGAGTACTTTGTGAAAGATATGGAGGCAGGGCGTGGGAGTGTATTTAGTGCTGAGTACTCTGTGAAGGATATGGAGGCAGGGCGTGGGAGTGTATTTAGTGCTGAGTACTCTGTAAAGGATATGGAGGCAGGGCGTGGGAGTGTATTTATAGCTGAGTACTCTGTGAAGAATATGGAGGCAGGGCGTGGGAGTGTATTTAGAGCTTAGTACAGTCCGTGAAGGATATGGGGGAAGGGCGTGGGAGTGTATTTAGAGCTTAGTACACTCCGTGAAGGATATGGAGGCAGGGCGTGGGAGTGTATTTAGTACTTAGTATTCTGTGAAGGATATGGAGGCAGGGCGTGGGAGTGTATATAGTGCTGAGTACTCTGTGAAGGATATGGAGGCAGGGCGTGGGAGTGTATTTAGTGCTGAGTACTCTGTGAAGGATATGGAGGCAGGGCGTGGGAGTGTATTTAGAGCTGAGTACTCTGTGAAGGATATGGAGGCAGTGCGTGGGAGTGTATTTAGAGCTTAGTACTCTGTGAAGGATATGGAGGCAGGGCGTGGGAGTGTATTTAGAGCTTAGTACACTCCGTGAAGGATATGGAGGCAGGGCGTGGGAGTGTATTTAGAGCTTAGTACACTCCGTGAAGGATATGGAGGCAGGGCGTGGGAGTGTATTTAGTGCTGAGTACTCTGTGAAGGATATGGAGGCAGGGCGTGGGAGTGTATATAGTGCTGAGTACTCTGTGAAGGATATGGAGGAAGGGCGTGGGAGTGTATTTAGTGCTGAGTACTCTGTGAAGGATATGGAGGCAGGGCGTGGGAGTGTATATAGTGCTGAGTACTCTGTGAAGGATATGGAGGCAGGGCGTGGGAGTGTATATAGTGCTGAGTACTCTGTGAAGGATATGGAGACAGGATATGGGAGTGTATTTAGTGCTGAATACTCTGTGAAGGATATGGAGGCAGGGCGTGGGAGTGTGTATAGTGCTGAGTACTATGTGAAGGATATGGAGGAAGGGCGTGGGAGTGTAATTAGTGCTGAGTACTCAGTGAAGGATATGGAGGCAGGGCGTGGGAGTGTATATAGTGCTGAGTACTTTGTGAAGGATATGGAGGCAGGGCGTGGGAGAGTATTTAGAGCTTAGTACACTCCGTGAAGGATATAGAGGCAGGGCGTGGGAGTGTATTTATAGCTTAGTACACTCCGTGAAGGATATGGAGGCAGGGCGTGGGAGTGTATTTAGTGCTTAGTATTCTGTGAAGGATATGGAGGCAGGGTGTGGGAGTGTATTTAGTGCTGAGTACTCTGTGAAGGATATGGAGGCAGGGCGTGGGAGTGTATTTATAGCTTAGTACACTCCGTGAAGGATATGGAGGCAGGGCGTGGGAGTGTATTTATAGCTTAGTACACTCCGTGAAGGATATGGAGGCAGGGCGTGGGAGTGTATTTAGAGCTTAGTACTCCGTGTAGGATATGGAGGCAGGGCGTGGGAGTGTATTTAGAGCTGAGTATTCTGTGAAGGATATGGAGGCAGGGCGTGGGAGTGTATTTAGAGCTGAGTATTCTGTGAAGGATATGGAGGCAGGGCGTGGGAGTGTATTTAGAGCTTAGTACTCTGTGAAGGATATGGAGGCAGGACGTGGGAGTGTATTTAGTGCTGAGTGCTCTATGAAGGATATGGAGGCAGGGCGTGAGAGTGTATATAGTGCTGAGTACTCTGTGAAGGATATGGAGGCAGGGAGTGGGAGTGTATTTAGTGCTGAGTACTCTGTGAAGGATATGGAGGCAGGGCGTGGGAGTGTATTAAGTGCTGAGTACTCTGTGAAGGATATGGAGGCAGGGCGTGGGAGTGTATTTAGTGCTGAGTACTCTGTGAAGGATATGGAGGCAGGGCGTGGGAGTGTATTTATAGATGAGTACTCTGTGAAGAATATGGTGGCAGGGCGTGGGAGTGTATTTAGAGCTTAGTACAGTCCGTGAAGGATATGGAGGCAGGGCGTGGGAGTGTATTTAGAGCTTAGTACACTCCGTGAAGGATATGGAGGCAGGGCGTGGGAGTGTATTTAGTGCTTAGTATTCTGTGACGGATATGGAGGCAGGGCGTGGGAGTGTATTTAGAGCTTAGTACAGTCCGTGAAGGATATGGAGGCAGGGCGTGGGAGTGTATTTAGAGCTTAGTACACTCCGTGAAGGATATGGAGGCAGGGCGTGGGAGTGTATTTAGAGCTTAGTACACTCCGTGAAGGATATGGAGGCAGGGCGTGGGAGTGTATTTAGTGCTGAGTACTCTGTGAAGGATATGGAGGCAGGGCGTGGGAGTGTATATAGTGCTGAGTAATCTGTGAAGGATATGGAGGAAGGGCGTGGGAGTGTATTTAGTGCTGAGTACTCTGTGAAGGATATGGAGGCAGGGCGTGGGAGTGTATTTAGAGCTTAGTACTCCGTGTAGGATATGGAGGCAGGGCGTGGGAGTGTATTTAGAGCTTAGTACTCTGTGAAGGATATGGAGGCAGGACGTGGGAGTGTATTTAGTGCTGAGTGCTCTATGAAGGATATGGAGGCAGGGCGTGAGAGTGTATATAGTGCTGAGTACTCTGTGAAGGATATGGAGGCAGGGAGTGGGAGTGTATTTAGTGCTGAGTACTCTGTGAAGGATATGGAGGCAGGGCGTGGGAGTGTATTAAGTGCTGAGTACTCTGTGAAGGATATGGAGGCAGGGCGTGGGAGTGTATTTAGTGCTGAGTACTCTGTGAAGGATATGGAGGCAGGGCGTGGGAGTGTATTTATAGATGAGTACTCTGTGAAGAATATGGTGGCAGGGCGTGGGAGTGTATTTAGAGCTTAGTACAGTCCGTGAAGGATATGGAGGCAGGGCGTGGGAGTGTATTTAGAGCTTAGTACACTCCGTGAAGGATATGGAGGCAGGGCGTGGGAGTGTATTTAGTGCTTAGTATTCTGTGACGGATATGGAGGCAGGGCGTGGGAGTGTATTTAGAGCTTAGTACAGTCCGTGAAGGATATGGAGGCAGGGCGTGGGATTGTATTTAGAGCTTAGTACACTCCGTGAAGGATATGGAGGCAGGGCGTGGGAGTGTATTTAGAGCTTAGTACACTCCGTGAAGGATATGGAGGCAGGGCGTGGGAGTGTATTTAGTGCTGAGTACTCTGTGAAGGATATGGAGGCAGGGCGTGGGAGTGTATATAGTGCTGAGTACTCTGTGAAGGATATGGAGGAAGGGCGTGGGAGTGTATTTAGTGCTGAGTACTCTGTGAAGGATATGGAGGCAGGGCGTGGGAGTGTATTTAGAGCTTAGTACACTCCGTGAAGGATATGGAGGCAGGGCGTGGGAGTGTATTTAGTGCTGAGTACTCTGCGAAGGATATGGAGGCAGGGCGTGGGAGTGTATTTAGTGCTGAGTACACTGTGAAGGATATGGAGGCAGGGTGTGGGACTGTATTTAGTGCTGAGTACTCTGTGAAGGATATGGGGCAGGGCGTGGGAGTGTATATAGTGCTGAGTACTCTGTGAAGGATATGGAGGCAGGGCGTGGGAGTGTATTTAGTGCTGAGTACTCTGTGAAGGATATGGAGGCAGGGCGTGGGAGTGTATTTAGTGCTGAGTACTCTGTGAAGGATAGGGAGGCAGGGCGTGGGAGTGTATTTAGTGCTGAGTACTCTGTGAAGGATATGGAGGCAGGGCGTGGGAGTGTATATAGTGCTGAGTACTCTGTGAAGGATATGGAGGCAGGATGTGAGAGTGTATTTAGTGCTGAGTACTCTGTGAAGGATATGGAGGCAGGGCGTGGGAGTGTGTATAGTGCTGAGTACTCTGTGAAGGATATGGAGGAAGGGCGTGGGAGTGTATTTAGTGCTGAGTACTCTGTGAAGGATGTGGAGGCAGGGCGTGGGAGTGTATATAGTGCTGAGTACTCTGTGAAGCATATGGAGGCAAGGCGTGGGAGTGTATTTAGAGCTGAATACTCTGTGAAGGATATGGAGGCAGGGCGTGGGAGTGTTTATAGTGCTGAATACTCTGTGAAAGATATGGAGGAAGGGCCTGGGAGGGTATATAGTGCTGAGTACTCTGTGAAGGATATGGAGGAAGGGCGTGGGAGTGTATTTAGTGCTGAGTACTCTGTGAAGGATATGGAGGCAGGGCGTGGGAGTGTATATAGTGATGAGTACTCTGTGAAGGATATGGAGGAAGGGCGTGGGAGTGTATTTAGTGCTGAGTACTCTGTGAAGGATATGGAGGCAGGGCGTGAGAGTCTATTTAGACCTTAGTACTCTGCGAAGGATATGGAGGCAGGGCGTGGGAGTGTATTTAGTGCTGAGTACTCTGTGAAGGATATGGTGGCAGGGCGTGGGAGTGTATTTAGTGCTGAGTACTCTGTGAAGGATATGGAGTCAGGGCGTGGGAGTGTATATAGCGCTGAGTACTCTGTGAAGGATATGGAGGAAGGGCGTGGGAGTGTATTTAGTGCTGAGTACTCTGTGAAGGATATGGAGGCAGGGCGTGGGAGTGTATTTAGTGCTGAGTACTTTGTGAAAGATATGGAGGCAGGGCGTGGGAGTGTATTTAGAGCTTAGTACTATTTGAAGGATATGGAGGCAGGGCGTGGGAGTGTATTTAGTGCTGAGTACTCCGTGAAGGATATGGAAGCAGGGCGTGGGAGTGTATTTAGAGCTTAGTACTCTTTGAAGGATATGAAGGCAGGGCGTGGGAGTGTACTTAGTGCTGAGTACTCTGTGAAAGATATGGAGGCAGGGCGTGGGAGTGTATTTAGAGCTTAGTACTCCGTAAAGGATATGGAGGCAGGGCGTGGGAGTGTATTCAGAGCTTAGTACTCCGTAAAGGATATGGAGGCAGGGCGTGGGAGTGTATTCAGAGCTTAGTACTCCGTAAAGGATATGGAGGCAGGGCATGGGAGTATATTTAGTGCTGAGTACTCTGTGAAGGATATGGAGGAAGGGCGTGGGAGTGTATTTAGAGTTTAGTACTTTGTGAAGGATATGGAGGCAGGGCGTGGGAGTGTATTTAGAGCTGAGTACTCTGTGAAAGATATGGAGGCAGGGCGTGGGAGTGTATTTAGAGCTTAGTACTCCGTAAAGGATATGGAGGCAGGGCGTGGGAGTGTATTCAGAGCTTAGTACTCTGTGAAGCATATGGAGGCAGGGCGTGGGAGTGTATTTAGAGCTGAGTACTCTGTGAAGGATATGGAGGCAGGGCCTGGGAGTGTATATAGTGCTGAGTACTCTGTGAAAGATATGGAGGAAGGGCCTGGGAGGGTATATAGTGCTGAGTACTCTGTGAAGGATATGGAGGAAGGGCGTGGGAGTGTATTTAGTGCTAAGTACTCTGTGAAGGATATGGAGGCAGGGCGTGGGAGTGTATATAGTGCTGAGTACTCTGTGAAGGATATGGAGGAAGGACGTGGGAGTGTATTTAGTGCTGAGTACTCTGTGAAGGATATGGAGGCAGAGCGTGGGAGTGTATTTAGACCTTAGTACTCTGCGAAGGATATGGAGGCAGGGCGTGGGAGTGTATTTAGTGCGGAGTACTCTGTGAAGGATATGGAGGCAGGATGTGGGAGTGTGTATAGTGCTGAGTACTCTGTGAAGGATATGGAGGCAGGGCGTGGGAGTGTATTTAGTGCTGAGTACTCCGTGAAGGATATAGAGGCAGGGCGTGTATTTAGGAGTGTATTTAGAGCTGAGTACTCTGTGAAGGATATGGAGGCAGGGCGTGGGAGTGTATTTAGTGCTGAGTACTCTGTGAAGGATATGGAGGCAGGGCGTGGGAGTGTATTTAGTGCTGAGTACTCTGTGAAGGATATGGAGGCAGGGCGTAGGAGTGTATTTAGAGCTGAGTACTCTGTGAAGGATATGGAGGCAGGGCGTGGGAGTGTAAATAGTGCTGAGTACTCTGTGAAGGATATGGAGGAAGGGCGTGGGAGTGTATATAGTGCTGAGTACTCTGTGAAGGATATGGAGGAAGGGCGTGGGAGTGTATTTAGTGCTGAGTACTCTGTGAACGATATGGAGGCAGGGCGTGGGAGTGTATTTAGTGCTGAGTACTCTGTGAAGGATATGGAGGCGGGGCGTGGGAGTGTATTTAGTGCTGAGTACATTGTGAAGGATATGGAGGCAGGGCGTGGGAGTTTATTTAGTGCTGAGTACTCTGTGAAGGATATGGAGGCACGGCGTGGGAGTGTATTTAGAGCTGAGTACTCTGTGAAGAATATGGAGGCAGGGCGTGGGAGTGTTTTTAGAGCTTAGTACAGTCCGTGAAGAATATGGAGGCAGGGCGTGGGAGTGTATTTAGAGCTTAGTACTCTGTGAAGGATATGGAGGCAGGGCGTGGGATTGTATTTAGTGCTTAGTACATTGTGAAGGATATAGAGGCAGGGCGTGGGAGTGTATTTAGTGCTGAGTACACTCCGTGAAGGATATGGAGACAGGACGTGGGAGTTTATTTAGTGCTGAGTACTCTGTGAAGGATATGGAGGCAGGGCGTGGGAGTGTATTTAGAGCTGAGTACTCTGTGAAGAATATGTTGGCAGGGCGTGGGAGTGTTTTTAGAGCTTAGTACAGTCCGTGAAGGATATGGAGGCAGGGCGTGGGAGTGTATTTAGAGCTTAGTACTCCGTGAAGGATATGGAGGCAGGGCGTGGGAGTGTTTTTAGAGCTTAGTACAGTCCGTGAAGGATATGGAGGCAGGGCGTGGGAGTGTATTTAGAGCTGAGTTCTCTGTGAAGGATACGGAGGCAGGGCGTGGGAGTGTATTTAGTGCTGAGTACTCTGTGAAGGATATGGAGGCAGGGCGTGGGAGGGTATTTAGTGCTGAGTACTATGTGAAGGATATGGAGGCAGGGCGTGGGAGTGTATTTAGTGCTGAGTACTCTGTGAAGCATATGGAGGCAGGGCGTGGGAGTGTATTTAGAGCTGAGTACTCTGTGAAGGATATGGAGGCAGGGCGTGGGAGTGTATATAGTACTGAGTACTCTGTGAATGATATGGAGGAAGGGCGTGGGAGTGTATTTAGTGCTGAGTACTCTGTGAAGGATATGGAGGCAGGGCGTGGGAGTGTATTTAGTGCTGAGTACTATGTGAAGGATATGGAGGCAGGGCGTGGGAGTGTATTTAGTGCTGAGTACTCTGTGAAGCATATGGAGGCAGGGCGTGGGAGTGTTTATAAAATGCTGAGTACTCTGTGAAGGATATGGAGGCAGGGCCTGGGAGTGTATATAGTGCTGAGTACTCTGTGAAAGATATGGAGGAAGGGCCTGGGAGGGTATATAGTGCTGAGTACTCTGTGAAGGATATGGAGGAAGGGCGTGGGAGTGTATTTAGTGCTAAGTACTCTGTGAAGGATATGGAGGCAGGGCGTGGGAGTGTATATAGTGCTGAGTACTCTGTGAAGGATATGGAGGAAGGACGTGGGAGTGTATTTAGTGCTGAGTACTCTGTGAAGGATATGGAGGCAGAGCGTGGGAGTGTATTTAGACCTTAGTACTCTGCGAAGGATATGGAGGCAGGGCGTGGGAGTGTATTTAGTGCGGAGTACTCTGTGAAGGATATGGAGGCAGGATGTGGGAGTGTGTATAGTGCTGAGTACTCTGTGAAGGATATGGAGGCAGGGCGTGGGAGTGTATTTAGTGCTGAGTACTCCGTGAAGGATATAGAGGCAGGGCGTGTATTTAGGAGTGTATTTAGAGCTGAGTACTCTGTGAAGGATATGGAGGCAGGGCGTGGGAGTGTAAATAGTGCTGAGTACTCTGTGAAGGATATGGAGGAAGGGCGTGGGAGTGTATATAGTGCTGAGTACTCTGTGAAGGATATGGAGTAAGGGCGTGGGAGTGTATTTAGTGCTGAGTACTCTGTAAAGGATATGGAGGCAGGGCGTGGGAGTGTATATAGTGCTGAGTACTCTGTGAAGGATATGGAGGCAGGGCGTGGGAATGTATTTAGTGCTGAGTACTCTGTGAACGATATGGAGGCAGGGCGTGGGAGTGTATTTAGTGCTGAGTACTCTGTGAAGGATATGGAGGCGGGGCGTGGGAGTGTATTTAGTGCTGAGTACATTGTGAAGGATATGGAGGCAGGGCGTGGGAGTTTATTTAGTGCTGAGTACTCTGTGAAGGATATGGAGGCACGGCGTGGGAGTGTATTTAGAGCTGAGTACTCTGTGAAGAATATGGAGGCAGGGCGTGGGAGTGTTTTTAGAGCTTAGTACAGTCCGTGAAGAATATGGAGGCAGGGCGTGGGAGTGTATTTAGAGCTTAGTACTCTGTGAAGGATATGGAGGCAGGGCGTGGGATTGTATTTAGTGCTTAGTACATTGTGAAGGATATAGAGGCAGGGCGTGGGAGTGTATTTAGTGCTGAGTACACTCCGTGAAGGATATGGAGGCAGGACGTGGGAGTTTATTTAGTGCTGAGTACTCTGTGAAGGATATGGAGGCAGGGCGTGGGAGTGTATTTAGAGCTGAGTACTCTGTGAAGAATATGTTGGCAGGGCGTGGGAGTGTTTTTAGAGCTTAGTACAGTCCGTGAAGGATATGGAGGCAGGGCGTGGGAGTGTATTTAGAGCTTAGTACTCCGTGAAGGATATGGAGGCAGGGCGTGGGAGTGTTTTTAGAGCTTAGTACAGTCCGTGAAGGATATGGAGGCAGGGCGTGGGAGTGTATTTAGAGCTGAGTTCTCTGTGAAGGATACGGAGGCAGGGCGTGGGAGTGTATGTAGAGCTTAGTACTCTGTGAAGGATATGGAGGCAGGGCGTGGGAGTGTATTTAGAGTTTAGTACTCTGTGAAGGATATGGAGGCAGAGCGTGGGAGTGTATTTAGTGCTGAGTACTCTGTGAAGGATATGGAGGCAGGGCGTGGAAGTGTATTTAGAGCTTAGTACACTCCGTGAAGCATATGGAGGCAGGGCGTGGGAGTGTATTTAGTGCTGAGTACTCTGTGAAGGATATGGAGGCAGGACGTGGGAGTGTTTTTAGAGCTTAGTACTCTGTGAAGGATATGGAGGCAGGGCGTGGTAGGGTATTTAGAGCTCAGTACTCCGTGAAGGATATGGAGGCAGGGCGTGGGAGTGTATATAGTGCTGAGTACTCTGTGAAAGATATGGAGGAAGGGTCTGGGAGGGTATATAGTGCTGAGTACTCTGTGAAGGATATGGAGGAAGGGCGTGGGAGTGTATTTAGTGCTGAGTACTCTGTGAAGGATATGGAGGCAGGGCGTGGGAGTGTATTTAGTGCTGAGTACTCTGTGAATTATATGGAGGAAGGGCGTGGGAGTGTATTTAGTGCTGAGTACTCTGTGAAGGATATGGAGGCAGGGCGTGGGAGTGTATTTAGACCTTAGTACTCTGCGAAGGATATGGAAGCAGGGCGTGGGAGAGTATTTAGTGCTGAGTACTCTGTTAAGGATATGGAGGCAGGGCGTGGGAGTGTATTTAGAGCTGAGGACTCTGTGAAGGATATGAGGGCAGCGCGTGGGAGTGTATGTAGTGCTGAGTACTCTGTGAAGGACATGGAGGCAGGGCGTGAGAGTGTATTTTAAGCTTAGTACTCTGTGAAGGATATGGAGGCAGGGCGTGGGAGTGTATTTAGTGCTGAGTACTCTGTGAAGGATATGGAGGCAGGGCGTGGGAGTGTATTTAGAGCTGAGAACTCTGTGAAGGATATGGAGGCAGGGCGTGGGAGTGTACATAGTGCTGAGTACTCTGTGAAAGATATGGAGGAAGGGCCTGGGAAGGTATATAGTACTGAGTACTCTGTGAATGATATGGAGGCAGGATGTGGGAGTGTATTTAGTGCTGAGTACTCTGTGAAGGATATGGAGGCAGGGCGTGGGAGTGTACATAGTGCTGAGTACTCTGTGAAAGATATGGAGGAAGGGCCTGGGAAGGTATATAGTACTGAGTACTCTGTGAAGGATATGGAGGCAGGATGTGGGAGTGTATTTAGTGTTGAGTACTCTGTGAAGGATATAGAGGCAGGGCGTGGGAGTGTATTTAGTGCTGAGTACTCCGTGAAGGATATGGAGGCAGGGCGTTTGAGTATATTTAGAGCTGAGTACTCTGTGAAAGATATGGAGGAAAGGCCTGGGAGGGTATATAGTACTGAGTACTCTGTGAAGGATATGGAGGCAGGGCGTTGGAGTGTATTTAGTGCTGAGTACTCTGTGAAGGATGTGGAGGCAGGGCGTGGGAGTGTATATAGTGCTGAGTACTCTGTGAAGCATATGGAGGCAAGGCGTGGGAGTGTATTTAGAGCTGAATACTCTGTGAAGGATATGGAGGCAGGGCGTGGGAGTGTTTATAGTGCTGAATACTCTGTGAAAGATATGGAGGAAGGGCCTGGGAGGGTATATAGTGCTGAGTACTCTGTGAAGGATATGGAGGAAGGGCGTGGGAGTGTATTTAGTGCTGAGTACTCTGTAAAGGATATGGAGGCAGGGCGTGGGAGTGTATATAGTGATGAGTACTCTGTGAAGGATATGGAGGAAGGGCGTGGGAGTGTATTTAGTGCTGAGTACTCTGTGAAGGATATGGAGGCAGGGCGTGAGAGTCTATTTAGACCTTAGTACTCTGCGAAGGATATGGAGGCAGGGCGTGGGAGTGTATTTAGTGCTGAGTACTCTGTGAAGGATATGGTGGCAGGGCGTGGGACTGTATTTAGTGCTGAGTACTCTGTGAAGGATATGGAGTCAGGACGTGGGAGTGTATATAGCGCTGAGTACTCTGTGAAGGATATGGAGGAAGGGCGTGGGAGTGTATTTAGTGCTGAATACTCTGTGAAGGATATGGAGGCAGGGCGTGGGAGTGTATTTAGTGCTGAGTACTTTGTGAAAGATATGGAGGCAGGGCGTGGGAGTGTATTTAGTGCTGAGTACTCTGTGAAGGATATGGAGGCAGGGCGTGGGAGTGTATTTAGTGCTGAGTACTCTGTAAAGGATATGGAGGCAGGGCGTGGGAGTGTATTTATAGCTGAGTACTCTGTGAAGAATATGGAGGCAGGGCGTGGGAGTGTATTTAGAGCTTAGTACAGTCCGTGAAGGATATGGGGGAAGGGCGTGGGAGTGTATTTAGAGCTTAGTACACTCCGTGAAGGATATGGAGGCAGGGCGTGGGAGTGTATTTAGTACTTAGTATTCTGTGAAGGATATGGAGGCAGGGCGTGGGAGTGTATATAGTGCTGAGTACTCTGTGAAGGATATGGAGGCAGGGCGTGGGAGTGTATTTAGTGCTGAGTACTCTGTGAAGGATATGGAGGCAGGGCGTGGGAGTGTATTTAGAGCTGAGTACTCTGTGAAGGATATGGAGGCAGTGCGTGGGAGTGTATTTAGAGCTTAGTACTCTGTGAAGGATATGGAGGCAGGGCGTGGGAGTGTATTTAGAGCTTAGTACACTCCGTGAAGGATATGGAGGCAGGGCGTGGGAGTGTATTTAGAGCTTAGTACACTCCGTGAAGGATATGGAGGCAGGGCGTGGGAGTGTATTTAGTGCTGAGTACTCTGTGAAGGATATGGAGGCAGGGCGTGGGAGTGTATATAGTGCTGAGTACTCTGTGAAGGATATGGAGGAAGGGCGTGGGAGTGTATTTAGTGCTGAGTACTCTGTGAAGGATATGGAGGCAGGGCGTGGGAGTGTATATAGTGCTGAGTACTCTGTGAAGGATATGGAGGCAGGGCGTGGGAGTGTATATAGTGCTGAGTACTCTGTGAAGGATATGGAGACAGGATATGGGAGTGTATTTAGTGCTGAATACTCTGTGAAGGATATGGAGGCAGGGCGTGGGAGTGTGTATAGTGCTGAGTACTATGTGAAGGATATGGAGGAAGGGCGTGGGAGTGTAATTAGTGCTGAGTACTCAGTGAAGGATATGGAGGCAGGGCGTGGGAGTGTATATAGTGCTGAGTACTTTGTGAAGGATATGGAGGCAGGGCGTGGGAGAGTATTTAGAGCTTAGTACACTCCGTGAAGGATATAGAGGCAGGGCGTGGGAGTGTATTTATAGCTTAGTACACTCCGTGAAGGATATGGAGGCAGGGCGTGGGAGTGTATTTAGTGCTTAGTATTCTGTGAAGGATATGGAGGCAGGGTGTGGGAGTGTATTTAGTGCTGAGTACTCTGTGAAGGATATGGAGGCAGGGCGTGGGAGTGTATTTATAGCTTAGTACACTCCGTGAAGGATATGGAGGCAGGGCGTGGGAGTGTATTTATAGCTTAGTACACTCCGTGAAGGATATGGAGGCAGGGCGTGGGAGTGTATTTAGAGCTTAGTACTCCGTGTAGGATATGGAGGCAGGGCGTGGGAGTGTATTTAGAGCTGAGTATTCTGTGAAGGATATGGAGGCAGGGCGTGGGAGTGTATTTAGAGCTGAGTATTCTGTGAAGGATATGGAGGCAGGGCGTGGGAGTGTATTTAGAGCTTAGTACTCTGTGAAGGATATGGAGGCAGGACGTGGGAGTGTATTTAGTGCTGAGTGCTCTATGAAGGATATGGAGGCAGGGCGTGAGAGTGTATATAGTGCTGAGTACTCTGTGAAGGATATGGAGGCAGGGAGTGGGAGTGTATTTAGTGCTGAGTACTCTGTGAAGGATATGGAGGCAGGGCGTGGGAGTGTATTAAGTGCTGAGTACTCTGTGAAGGATATGGAGGCAGGGCGTGGGAGTGTATTTAGTGCTGAGTACTCTGTGAAGGATATGGAGGCAGGGCGTGGGAGTGTATTTATAGATGAGTACTCTGTGAAGAATATGGTGGCAGGGCGTGGGAGTGTATTTAGAGCTTAGTACAGTCCGTGAAGGATATGGAGGCAGGGCGTGGGAGTGTATTTAGAGCTTAGTACACTCCGTGAAGGATATGGAGGCAGGGCGTGGGAGTGTATTTAGTGCTTAGTATTCTGTGACGGATATGGAGGCAGGGCGTGGGAGTGTATTTAGAGCTTAGTACAGTCCGTGAAGGATATGGAGGCAGGGCGTGGGAGTGTATTTAGAGCTTAGTACACTCCGTGAAGGATATGGAGGCAGGGCGTGGGAGTGTATTTAGAGCTTAGTACACTCCGTGAAGGATATGGAGGCAGGGCGTGGGAGTGTATTTAGTGCTGAGTACTCTGTGAAGGATATGGAGGCAGGGCGTGGGAGTGTATATAGTGCTGAGTAATCTGTGAAGGATATGGAGGAAGGGCGTGGGAGTGTATTTAGTGCTGAGTACTCTGTGAAGGATATGGAGGCAGGGCGTGGGAGTGTATTTAGAGCTTAGTACTCCGTGTAGGATATGGAGGCAGGGCGTGGGAGTGTATTTAGAGCTTAGTACACTCCGTGAAGGATATGGAGGCAGGGCGTGGGAGTGTATTTAGTGCTGAGTACTCTGTGAAGGATATGGAGGCAGGGCGTGGGAGTGTATATAGTGCTGAGTACTCTGTGAAGGATATGGAGGAAAGGCGTGGGAGTGTATTTAGTGCTGAGTACTCTGTGAAGGATATGGAGGCAGGGCGTGGGAGTGTATTTAGAGCTTAGTACACTCCGTGAAGGATATGGAGGCAGGGCGTGGGAGTGTATTTAGTGCTGAGTACTCTGCGAAGGATATGGAGGCAGGGCGTGGGAGTGTATTTAGTGCTGAGTACACTGTGAAGGATATGGAGGCAGGGTGTGGGACTGTATTTAGTGCTGAGTACTCTGTGAAGGATATGGGGCAGGGCGTGGGAGTGTATATAGTGCTGAGTACTCTGTGAAGGATATGGAGGCAGGGCGTGGGAGTGTATTTAGTGCTGAGTACTCTGTGAAGGATATGGAGGCAGGGCGTGGGAGTGTATTTAGTGCTGAGTACTCTGTGAAGGATAGGGAGGCAGGGCGTGGGAGTGTATTTAGTGCTGAGTACTCTGTGAAGGATATGGAGGCAGGGCGTGGGAGTGTATATAGTGCTGAGTACTCTGTGAAGGATATGGAGGCAGGATGTGAGAGTGTATTTAGTGCTGAGTACTCTGTGAAGGATATGGAGGCAGGGCGTGGGAGTGTGTATAGTGCTGAGTACTCTGTGAAGGATATGGAGGAAGGGCGTGGGAGTGTATTTAGTGCTGAGTACTCTGTGAAGGATGTGGAGGCAGGGCGTGGGAGTGTATATAGTGCTGAGTACTCTGTGAAGCATATGGAGGCAAGGCGTGGGAGTGTATTTAGAGCTGAATACTCTGTGAAGGATATGGAGGCAGGGCGTGGGAGTGTTTATAGTGCTGAATACTCTGTGAAAGATATGGAGGAAGGGCCTGGGAGGGTATATAGTGCTGAGTACTCTGTGAAGGATATGGAGGAAGGGCGTGGGAGTGTATTTAGTGCTGAGTACTCTGTGAAGGATATGGAGGCAGGGCGTGGGAGTGTATATAGTGATGAGTACTCTGTGAAGGATATGGAGGAAGGGCGTGGGAGTGTATTTAGTGCTGAGTACTCTGTGAAGGATATGGAGGCAGGGCGTGAGAGTCTATTTAGACCTTAGTACTCTGCGAAGGATATGGAGGCAGGGCGTGGGAGTGTATTTAGTGCTGAGTACTCTGTGAAGGATATGGTGGCAGGGCGTGGGAGTGTATTTAGTGCTGAGTACTCTGTGAAGGATATGGAGTCAGGGCGTGGGAGTGTATATAGCGCTGAGTACTCTGTGAAGGATATGGAGGAAGGGCGTGGGAGTGTATTTAGTGCTGAGTACTCTGTGAAGGATATGGAGGCAGGGCGTGGGAGTGTATTTAGTGCTGAGTACTTTGTGAAAGATATGGAGGCAGGGCGTGGGAGTGTATTTAGAGCTTAGTACTATTTGAAGGATATGGAGGCAGGGCGTGGGAGTGTATTTAGTGCTGAGTACTCCGTGAAGGATATGGAAGCAGGGCGTGGGAGTGTATTTAGAGCTTAGTACTCTTTGAAGGATATGAAGGCAGGGCGTGGGAGTGTACTTAGTGCTGAGTACTCTGTGAAAGATATGGAGGCAGGGCGTGGGAGTGTATTTAGAGCTTAGTACTCCGTAAAGGATATGGAGGCAGGGCGTGGGAGTGTATTCAGAGCTTAGTACTCCGTAAAGGATATGGAGGCAGGGCGTGGGAGTGTATTCAGAGCTTAGTACTCCGTAAAGGATATGGAGGCAGGGCATGGGAGTATATTTAGTGCTGAGTACTCTGTGAAGGATATGGAGGAAGGGCGTGGGAGTGTATTTAGAGTTTAGTACTTTGTGAAGGATATGGAGGCAGGGCGTGGGAGTGTATTTAGAGCTGAGTACTCTGTGAAAGA
This sequence comes from Chirona hameri, assembly GCA_036785665.1. Taxonomy (NCBI): domain Eukaryota; kingdom Metazoa; phylum Arthropoda; class Thecostraca; order Balanomorpha; family Balanidae; genus Chirona; species Chirona hameri. The sequence continues at coordinate 129,804 of JAXIVJ010000090.1, read as the reverse complement.
TATGGAGGCAGGGCGTGGGAGTGTATTTAGAGCTTAGTACTCCGTAAAGGATATGGAGGCAGGGCGTGGGAGTGTATTCAGAGCTTAGTACTCTGTGAAGCATATGGAGGCAGGGCGTGGGAGTGTATTTAGAGCTGAGTACTCTGTGAAGGATATGGAGGCAGGGCCTGGGAGTGTATATAGTGCTGAGTACTCTGTGAAAGATATGGAGGAAGGGCCTGGGAGGGTATATAGTGCTGAGTACTCTGTGAAGGATATGGAGGAAGGGCGTGGGAGTGTATTTAGTGCTAAGTACTCTGTGAAGGATATGGAGGCAGGGCGTGGGAGTGTATATAGTGCTGAGTACTCTGTGAAGGATATGGAGGAAGGACGTGGGAGTGTATTTAGTGCTGAGTACTCTGTGAAGGATATGGAGGCAGAGCGTGGGAGTGTATTTAGACCTTAGTACTCTGCGAAGGATATGGAGGCAGGGCGTGGGAGTGTATTTAGTGCGGAGTACTCTGTGAAGGATATGGAGGCAGGATGTGGGAGTGTGTATAGTGCTGAGTACTCTGTGAAGGATATGGAGGCAGGGCGTGGGAGTGTATTTAGTGCTGAGTACTCCGTGAAGGATATAGAGGCAGGGCGTGTATTTAGGAGTGTATTTAGAGCTGAGTACTCTGTGAAGGATATGGAGGCAGGGCGTGGGAGTGTATTTAGTGCTGAGTACTCTGTGAAGGATATGGAGGCAGGGCGTGGGAGTGTATTTAGTGCTGAGTACTCTGTGAAGGATATGGAGGCAGGGCGTAGGAGTGTATTTAGAGCTGAGTACTCTGTGAAGGATATGGAGGCAGGGCGTGGGAGTGTAAATAGTGCTGAGTACTCTGTGAAGGATATGGAGGAAGGGCGTGGGAGTGTATATAGTGCTGAGTACTCTGTGAAGGATATGGAGGAAGGGCGTGGGAGTGTATTTAGTGCTGAGTACTCTGTGAACGATATGGAGGCAGGGCGTGGGAGTGTATTTAGTGCTGAGTACTCTGTGAAGGATATGGAGGCGGGGCGTGGGAGTGTATTTAGTGCTGAGTACATTGTGAAGGATATGGAGGCAGGGCGTGGGAGTTTATTTAGTGCTGAGTACTCTGTGAAGGATATGGAGGCACGGCGTGGGAGTGTATTTAGAGCTGAGTACTCTGTGAAGAATATGGAGGCAGGGCGTGGGAGTGTTTTTAGAGCTTAGTACAGTCCGTGAAGAATATGGAGGCAGGGCGTGGGAGTGTATTTAGAGCTTAGTACTCTGTGAAGGATATGGAGGCAGGGCGTGGGATTGTATTTAGTGCTTAGTACATTGTGAAGGATATAGAGGCAGGGCGTGGGAGTGTATTTAGTGCTGAGTACACTCCGTGAAGGATATGGAGACAGGACGTGGGAGTTTATTTAGTGCTGAGTACTCTGTGAAGGATATGGAGGCAGGGCGTGGGAGTGTATTTAGAGCTGAGTACTCTGTGAAGAATATGTTGGCAGGGCGTGGGAGTGTTTTTAGAGCTTAGTACAGTCCGTGAAGGATATGGAGGCAGGGCGTGGGAGTGTATTTAGAGCTTAGTACTCCGTGAAGGATATGGAGGCAGGGCGTGGGAGTGTTTTTAGAGCTTAGTACAGTCCGTGAAGGATATGGAGGCAGGGCGTGGGAGTGTATTTAGAGCTGAGTTCTCTGTGAAGGATACGGAGGCAGGGCGTGGGAGTGTATGTAGAGCTTAGTACTCTGTGAAGGATATGGAGGCAGGGCGTGGAAGTGTATTTAGAGCTTAGTACACTCCGTGAAGCATATGGAGGCAGGGCGTGGGAGTGTATTTAGTGCTGAGTACTCTGTGAAGGATATGGAGGCAGGACGTGGGAGTGTTTTTAGAGCTTAGTACTCTGTGAAGGATATGGAGGCAGGGCGTGGGAGTGTATATAGTGCTGAGTACTCTGTGAAAGATATGGAGGAAGGGTCTGGGAGGGTATATAGTGCTGAGTACTCTGTGAAGGATATGGAGGAAGGGCGTGGGAGTGTATTTAGTGCTGAGTTCTCTGTGAAGGATATGGAGGCAGGGCGTGGGAGTGTATTTAGTGCTGAGTACTCTGTGAATTATATGGAGGAAGGGCGTGGGAGTGTATTTAGTGCTGAGTACTCTGTGAAGGATATGGAGGCAGGGCGTGGGAGTGTATTTAGACCTTAGTACTCTGCGAAGGATATGGAAGCAGGGCGTGGGAGAGTATTTAGTGCTGAGTACTCTGTTAAGGATATGGAGGCAGGGCGTGGGAGTGTATTTAGAGCTGAGGACTCTGTGAAGGATATGAGGGGAGCGCGTGGGAGTGTATGTAGTGCTGAGTACTCTGTGAAGGACATGGAGGCAGGGCGTGAGAGTGTATTTTAAGCTTAGTACTCTGTGAAGGATATGGAGGCAGGGCGTGGGAGTGTATTTAGTGCTGAGTACTCTGTGAAGGATATGGAGGCAGGGCGTGGGAGTGTATTTAGAGCTAAGTACTCTGTGAAGGATATGGAGGCAGGGCGTGGGAGTGTACATAGTGCTGAGTACTCTGTGAAAGATATGGAGGAAGGGCCTGGGAAGGTATATAGTACTGAGTACTCTGTGAATGATATGGAGGCAGGATGTGGGAGTGTATTTAGTGCTGAGTACTCTGTGAAGGATATGGAGGCAGGGCGTGGGAGTGTACATAGTGCTGAGTACTCTGTGAAAGATATGGAGGAAGGGCCTGGGAAGGTATATAGTACTGAGTACTCTGTGAAGGATATGGAGGCAGGATGTGGGAGTGTATTTAGTGTTGAGTACTCTGTGAAGGATATAGAGGCAGGGCGTGGGAGTGTATTTAGTGCTGAGTACTCCGTGAAGGATATGGAGGCAGGGCGTTTGAGTATATTTAGAGCTGAGTACTCTGTGAATGATATGGAGGAAGGGCCTGGGAGGGTATATAGTACTGAGTACTCTGTGAAGGATATGGAGGCAGGGCGTGGGAGTGTATTTAGTGCTGAGTACTCTGTGAAGGATGTGGAGGCAGGGCGTGGGAGTGTATATAGTGCTGAGTACTCTGTGAAGCATATGGAGGCAAGGCGTGGGAGTGTATTTAGAGCTGAATACTCTGTGAAGGATATGGAGGCAGGGCGTGGGAGTGTTTATAGTGCTGAATACTCTGTGAAAGATATGGAGGAAGGGCCTGGGAGGGTATATAGTGCTGAGTACTCTGTGAAGGATATGGAGGAAGGGCGTGGGAGTGTATTTAGTGCTGAGTACTCTGTGAAGGATATGGAGGCAGGGCGTGGGAGTGTATATAGTGATGAGTACTCTGTGAAGGATATGGATGAAGGGCGTGGTAGTGTATTTAGTGCTGAGTACTCTGTGAAGGATATGGAGGCAGGGCGTGAGAGTCTATTTAGACCTTAGTACTCTGCGAAGGATATGGAGGCAGGGCGTGGGAGTGTATTTAGTGCTGAGTACTCTGTGAAGGATATGGTGGTAGGGCGTGGGAGTGTATTTAGTGCTGAGTACTCTGTGAAGGATATGGAGTCAGGGCGTGGGAGTGTATATAGCGCTGAGTACTCTGTGAAGGATATGGAGGAAGGGCGTGGGAGTGTATTTAGTGCTGAGTACTCTGTGAAGGATATGGAGGCAGGGCGTGGGAGGGTATTTAGTGCTGAGTACTTTGTGAAAGATATGAAGGCAGGGCGTGGGAGTGTATTTAGTGCTGAGTACTCTGTGAAGGATATGGAGGCAGGGCGTGGGAGTGTATTTAGTGCTGAGTACTCTGTGAAGAATATGGAGGCAGGGCGTGGGAGTGTATTTAGAGCTTAGTACAGTCCGTGAAGGATATGGGGGAAGGGCGTGGGAGTGTATTTAGAGCTTAGTACACTCCGTGAAGGATATGGAGGCAGGGCGTGGGAGTGTATTTAGTGCTTAGTATTCTGTGAAGGATATGGAGGCAGGGCGTGGGAGTGTATATAGTGCTGAGTACTCTGTGAAGGATATGGAGGCAGGGCGTGGGAGTGTATTTAGTGCTGAGTACTCTGTGAAGGATATGGAGGCAGGGCGTGGGAGTGTATTTAGAGCTGAGTACTCTGTGAAGGATATGGAGGCAGGGCGTGGGAGTGTATTTAGAGCTTAGTACTCTGTGAAGGATATGGAGGCAGGGCGTGGGAGTGTATTTAGAGCTTAGTACACTCCGTGAAGGATATGGAGGCAGGGCGTAGGAGTGTATTTAGAGCTTAGTACACTCCGTGAAGGATATGGAGGCAGGGCGTGGGAGTGTATTTAGTGCTGAGTACTCTGTGAAGGATATGGAGGCAGGGCGTGGGAGTGTATATAGTGCTGAGTACTCTGTGAAGGATATGGAGGAAGGGCGTGGGAATGTATTTAGTGCTGAGTACTCTGTGAAGGATATGGAGGCAGGGCGTGGGAGTGTATATAGTGCTGAGTACTCTGTGAAGGATATGGAGGCAGGGCGTGGGAGTGTATATAGTGCTGAGTACTCTGTGAAGGATATGGAGACAGGATGTGGGAGTGTATTTAGTGCTGAATACTCTGTGAAGGATATGGAGGCAGGGCGTGGGAGTGTGTATAGTGCTGAGTACTATGTGAAGGATATGGAGGAAGGGCGTGGGAGTGTAATTAGTGCTGAGTACTCAGTGAAGGATATGGAGGCAGGGCGTGGGAGTGTATATAGTGCTGAGTACTTTGTGAAGGATATGGAGGCAGGGCGTGGGAGAGTATTTAGAGCTTAGTACACTCCGTGAAGGATATAGAGGCAGGGCGTGGGAGTGTATTTATAGCTTAGTACACTCCGTGAAGGATATGGAGGCAGGGCGTGGGAGTGTATTTAGTGCTTAGTATTCTGTGAAGGATATGGAGGCAGGGTGTGGGAGTGTATTTAGTGCTGAGTACTCTGTGAAGGATATGGAGGCAGGGCGTGGGAGTGTATTTAGTGCTGAGTACTCTGTGAAGGATATGGAGGCAGGGCGTGGGAGTGTATTTATAGCTTAGTACTCTGTGAAGGATATGGAGGCAGGACGTGGGAGTGTATTTAGTGCTGAGTGCTCTATGAAGGATATGGAGGCAGGGCGTGAGAGTGTATATAGTGCTGAGTACTCTGTGAAGGATATGGAGGCAGGGAGTGGGAGTGTATTTAGTGCTGAGTACTCTGTGAAGGATATGGAGGCAGGGCGTGGGAGTGTATTAAGTGCTGAGTACTCTGTGAAGGATATGGAGGCAGGGCGTGGGAGTGTATTTAGTGCTGAGTACTCTGTGAAGGATATGGAGGCAGGGCATGGGAGTGTATATAGTGCTGAGTACATTGTGAAGGATATAGAGGCAGGGCGTGGGAGTGTATTTAGAGCTTAGTACTCTGTGAAGGATATGGAGGCAGGGCGTGGGATTGTATTTAGTGCTTAGTACATTGTGAAGGATATAGAGGCAGGGCGTGGGAGTGTATTTAGTGCTGAGTACACTCCGTGAAGGATATGGAGACAGGACGTGGGAGTTTATTTAGTGCTGAGTACTCTGTGAAGGATATGGAGGCAGGGCGTGGGAGTGTATTTAGAGCTGAGTACTCTGTGAAGAATATGTTGGCAGGGCGTGGGAGTGTTTTTAGAGCTTAGTACAGTCCGTGAAGGATATGGAGGCAGGGCGTGGGAGTGTATTTAGAGCTTAGTACTCCGTGAAGGATATGGAGGCAGGGCGTGGGAGTGTTTTTAGAGCTTAGTACAGTCCGTGAAGGATATGGAGGCAGGGCGTGGGAGTGTATTTAGAGCTGAGTTCTCTGTGAAGGATACGGAGGCAGGGCGTGGGAGTGTATGTAGAGCTTAGTACTCTGTGAAGGATATGGAGGCAGGGCGTGGAAGTGTATTTAGAGCTTAGTACACTCCGTGAAGCATATGGAGGCAGGGCGTGGGAGTGTATTTAGTGCTGAGTACTCTGTGAAGGATATGGAGGCAGGACGTGGGAGTGTTTTTAGAGCTTAGTACTCTGTGAAGGATATGGAGGCAGGGCGTGGGAGTGTATATAGTGCTGAGTACTCTGTGAAAGATATGGAGGAAGGGTCTGGGAGGGTATATAGTGCTGAGTACTCTGTGAAGGATATGGAGGAAGGGCGTGGGAGTGTATTTAGTGCTGAGTTCTCTGTGAAGGATATGGAGGCAGGGCGTGGGAGTGTATTTAGTGCTGAGTACTCTGTGAATTATATGGAGGAAGGGCGTGGGAGTGTATTTAGTGCTGAGTACTCTGTGAAGGATATGGAGGCAGGGCGTGGGAGTGTATTTAGACCTTAGTACTCTGCGAAGGATATGGAAGCAGGGCGTGGGAGAGTATTTAGTGCTGAGTACTCTGTTAAGGATATGGAGGCAGGGCGTGGGAGTGTATTTAGAGCTGAGGACTCTGTGAAGGATATGAGGGGAGCGCGTGGGAGTGTATGTAGTGCTGAGTACTCTGTGAAGGACATGGAGGCAGGGCGTGAGAGTGTATTTTAAGCTTAGTACTCTGTGAAGGATATGGAGGCAGGGCGTGGGAGTGTATTTAGTGCTGAGTACTCTGTGAAGGATATGGAGGCAGGGCGTGGGAGTGTATTTAGAGCTAAGTACTCTGTGAAGGATATGGAGGCAGGGCGTGGGAGTGTACATAGTGCTGAGTACTCTGTGAAAGATATGGAGGAAGGGCCTGGGAAGGTATATAGTACTGAGTACTCTGTGAATGATATGGAGGCAGGATGTGGGAGTGTATTTAGTGCTGAGTACTCTGTGAAGGATATGGAGGCAGGGCGTGGGAGTGTACATAGTGCTGAGTACTCTGTGAAAGATATGGAGGAAGGGCCTGGGAAGGTATATAGTACTGAGTACTCTGTGAAGGATATGGAGGCAGGATGTGGGAGTGTATTTAGTGTTGAGTACTCTGTGAAGGATATAGAGGCAGGGCGTGGGAGTGTATTTAGTGCTGAGTACTCCGTGAAGGATATGGAGGCAGGGCGTTTGAGTATATTTAGAGCTGAGTACTCTGTGAATGATATGGAGGAAGGGCCTGGGAGGGTATATAGTACTGAGTACTCTGTGAAGGATATGGAGGCAGGGCGTGGGAGTGTATTTAGTGCTGAGTACTCTGTGAAGGATGTGGAGGCAGGGCGTGGGAGTGTATATAGTGCTGAGTACTCTGTGAAGCATATGGAGGCAAGGCGTGGGAGTGTATTTAGAGCTGAATACTCTGTGAAGGATATGGAGGCAGGGCGTGGGAGTGTTTATAGTGCTGAATACTCTGTGAAAGATATGGAGGAAGGGCCTGGGAGGGTATATAGTGCTGAGTACTCTGTGAAGGATATGGAGGAAGGGCGTGGGAGTGTATTTAGTGCTGAGTACTCTGTGAAGGATATGGAGGCAGGGCGTGGGAGTGTATATAGTGATGAGTACTCTGTGAAGGATATGGATGAAGGGCGTGGTAGTGTATTTAGTGCTGAGTACTCTGTGAAGGATATGGAGGCAGGGCGTGAGAGTCTATTTAGACCTTAGTACTCTGCGAAGGATATGGAGGCAGGGCGTGGGAGTGTATTTAGTGCTGAGTACTCTGTGAAGGATATGGTGGTAGGGCGTGGGAGTGTATTTAGTGCTGAGTACTCTGTGAAGGATATGGAGTCAGGGCGTGGGAGTGTATATAGCGCTGAGTACTCTGTGAAGGATATGGAGGAAGGGCGTGGGAGTGTATTTAGTGCTGAGTACTCTGTGAAGGATATGGAGGCAGGGCGTGGGAGGGTATTTAGTGCTGAGTACTTTGTGAAAGATATGAAGGCAGGGCGTGGGAGTGTATTTAGTGCTGAGTACTCTGTGAAGGATATGGAGGCAGGGCGTGGGAGTGTATTTAGTGCTGAGTACTCTGTGAAGAATATGGAGGCAGGGCGTGGGAGTGTATTTAGAGCTTAGTACAGTCCGTGAAGGATATGGGGGAAGGGCGTGGGAGTGTATTTAGAGCTTAGTACACTCCGTGAAGGATATGGAGGCAGGGCGTGGGAGTGTATTTAGTGCTTAGTATTCTGTGAAGGATATGGAGGCAGGGCGTGGGAGTGTATATAGTGCTGAGTACTCTGTGAAGGATATGGAGGCAGGGCGTGGGAGTGTATTTAGTGCTGAGTACTCTGTGAAGGATATGGAGGCAGGGCGTGGGAGTGTATTTAGAGCTGAGTACTCTGTGAAGGATATGGAGGCAGGGCGTGGGAGTGTATTTAGAGCTTAGTACTCTGTGAAGGATATGGAGGCAGGGCGTGGGAGTGTATTTAGAGCTTAGTACACTCCGTGAAGGATATGGAGGCAGGGCGTAGGAGTGTATTTAGAGCTTAGTACACTCCGTGAAGGATATGGAGGCAGGGCGTGGGAGTGTATTTAGTGCTGAGTACTCTGTGAAGGATATGGAGGCAGGGCGTGGGAGTGTATATAGTGCTGAGTACTCTGTGAAGGATATGGAGGAAGGGCGTGGGAATGTATTTAGTGCTGAGTACTCTGTGAAGGATATGGAGGCAGGGCGTGGGAGTGTATATAGTGCTGAGTACTCTGTGAAGGATATGGAGGCAGGGCGTGGGAGTGTATATAGTGCTGAGTACTCTGTGAAGGATATGGAGACAGGATGTGGGAGTGTATTTAGTGCTGAATACTCTGTGAAGGATATGGAGGCAGGGCGTGGGAGTGTGTATAGTGCTGAGTACTATGTGAAGGATATGGAGGAAGGGCGTGGGAGTGTAATTAGTGCTGAGTACTCAGTGAAGGATATGGAGGCAGGGCGTGGGAGTGTATATAGTGCTGAGTACTTTGTGAAGGATATGGAGGCAGGGCGTGGGAGAGTATTTAGAGCTTAGTACACTCCGTGAAGGATATAGAGGCAGGGCGTGGGAGTGTATTTATAGCTTAGTACACTCCGTGAAGGATATGGAGGCAGGGCGTGGGAGTGTATTTAGTGCTTAGTATTCTGTGAAGGATATGGAGGCAGGGTGTGGGAGTGTATTTAGTGCTGAGTACTCTGTGAAGGATATGGAGGCAGGGCGTGGGAGTGTATTTAGTGCTGAGTACTCTGTGAAGGATATGGAGGCAGGGCGTGGGAGTGTATTTATAGCTTAGTACTCTGTGAAGGATATGGAGGCAGGACGTGGGAGTGTATTTAGTGCTGAGTGCTCTATGAAGGATATGGAGGCAGGGCGTGAGAGTGTATATAGTGCTGAGTACTCTGTGAAGGATATGGAGGCAGGGAGTGGGAGTGTATTTAGTGCTGAGTACTCTGTGAAGGATATGGAGGCAGGGCGTGGGAGTGTATTAAGTGCTGAGTACTCTGTGAAGGATATGGAGGCAGGGCGTGGGAGTGTATTTAGTGCTGAGTACTCTGTGAAGGATATGGAGGCAGGGCATGGGAGTGTATATAGTGCTGAGTACTCTGTGAAGGATATGGAGGCAGGGAGTGGGAGTGTATTTAGTGCTGAATACTCTGTGAAGGATGTGGAGGCAGGGCGTGGGAGTGTATTTAGTGCTGAGTACTCTGTGAAGGATATGGAGGCAGGGCGTGGGAGGGTATTTAGTGCTGAGTACTATGTGAAGGATATGGAGGCAGGGCGTGGGAGTGTATTTAGTGCTGAGTACTCTGTGAAGCATATGGAGGCAGGGCGTGGGAGTGTATTTAGAGCTGAGTACTCTGTGAAGGATATGGAGGCAGGGCGTGGGAGTGTATATAGTACTGAGTACTCTGTGAATGATATGGAGGAAGGGCGTGGGAGTGTATTTAGTGCTGAGTACTCTGTGAAGGATATGGAGGCAGGGCGTGGGAGTGTATTTAGTGCTGAGTACTATGTGAAGGATATGGAGGCAGGGCGTGGGAGTGTATTTAGTGCTGAGTACTCTGTGAAGCATATGGAGGCAGGGCGTGGGAGTGTTTATAAAAAGCTGAGTACTCTGTGAAGGATATGGAGGCAGGGCCTGGGAGTGTATATAGTGCTGAGTACTCTGTGAAAGATATGGAGGAAGGGCCTGGGAGGGTATATAGTGCTGAGTACTCTGTGAAGGATATGGAGGAAGGGCGTGGGAGTGTATTTAGTGCTAAGTACTCTGTGAAGGATATGGAGGCAGGGCGTGGGAGTGTATATAGTGCTGAGTACTCTGTGAAGGATATGGAGGAAGGACGTGGGAGTGTATTTAGTGCTGAGTACTCTGTGAAGGATATGGAGGCAGAGCGTGGGAGTGTATTTAGACCTTAGTACTCTGCGAAGGATATGGAGGCAGGGCGTGGGAGTGTATTTAGTGCGGAGTACTCTGTGAAGGATATGGAGGCAGGATGTGGGAGTGTGTATAGTGCTGAGTACTCTGTGAAGGATATGGAGGCAGGGCGTGGGAGTGTATTTAGTGCTGAGTACTCCGTGAAGGATATAGAGGCAGGGCGTGTATTTAGGAGTGTATTTAGAGCTGAGTACTCTGTGAAGGATATGGAGGCAGGGCGTGGGAGTGTATTTAGTGCTGAGTACTCTGTGAAGGATATGGAGGCAGGGCGTGGGAGTGTATTTAGTGCTGAGTACTCTGTGAAGGATATGGAGGCAGGGCGTAGGAGTGTATTTAGAGCTGAGTACTCTGTGAAGGATATGGAGGCAGGGCGTGGGAGTGTAAATAGTGCTGAGTACTCTGTGAAGGATATGGAGGAAGGGCGTGGGAGTGTATATAGTGCTGAGTACTCTGTGAAGGATATGGAGTAAGGGCGTGGGAGTGTATTTAGTGCTGAGTACTCTGTAAAGGATATGGAGGCAGGGCGTGGGAGTGTATATAGTGCTGAGTACTCTGTGAAGGATATGGAGGCAGGGCGTGGGAATGTATTTAGTGCTGAGTACTCTGTGAACGATATGGAGGCAGGGCGTGGGAGTGTATTTAGTGCTGAGTACTCTGTGAAGGATATGGAGGCGGGGCGTGGGAGTGTATTTAGTGCTGAGTACATTGTGAAGGATATGGAGGCAGGGCGTGGGAGTTTATTTAGTGCTGAGTACTCTGTGAAGGATATGGAGGCACGGCGTGGGAGTGTATTTAGAGCTGAGTACTCTGTGAAGAATATGGAGGCAGGGCGTGGGAGTGTTTTTAGAGCTTAGTACAGTCCGTGAAGAATATGGAGGCAGGGCGTGGGAGTGTATTTAGAGCTTAGTACTCTGTGAAGGATATGGAGGCAGGGCGTGGGATTGTATTTAGTGCTTAGTACATTGTGAAGGATATAGAGGCAGGGCGTGGGAGTGTATTTAGTGCTGAGTACACTCCGTGAAGGATATGGAGGCAGGACGTGGGAGTTTATTTAGTGCTGAGTACTCTGTGAAGGATATGGAGGCAGGGCGTGGGAGTGTATTTAGAGCTGAGTACTCTGTGAAGAATATGTTGGCAGGGCGTGGGAGTGTTTTTAGAGCTTAGTACAGTCCGTGAAGGATATGGAGGCAGGGCGTGGGAGTGTATTTAGAGCTTAGTACTCCGTGAAGGATATGGAGGCAGGGCGTGGGAGTGTTTTTAGAGCTTAGTACAGTCCGTGAAGGATATGGAGGCAGGGCGTGGGAGTGTATTTAGAGCTGAGTTCTCTGTGAAGGATACGGAGGCAGGGCGTGGGAGTGTATGTAGAGCTTAGTACTCTGTGAAGGATATGGAGGCAGGGCGTGGGAGTGTATTTAGAGTTTAGTACTCTGTGAAGGATATGGAGGCAGAGCGTGGGAGTGTATTTAGTGCTGAGTACTCTGTGAAGGATATGGAGGCAGGGCGTGGAAGTGTATTTAGAGCTTAGTACACTCCGTGAAGCATATGGAGGCAGGGCGTGGGAGTGTATTTAGTGCTGAGTACTCTGTGAAGGATATGGAGGCAGGACGTGGGAGTGTTTTTAGAGCTTAGTACTCTGTGAAGGATATGGAGGCAGGGCGTGGTAGGGTATTTAGAGCTCAGTACTCCGTGAAGGATATGGAGGCAGGGCGTGGGAGTGTATATAGTGCTGAGTACTCTGTGAAAGATATGGAGGAAGGGTCTGGGAGGGTATATAGTGCTGAGTACTCTGTGAAGGATATGGAGGAAGGGCGTGGGAGTGTATTTAGTGCTGAGTACTCTGTGAAGGATATGGAGGCAGGGCGTGGGAGTGTATTTAGTGCTGAGTACTCTGTGAATTATATGGAGGAAGGGCGTGGGAGTGTATTTAGTGCTGAGTACTCTGTGAAGGATATGGAGGCAGGGAGTGGGAGTGTATTTAGACCTTAGTACTCTGCGAAGGATATGGAAGCAGGGCGTGGGAGAGTATTTAGTGCTGAGTACTCTGTTAAGGATATGGAGGCAGGGCGTGGGAGTGTATTTAGAGCTGAGGACTCTGTGAAGGATATGAGGGCAGCGCGTGGGAGTGTATGTAGTGCTGAGTACTCTGTGAAGGACATGGAGGCAGGGCGTGAGAGTGTATTTTAAGCTTAGTACTCTGTGAAGGATATGGAGGCAGGGCGTGGGAGTGTATTTAGTGCTGAGTACTCTGTGAAGGATATGGAGGCAGGGCGTGGGAGTGTATTTAGAGCTGAGTACTCTTTGAAGGATATGGAGGCAGGGCGTGGGAGTGTACATAGTGCTGAGTACTCTGTGAAAGATATGGAGGAAGGGCCTGGGAAGGTATATAGTACTGAGTACTCTGTGAATGATATGGAGGCAGGATGTGGGAGTGTATTTAGTGCTGAGTACTCTGTGAAGGATATGGAGGCAGGGCGTGGGAGTGTACATAGTGCTGAGTACTCTGTGAAAGATATGGAGGAAGGGCCTGGGAAGGTATATAGTACTGAGTACTCTGTGAAGGATATGGAGGCAGGATGTGGGAGTGTATTTAGTGTTGAGTACTCTGTGAAGGATATAGAGGCAGGGCGTGGGAGTGTATTTAGTGCTGAGTACTCCGTGAAGGATATGGAGGCAGGGCGTTTGAGTATATTTAGAGCTGAGTACTCTGTGAAAGATATGGAGGAAAGGCCTGGGAGGGTATATAGTACTGAGTACTCTGTGAAGGATATGGAGGCAGGGCGTGGGAGTGTATTTAGTGCTGAGTACTCTGTGAAGGATGTGGAGGCTGGGCGTGGGAGTGTATATAGTGCTGAGTACTCTGTGAAGCATATGGAGGCAAGGCGTGGGAGTGTATTTAGAGCTGAATACTCTGTGAAGGATATGGAGGCAGGGCGTGGGAGTGTTTATAGTGCTGAATACTCTGTGAAAGATATGGAGGAAGGGCCTGGGAGGGTATATAGTGCTGAGTACTCTGTGAAGGATATGGAGGAAGGGCGTGGGAGTGTATTTAGTGCTGAGTACTCTGTGAAGGATATGGAGGCAGGGCGTGGGAGTGTATATAGTGATGAGTACTCTGTGAAGGATATGGAGGAAGGGCGTGGGAGTGTATTTAGTGCTGAGTACTCTGTGAAGGATATGGAGGCAGGGCGTGAGAGTCTATTTAGACCTTAGTACTCTGCGAAGGATATGGAGGCAGGGCGTGGGAGTGTATTTAGTGCTGAGTACTCTGTGAAGGATATGGTGGCAGGGCGTGGGAGTGTATTTAGTGCTGAGTACTCTGTGAAGGATATGGAGTCAGGACGTGGGAGTGCACATAGCGCTGAGTACTCTGTGAAGGATATGGAGGAAGGGCGTGGGAGTGTATTTAGTGCTGAATACTCTGTGAAGGATATGGAGGCAGGGCGTGGGAGTGTATTTAGTGCTGAGTACTTTGTGAAAGATATGGAGGCAGGGCATGGGAGTGTATTTAGTGCTGAGTACTCTGTGAAGGATATGGAGGCAGGGCGTGGGAGTGTATTTAGTGCTGAGTACTCTGTAAAGGATATGGAGGCAGGGCGTGGGAGTGTATTTATAGCTGAGTACTCTGTGAAGAATATGGAGGCAGGGCGTGGGAGTGTAATTAGAGCTTAGTACAGTCCGTGAAGGATATGGGGGAAGGGCGTGGGAGTGTATTTAGAGCTTAGTACACTCCGTGAAGGATATGGAGGCAGGGCGTGGGAGTGTATTTAGTACTTAGTATTCTGTGAAGGATATGGAGGCAGGGCGTGGGAGTGTATATAGTGCTGAGTACTCTGTGAAGGATATGGAGGCAGGGCGTGGGAGTGTATTTAGTGCTGAGTACTCTGTGAAGGATATGGAGGCAGGGCGTGGGAGTGTATTTAGAGCTGAGTACTCTGTGAAGGATATGGAGGCAGTGCGTGGGAGTGTATTTAGAGCTTAGTACTCTGTGAAGGATATGGAGGCAGGGCGTGGGAGTGTATTTAGAGCTTAGTACACTCCGTGAAGGATATGGAGGCAGGGCGTGGGAGTGTATTTAGAGCTTAGTACACTCCGTGAAGGATATGGAGGCAGGGCGTGGGAGTGTATTTAGTGCTGAGTACTCTGTGAAGGATATGGAGGCAGGGCGTGGGAGTGTATATAGTGCTGAGTACTCTGTGAAGGATATGGAGGAAGGGCGTGGGAGTGTATTTAGTGCTGAGTACTCTGTGAAGGATATGGAGGCAGGGCGTGGGAGTGTATATAGTGCTGAGTACTCTGTGAAGGATATGGAGGCAGGGCGTGGGAGTGTATATAGTGCTGATTACTCTGTGAAGGATATGGAGACAGGATATGGGAGTGTATTTAGTGCTGAATACTCTGTGAAGGATATGGAGGCAGGGCGTGGGAGTGTGTATAGTGCTGAGTACTATGTGAAGGATATGGAGGAAGGGCGTGGGAGTGTAATTAGTGCTGAGTACTCAGTGAAGGATATGGAGGCAGGGCGTGGGAGTGTATATAGTGCTGAGTACTTTGTGAAGGATATGGAGGCAGGGCGTGGGAGAGTATTTAGAGCTTAGTACACTCCGTGAAGGATATAGAGGCAGGGCGTGGGAGTGTATTTATAGCTTAGTACACTCCGTGAAGGATATGGAGGCAGGGCGTGGGAGTGTATTTAGTGCTTAGTATTCTGTGAAGGATATGGAGGCAGGGTGTGGGAGTGTATTTAGTGCTGAGTACTCTGTGAAGGATATGGAGGCAGGGCGTGGGAGTGTATTTAGAGCTTAGTACTCCGTGTAGGATATGGAGGCAGGGCGTGGGAGTGTATTTAGTGCTGAGTACTCTGTGAAGGATATGGAGGCAGGACGTGGGAGTGTATTTAGAGCTTAGTACTCCGTGTAGGATATGGAGGCAGGACGTGGGAGTGTATTTAGAGCTGAGTATTCTGTGAAGGATATGGAGGCAGGGCGTGGGAGTGTATTTAGAGCTGAGTATTCTGTGAAGGATATGGAGGCAGGGCGTGGGAGTGTATTTAGAGCTGAGTATTCTGTGAAGGATACGGAGGCAGGGCGTGGGATTGTATTTAGTGCTGAGTACTCTGTGAAGGATATGGAGGCAGGGAGTGGGAGTGGATTTAGTGCTGAGTACTCTGTGAAGGATATGGAGGCAGGGCGTGGGAGTGTATTTAGAGCTTAGTACTCTGTGAAGGATATGGAGGCAGGACGTGGGAGTGTATTTAGTGCTGAGTGCTCTATGAAGGATATGGAGGCAGGGCGTGAGAGTGTATATAGTGCTGAGTACTCTGTGAAGGATATGGAGGCAGGGAGTGGGAGTGGATTTAGTGCTGAGTACTCTGTGAAGGATATGGAGGCAGGGCGTGGGAGTGTATTAAGTGCTGAGTACTCTGTGAAGGATATGGAGGCAGGGCGTGGGAGTGTATTTAGTGCTGAGTACTCTGTGAAGGATATGGAGGCAGGGCGTGGGAGTGTATTTATAGATGAGTACTCTGTGAAGAATATGGTGGCAGGGCGTGGGAGTGTATTTAGAGCTTAGTACAGTCCGTGAAGGATATGGAGGCAGGGCGTGGGAGTGTATTTAGAGCTTAGTACACTCCGTGAAGGATATGGAGGCAGGGCGTGGGAGTGTATTTAGTGCTTAGTATTCTGTGACGGATATGGAGGCAGGGCGTGGGAGTGTATTTAGAGCTTAGTACAGTCCGTGAAGGATATGGAGGCAGGGCGTGGGAGTGTATTTAGAGCTTAGTACACTCCGTGAAGGATATGGAGGCAGGGCGTGGGAGTGTATTTAGAGCTTAGTACACTCCGTGAAGGATATGGAGGCAGGGCGTGGGAGTGTATTTAGTGCTGAGTACTCTGTGAAGGATATGGAGGCAGGACGTGGGAGTGTATTTAGTGCTGAGTGCTCTATGAAGGATATGGAGGCAGGGCGTGAGAGTGTATATAGTGCTGAGTACTCTGTGAAGGATATGGAGGCAGGGAGTGGGAGTGTATTTAGTGCTGAGTACTCTGTGAAGGATATGGAGGCAGGGCGTGGGAGTGTATTAAGTGCTGAGTACTCTGTGAAGGATATGGAGGCAGGGCGTGGGAGTGTATTTAGTGCTGAGTACTCTGTGAAGGATATGGAGGCAGGGCGTGGGAGTGTATTTATAGATGAGTACTCTGTGAAGAATATGGTGGCAGGGCGTGGGAGTGTATTTAGAGCTTAGTACAGTCCGTGAAGGATATGGAGGCAGGGCGTGGGAGTGTATTTAGAGCTTAGTACACTCCGTGAAGGATATGGAGGCAGGGCGTGGGAGTGTATTTAGTGCTTAGTATTCTGTGACGGATATGGAGGCAGGGCGTGGGAGTGTATTTAGAGCTTAGTACAGTCCGTGAAGGATATGGAGGCAGGGCGTGGGAGTGTATTTAGAGCTTAGTACACTCCGTGAAGGATATGGAGGCAGGGCGTGGGAGTGTATTTAGAGCTTAGTACACTCCGTGAAGGATATGGAGGCAGGGCGTGGGAGTGTATTTAGTGCTGAGTACTCTGTGAAGGATATGGAGGCAGGGCGTGGGAGTGTATATAGTGCTGAGTACTCTGTGAAGGATATGGAGGAAGGGCGTGGGAGTGTATTTAGTGCTGAGTACTCTGTGAAGGATATGGAGGCAGGGCGTGGGAGTGTATTTAGAGCTTAGTACACTCCGTGAAGGATATGGAGGCAGGGCGTGGGAGTGTATTTAGTGCTGAGTACTCTGCGAAGGATATGGAGGCAGGGCGTGGTAGTGTATTTAGTGCTGAGTACACTGTGAAGGATATGGAGGCAGGGTGTGGGACTGTATTTAGTGCTGAGTACTCTGTGAAGGATATGGGGCAGGGCGTGGGAGTGTATATAGTGCTGAGTACTCTGTGAAGGATATGGAGGCAGGGCGTGGGAGTGTATTTAGTGCTGAGTACTCTGTGAAGGATATGGAGGCAGGGCGTGGGAGTGTATTTAGTGCTGAGTACTCTGTGAAGGATAGGGAGGCAGGGCGTGGGAGTGTATTTAGTGCTGAGTACTCTGTGAAGGATATGGAGGCAGGGCGTGGGAGTGTATATAGTGCTGAGTACTCTGTGAAGGATATGGAGGCAGGATGTGAGAGTGTATTTAGTGCTGAGTACTCTGTGAAGGATATGGAGGCAGGGCGTGGGAGTGTGTATAGTGCTGAGTACTCTGTGAAGGATATGGAGGAAGGGCGTGGGAGTGTATTTAGTGCTGAGTACTCTGTGAAGGATGTGGAGGCAGGGCGTGGGAGTGTATATAGTGCTGAGTACTCTGTGAAGCATATGGAGGCAAGGCGTGGGAGTGTATTTAGAGCTGAATACTCTGTGAAGGATATGGAGGCAGGGCGTGGGAGTGTTTATAGTGCTGAATACTCTGTGAAAGATATGGAGGAAGGGCCTGGGAGGGTATATAGTGCTGAGTACTCTGTGAAGGATATGGAGGAAGGGCGTGGGAGTGTATTTAGTGCTGAGTACTCTGTGAAGGATATGGAGGCAGGGCGTGGGAGTGTATATAGTGATGAGTACTCTGTGAAGGATATGGAGGAAGGGCGTGGGAGTGTATTTAGTGCTGAGTACTCTGTGAAGGATATGGAGGCAGGGCGTGAGAGTCTATTTAGACCTTAGTACTCTGCGAAGGATATGGAGGCAGGGCGTGGGAGTGTATTTAGTGCTGAGTACTCTGTGAAGGATATGGTGGCAGGGCGTGGGAGTGTATTTAGTGCTGAGTACTCTGTGAAGGATATGGAGTCAGGGCGTGGGAGTGTATATAGCGCTGAGTACTCTGTGAAGGATATGGAGGAAGGGCGTGGGAGTGTATTTAGTGCTGAGTACTCTGTGAAGGATATGGAGGCAGGGCGTGGGAGTGTATTTAGTGCTGAGTACTTTGTGAAAGATATGGAGGCAGGGCGTGGGAGTGTATTTAGAGCTTAGTACTATTTGAAGGATATGGAGGCAGGGCGTGGGAGTGTATTTAGTGCTGAGTACTCCGTGAAGGATATGGAGGCAGGGCGTGGGAGTGTATTTAGAGCTTAGTACTCTTTGAAGGATATGAAGGCAGGGCGTGGGAGTGTACTTAGTGCTGAGTACTCTGTGAAAGATATGGAGGCAGGGCGTGGGAGTGTATTTAGAGCTTAGTACTCCGTAAAGGATATGGAGGCAGGGCGTGGGAGTGTATTCAGAGCTTAGTACTCCGTAAAGGATATGGAGGCAGGGCGTGGGAGTGTATTCAGAGCTTAGTACTCCGTAAAGGATATGGAGGCAGGGCATGGGAGTATATTTAGTGCTGAGTACTCTGTGAAGGATATGGAGGAAGGGCGTGGGAGTGTATTTAGAGTTTAGTACTTTGTGAAGGATATGGAGGCAGGGCGTGGGAGTGTATTTAGAGCTGAGTACTCTGTGAAAGATATGGAGGCAGGGCGTGGGAGTGTATTTAGAGCTTAGTACTCCGTAAAGGATATGGAGGCAGGGCGTGGGAGTGTATTCAGAGCTTAGTACTCCGTAAAGGATATGGAGGCAGGGCGTGGGAGTGTATTCAGAGCTTAGTACTCCGTAAAGGATATGGAGGCAGGGCATGGGAGTGTATTTAGTGCTGAGTACTCTGTGAAGGATATGGAGGAAGGGCGTGGGAGTGTATATAGTGCTGAGTACTCTGTGAAGGATATGGAGGCAGGGCGTGGGAGTGTATTTAGAGTTTAGTACTTTGTGAAGGATATGGAGGCAGGGCGTGAGAGTGTATTTAGAGCTGAGTACTCTGTGAAGGATATGGAGGCAGGGCATGGGAGTGTATATAGTGCTGAGTACTCTGTGAAGGATATGGAGGCAGGGAGTGGGAGTGTATTTAGTGCTGAATACTCTGTGAAGGATGTGGAGGCAGGGCGTGGGAGTGTATTTAGTGCTGAGTACTCTGTGAAGGATATGGAGGCAGGGCGTGGGAGGGTATTTAGTGCTGAGTACTATGTGAAGGATATGGAGGCAGGGCGTGGGAGTGTATTTAGTGCTGAGTACTCTGTGAAGCATATGGAGGCAGGGCGTGGGAGTGTATTTAGAGCTGAGTACTCTGTGAAGGATATGGAGGCAGGGCGTGGGAGTGTATATAGTACTGAGTACTCTGGGAATGATATGGAGGAAGGGCGTGGGAGTGTATTTAGTGCTGAGTACTCTGTGAAGGATATGGAGGCAGGGCGTGTGAGTGTATTTAGTGCTGAGTACTATGTGAAGGATATGGAGGCAGGGCGTGGGAGTGTATTTAGTGCTGAGTACTCTGTGAAGCATATGGAGGCAGGGCGTGGGAGTGTATTTAGAGCTGAGTACTCTGTGAAGGATATGGAGGCAGGGCCTGGGAGTGTATATAGTGCTGAGTACTCTGTGAAAGATATGGAGGAAGGGCCTGGGAGGGTATATAGTGCTGAGTACTCTGTGAAGGATATGGAGGAAGGGCGTGGGAGTGTATTTAGTGCTAAGTACTCTGTGAAGGATATGGAGGCAGGGCGTGGGAGTGTATATAGTGCTGAGTACTCTGTGAAGGATATGGAGGAAGGACGTGGGAGTGTATTTAGTGCTGAGTACTCTGTGAAGGATATGGAGGCAGAGCGTGGGAGTGTATTTAGACCTTAGTACTCTGCGAAGGATATGGAGGCAGGGCGTGGGAGTGTATTTAGTGCGGAGTACTCTGTGAAGGATATGGAGGCAGGATGTGGGAGTGTGTATAGTGCTGAGTACTCTGTGAAGGATATGGAGGCAGGGCGTGGGAGTGTATTTAGTGCTGAGTACTCCGTGAAGGATATAGAGGCAGGGCGTGTATTTAGGAGTGTATTTAGAGCTGAGTACTCTGTGAAGGATATGGAGGCAGGGCGTGGGAGTGTATTTAGTGCTGAGTACTCTGTGAAGGATATGGAGGCAGGGCGTGGGAGTGTATTTAGTGCTGAGTACTCTGTGAAGGATATGGAGGCAGGGCGTAGGAGTGTATTTAGAGCTGAGTACTCTGTGAAGGATATGGAGGCAGGGCGTGGGAGTGTAAATAGTGCTGAGTACTCTGTGAAGGATATGGAGGAAGGGCGTGGGAGTGTATATAGTGCTGAGTACTCTGTGAAGGATATGGAGGAAGGGCGTGGGAGTGTATTTAGTGCTGAGTACTCTGTAAAGGATATGGAGGCAGGGCGTGGGAGTGTATATAGTGCTGAGTACTCTGTGAAGGATATGGAGGCAGGGCGTGGGAATGTATTTAGTGCTGAGTACTCTGTGAACGATATGGAGGCAGGGCGTGGGAGTGTATTTAGTGATGAGTACTCTGTGAAGGATATGGAGGCGGGGCGTGGGAGTGTATTTAGTGCTGAGTACATTGTGAAGGATATGGAGGCAGGGCGTGGGAGTTTATTTAGTGCTGAGTACTCTGTGAAGGATATGGAGGCACGGCGTGGGAGTGTATTTAGAGCTGAGTACTCTGTGAAGAATATGGAGGCAGGGCGTGGGAGTGTTTTTAGAGCTTAGTACAGTCCGTGAAGAATATGGAGGCAGGGCGTGGGAGTGTATTTAGAGCTTAGTACTCTGTGAAGGATATGGAGGCAGGGCGTGGGATTGTATTTAGTGCTTAGTACATTGTGAAGGATATAGAGGCAGGGCGTGGGAGTGTATTTAGTGCTGAGTACACTCCGTGAAGGATATGGAGGCAGGACGTGGGAGTTTATTTAGTGCTGAGTACTCTGTGAATGATATGGAGGCAGGGCGTGGGAGTGTATTTAGAGCTGAGTACTCTGTGAAGAATATGTTGGCAGGGCGTGGGAGTGTTTTTAGAGCTTAGTACAGTCCGTGAAGGATATGGAGGCAGGGCGTGGGAGTGTATTTAGAGCTTAGTACTCCGTGAAGGATATGGAGGCAGGGCGTGGGAGTGTTTTTAGAGCTTAGTACAGTCCGTGAAGGATATGGAGGCAGGGCGTGGGAGTGTATTTAGAGCTGAGTTCTCTGTGAAGGATACGGAGGCAGGGCGTGGGAGTGTATGTAGAGCTTAGTACTCTGTGAAGGATATGGAGGCAGGGCGTGGAAGTGTATTTAGAGCTTAGTACACTCCGTGAAGCATATGGAGGCAGGGCGTGGGAGTGTATTTAGTGCTGAGTACTCTGTGAAGGATATGGAGGCAGGACGTGGGAGTGTTTTTAGAGCTTAGTACTCTGTGAAGGATATGGAGGCAGGGCGTGGGAGTGTATATAGTGCTGAGTACTCTGTGAAAGATATGGAGGAAGGGTCTGGGAGGGTATATAGTGCTGAGTACTCTGTGAAGGATATGGAGGAAGGGCGTGGGAGTGTATTTAGTGCTGAGTTCTCTGTGAAGGATATGAAGGCAGGGCGTGGGAGTGTATTTAGTGCTGAGTACTCTGTGAATTATATGGAGGAAGGGCGTGGGAGTGTATTTAGTGCTGAGTACTCTGTGAAGGATATGGAGGCAGGGCGTGGGAGTGTATTTAGACCTTTGTACTCTGCGAAGGATATGGAAGCAGGGCGTGGGAGAGTATTTAGTGCTGAGTACTCTGTTAAGGATATGGAGGCAGGGCGTGGGAGTGTATTTAGAGCTGAGGACTCTGTGAAGGATATGGGGGGAGCGCGTGGGAGTGTATGTAGTGCTGAGTACTCTGTGAAGGACATGGAGGCAGGGCGTGAGAGTGTATTTTAAGCTTAGTACTCTGTGAAGGATATGGAGGCAGGGCGTGGGAGTGTATTTAGTGCTGAGTACTCTGTGAAGGATATGGAGGCAGGGCGTGGGAGTGTATTTAGAGCTAAGTACTCTGTGAAGGATATGGAGGCAGGGCGTGGGAGTGTACATAGTGCTGAGTACTCTGTGAAAGATATGGAGGAAGGGCCTGGGAAGGTATATAGTACTGAGTACTCTGTGAATGATATGGAGGCAGGATGTGGGAGTGTATTTAGTGCTGAGTACTCTGTGAAGGATATGGAGGCAGGGCGTGGGAGTGTACATAGTGCTGAGTACTCTGTGAAAGATATGGAGGAAGGGCCTGGGAAGGTATATAGTACTGAGTACTCTGTGAAGGATATGGAGGCAGGATGTGGGAGTGTATTTAGTGTTGAGTACTCTGTGAAGGATATAGAGGCAGGGCGTGGGAGTGTATTTAGTGCTGAGTACTCCGTGAAGGATATGGAGGCAGGGCGTTTGAGTATATTTAGAGCTGAGTACTCTGTGAATGATATGGAGGAAGGGCCTGGGAGGGTATATAGTACTGAGTACTCTGTGAAGGATATGGAGGCAGGGCGTGGGAGTGTATTTAGTGCTGAGTACTCTGTGAAGGATGTGGAGGCAGGGCGTGGGAGTGTATATAGTGCTGAGTACTCTGTGAAGCATATGGAGGCAAGGCGTGGGAGTGTATTTAGAGCTGAATACTCTGTGAAGGATATGGAGGCAGGGCGTGGGAGTGTTTATAGTGCTGAATACTCTGTGAAAGATATGGAGGAAGGGCCTGGGAGGGTATATAGTGCTGAGTACTCTGTGAAGGATATGGAGGAAGGGCGTGGGAGTGTATTTAGTGCTGAGTACTCTGTGAAGGATATGGAGGCAGGGCGTGGGAGTGTATATAGTGATGAGTACTCTGTGAAGGATATGGAGGAAGGGCGTGGTAGTGTATTTAGTGCTGAGTACTCTGTGAAGGATATGGAGGCAGGGCGTGAGAGTCTATTTAGACCTTAGTACTCTGCGAAGGATATGGAGGCAGGGCGTGGGAGTGTATTTAGTGCTGAGTACTCTGTGAAGGATATGGTGGTAGGGCGTGGGAGTGTATTTAGTGCTGAGTACTCTGTGAAGGATATGGAGTCAGGGCGTGGGAGTGTATATAGCGCTGAGTACTCTGTGAAGGATATGGAGGAAGGGCGTGGGAGTGTATTTAGTGCTGAGTACTCTGTGAAGGATATGGAGGCAGGGCGTGGGAGGGTATTTAGTGCTGAGTACTTTGTGAAAGATATGAAGGCAGGGCGTGGGAGTGTATTTAGTGCTGAGTACTCTGTGAAGGATATGGAGGCAGGGCGTGGGAGTGTATTTAGTGCTGAGTACTCTGTGAAGAATATGGAGGCAGGGCGTGGGAGTGTATTTAGAGCTTAGTACAGTCCGTGAAGGATATGGGGGAAGGGCGTGGGAGTGTATTTAGAGCTTAGTACACTCCGTGAAGGATATGGAGGCAGGGCGTGGGAGTGTATTTAGTGCTTAGTATTCTGTGAAGGATATGGAGGCAGGGCGTGGGAGTGTATATAGTGCTGAGTACTCTGTGAAGGATATGGAGGCAGGGCGTGGGAGTGTATTTAGTGCTGAGTACTCTGTGAAGGATATGGAGGCAGGGCGTGGGAGTGTATTTAGAGCTGAGTACTCTGTGAAGGATATGGAGGCAGGGCGTGGGAGTGTATTTAGAGCTTAGTACTCTGTGAAGGATATGGAGGCAGGGCGTGGGAGTGTATTTAGAGCTTAGTACACTCCGTGAAGGATATGGAGGCAGGGCGTAGGAGTGTATTTAGAGCTTAGTACACTCCGTGAAGGATATGGAGGCAGGGCGTGGGAGTGTATTTAGTGCTGAGTACTCTGTGAAAGATATGGAGGCAGGGCGTGGGAGTGTATATAGTGCTGAGTACTCTGTGAAGGATATGGAGGAAGGGCGTGGGAGTGTATTTAGTGCTGAGTACTCTGTGAAGGATATGGAGGCAGGGCGTGGGAGTGTATATAGTGCTGAGTACTCTGTGAAGGATATGGAGGCAGGGCGTGGGAGTGTATATAGTGCTGAGTACTCTGTGAAGGATATGGAGACAGGATGTGGGAGTGTATTTAGTGCTGAATGCTCTGTGAAGGATATGGAGGCAGGGCGTGGGAGTGTGTATAGTGCTGAGTACTATGTGAAGGATATGGAGGAAGGGCGTGGGAGTGTAATTAGTGCTGAGTACTCAGTGAAGGATATGGAGGCAGGGCGTGGGAGTGTATATAGTGCTGAGTACTTTGTGAAGGATATGGAGGCAGGGCGTGGGAGAGTATTTAGAGCTTAGTACACTCCGTGAAGGATATAGAGGCAGGGCGTGGGAGTGTATTTATAGCTTAGTACACTCCGTGAAGGATATGGAGGCAGGGCGTGGGAGTGTATTTAGTGCTTAGTATTCTGTGAAGGATATGGAGGCAGGGTGTGGGAGTGTATTTAGTGCTGAGTACTCTGTGAAGGATATGGAGGCAGGGCGTGGGAGTGTATTTAGTGCTGAGTACTCTGTGAAGGATATGGAGGCAGGGCGTGGGAGTGTATTTATAGCTTAGTACTCTGTGAAGGATATGGAAGCAGGACGTGGGAGTGTATTTAGTGCTGAGTGCTCTATGAAGGATATGGAGGCAGGGCGTGAGAGTGTATATAGTGCTGAGTACTCTGTGAAGGATATGGAGGCAGGGAGTGGGAGTGTATTTAGTGCTGAGTACTCTGTGAAGGATATGGAGGCAGGGCGTGGGAGTGTATTAAGTGCTGAGTACTCTGTGAAGGATATGGAGGCAGGGCGTGGGAGTGTATTTAGTGCTGAGTACTCAGTGAAGGATATGGAGGCAGGGCATGGGAGTGTATATAGTGCTGAGTACTCTGTGAAGGATATGGAGGCAGGGAGTGGGAGTGTATTTAGTGCTGAATACTCTGTGAAGGATGTGGAGGCAGGGCGTGGGAGTGTATTTAGTGCTGAGTACTCTGTGAAGGATATGGAGGCAGGGCGTGGGAGGGTATTTAGTGCTGAGTACTATGTGAAGGATATGGAGGCAGGGCGTGGGAGTGTATTTAGTGCTGAGTACTCTGTGAAGCATATGGAGGCAGGGCGTGGGAGTGTATTTAGAGCTGAGTACTCTGTGAAGGATATGGAGGCAGGGCGTGGGAGTGTATATAGTACTGAGTACTCTGTGAATGATATGGAGGAAGGGCGTGGGAGTGTATTTAGTGCTGAGTACTCTGTGAAGGATATGGAGGCAGGGCGTGGGAGTGTATTTAGTGCTGAGTACTATGTGAAGGATATGGAGGCAGGGCGTGGGAGTGTATTTAGTGCTGAGTACTCTGTGAAGCATATGGAGGCAGGGCGTGGGAGTGTATTTAGAGCTGAGTACTCTGTGAAGGATATGGAGGCAGGGCCTGGGAGTGTATATAGTGCTGAGTACTCTGTGAAAGATATGGAGGAAGGGCCTGGGAGGGTATATAGTGCTGAGTACTCTGTGAAGGATATGGAGGAAGGGCGTGGGAGTGTATTTAGTGCTAAGTACTCTGTGAAGGATATGGAGGCAGGGCGTGGGAGTGTATATAGTGCTGAGTACTCTGTGAAGGATATGGAGGAAGGACGTGGGAGTGTATTTAGTGCTGAGTACTCTGTGAAGGATATGGAGGCAGAGCGTGGGAGTGTATTTAGACCTTAGTACTCTGCGAAGGATATGGAGGCAGGGCGTGGGAGTGTATTTAGTGCGGAGTACTCTGTGAAGGATATGGAGGCAGGATGTGGGAGTGTGTATAGTGCTGAGTACTCTGTGAAGGATATGGAGGCAGGGCGTGGGAGTGTATTTAGTGCTGAGTACTCCGTGAAGGATATAGAGGCAGGGCGTGTATTTAGGAGTGTATTTAGAGCTGAGTACTCTGTGAAGGATATGGAGGCAGGGCGTGGGAGTGTATTTAGTGCTGAGTACTCTGTGAAGGATATGGAGGCAGGGCGTGGGAGTGTATTTAGTGCTGAGTACTCTGTGAAGGATATGGAGGCAGGGCGTAGGAGTGTATTTAGAGCTGAGTACTCTGTGAAGGATATGGAGGCAGGGCGTGGGAGTGTAAATAGTGCTGAGTACTCTGTGAAGGATATGGAGGAAGGGCGTGGGAGTGTATATAGTGCTGAGTACTCTGTGAAGGATATGGAGGAAGGGCGTGGGAGTGTATTTAGTGCTGAGTACTCTGTAAAGGATATGGAGGCAGGGCGTGGGAGTGTATATAGTGCTGAGTACTCTGTGAAGGATATGGAGGCAGGGCGTGGGAATGTATTTAGTGCTGAGTACTCTGTGAACGATATGGAGGCAGGGCGTGGGAGTGTATTTAGTGCTGAGTACTCTGTGAAGGATATGGAGGCGGGGCGTGGGAGTGTATTTAGTGCTGAGTACATTGTGAAGGATATGGAGGCAGGGCGTGGGAGTTTATTTAGTGCTGAGTACTCTGTGAAGGATATGGAGGCACGGCGTGGGAGTGTATTTAGAGCTGAGTACTCTGTGAAGAATATGGAGGCAGGGCGTGGGAGTGTTTTTAGAGCTTAGTACAGTCCGTGAAGAATATGGAGGCAGGGCGTGGGAGTGTATTTAGAGCTTAGTACTCTGTGAAGGATATGGAGGCAGGGCGTGGGATTGTATTTAGTGCTTAGTACATTGTGAAGGATATAGAGGCAGGGCGTGGGAGTGTATTTAGTGCTGAGTACACTCCGTGAAGGATATGGAGGCAGGACGTGGGAGTTTATTTAGTGCTGAGTACTCTGTGAAGGATATGGAGGCAGGGCGTGGGAGTGTATTTAGAGCTGAGTATTCTGTGAAGAATATGTTGGCAGGGCGTGGGAGTGTTTTTAGAGCTTAGTACAGTCCGTGAAGGATATGGAGGCAGGGCGTGGGAGTGTATTTAGAGCTTAGTACTCCGTGAAGGATATGGAGGCAGGGCGTGGGAGTGTTTTTAGAGCTTAGTACAGTCCGTGAAGGATATGGAGGCAGGGCGTGGGAGTGTATTTAGAGCTGAGTTCTCTGTGAAGGATACGGAGGCAGGGCGTGGGAGTGTATGTAGAGCTTAGTACTCTGTGAAGGATATGGAGGCAGGGCGTGGAAGTGTATTTAGAGCTTAGTACACTCCGTGAAGCATATGGAGGCAGGGCGTGGGAGTGTATTTAGTGCTGAGTACTCTGTGAAGGATATGGAGGCAGGACGTGGGAGTGTTTTTAGAGCTTAGTACTCTGTGAAGGATATGGAGGCAGGGCGTGGGAGTGTATATAGTGCTGAGTACTCTGTGAAAGATATGGAGGAAGGGTCTGGGAGGGTATATAGTGCTGAGTACTCTGTGAAGGATATGGAGGAAGGGCGTGGGAGTGTATTTAGTGCTGAGTACTCTGTGAAGGATATGGAGGCAGGGCGTGGGAGTGTATTTAGTGCTGAGTACTCTGTGAATTATATGGAGGAAGGGCGTGGGAGTGTATTTAGTGCTGAGTACTCTGTGAAGGATATGGAGGCAGGGCGTGGGAGTGTATTTAGACCTTAGTACTCTGCGAAGGATATGGAAGCAGGGCGTGGGAGAGTATTTAGTGCTGAGTACTCTGTTAAGGATATGGAGGCAGGGCGTGGGAGTGTATTTAGAGCTGAGGACTCTGTGAAGGATATGAGGGGAGCGCGTGGGAGTGTATGTAGTGCTGAGTACTCTGTGAAGGACATGGAGGCAGGGCGTGAGAGTGTATTTTAAGCTTAGTACTCTGTGAAGGATATGGAGGCAGGGCGTGGGAGTGTATTTAGTGCTGAGTACTCTGTGAAGGATATGGAGGCAGGGCGTGGGAGTGTATTTAGAGCTAAGTACTCTGTGAAGGATATGGAGGCAGGGCGTGGGAGTGTACATAGTGCTGAGTACTCTGTGAAAGATATGGAGGAAGGGCCTGGGAAGGTATATAGTACTGAGTACTCTGTGAATGATATGGAGGCAGGATGTGGGAGTGTATTTAGTGCTGAGTACTCTGTGAAGGATATGGAGGCAGGGCGTGGGAGTGTACATAGTGCTGAGTACTCTGTGAAAGATATGGAGGAAGGGCCTGGGAAGGTATATAGTACTGAGTACTCTGTGAAGGATATGGAGGCAGGATGTGGGAGTGTATTTAGTGTTGAGTACTCTGTGAAGGATATAGAGGCAGGGCGTGGGAGTGTATTTAGTGCTGAGTACTCCGTGAAGGATATGGAGGCAGGGCGTTTGAGTATATTTAGAGCTGAGTACTCTGTGAATGATATGGAGGAAGGGCCTGGGAGGGTATATAGTACTGAGTACTCTGTGAAGGATATGGAGGCAGGGCGTGGGAGTGTATTTAGTGCTGAGTACTCTGTGAAGGATGTGGAGGCAGGGCGTGGGAGTGTATATAGTGCTGAGTACTCTGTGAAGCATATGGAGGCAAGGCGTGGGAGTGTATTTAGAGCTGAATACTCTGTGAAGGATATGGAGGCAGGGCGTGGGAGTGTTTATAGTGCTGAATACTCTGTGAAAGATATGGAGGAAGGGCCTGGGAGGGTATATAGTGCTGAGTACTCTGTGAAGGATATGGAGGAAGGGCGTGGGAGTGTATTTAGTGCTGAGTACTCTGTGAAGGATATGGAGGCAGGGCGTGGGAGTGTATATAGTGATGAGTACTCTGTGAAGGATATGGAGGAAGGGCGTGGTAGTGTATTTAGTGCTGAGTACTCTGTGAAGGATATGGAGGCAGGGCGTGAGAGTCTATTTAGACCTTAGTACTCTGCGAAGGATATGGAGGCAGGGCGTGGGAGTGTATTTAGTGCTGAGTACTCTGTGAAGGATATGGTGGTAGGGCGTGGGAGTGTATTTAGTGCTGAGTACTCTGTGAAGGATATGGAGTCAGGGCGTGGGAGTGTATATAGCGCTGAGTACTCTGTGAAGGATATGGAGGAAGGGCGTGGGAGTGTATTTAGTGCTGAGTACTCTGTGAAGGATATGGAGGCAGGGCGTGGGAGGGTATTTAGTGCTGAGTACTTTGTGAAAGATATGAAGGCAGGGCGTGGGAGTGTATTTAGTGCTGAGTACTCTGTGAAGGATATGGAGGCAGGGCGTGGGAGTGTATTTAGTGCTGAGTACTCTGTGAAGAATATGGAGGCAGGGCGTGGGAGTGTATTTAGAGCTTAGTACAGTCCGTGAAGGATATGGGGGAAGGGCGTGGGAGTGTATTTAGAGCTTAGTACACTCCGTGAAGGATATGGAGGCAGGGCGTGGGAGTGTATTTAGTGCTTAGTATTCTGTGAAGGATATGGAGGCAGGGCGTGGGAGTGTATATAGTGCTGAGTACTCTGTGAAGGATATGGAGGCAGGGCGTGGGAGTGTATTTAGTGCTGAGTACTCTGTGAAGGATATGGAGGCAGGGCGTGGGAGTGTATTTAGTGCTGAGTACTCTGTGAAGGATATGGAGGCAGGGCGTGGGAGTGTATTTAGAGCTTAGTACTCTGTGAAGGATATGGAGGCAGGGCGTGGGAGTGTATTTAGAGCTTAGTACACTCCGTGAAGGATATGGAGGCAGGGCGTAGGAGTGTATTTAGAGCTTAGTACACTCCGTGAAGGATATGGAGGCAGGGCGTGGGAGTGTATTTAGTGCTGAGTACTCTGTGAAGGATATGGAGGCAGGGCGTGGGAGTGTATATAGTGCTGAGTACTCTGTGAAGGATATGGAGGAAGGGCGTGGGAGTGTATTTAGTGCTGAGTACTCTGTGAAGGATATGGAGGCAGGGCGGGGGAGTGTATATAGTGCTGAGTACTCTGTGAAGGATATGGAGGCAGGGCGTGGGAGTGTATATAGTGCTGAGTACTCTGTGAAGGATATGGAGACAGGATGTGGGAGTGTATTTAGTGCTGAATACTCTGTGAAGGATATGGAGGCAGGGCGTGGGAGTGTGTATAGTGCTGAGTACTATGTGAAGGATATGGAGGAAGGGCGTGGGAGTGTAATTAGTGCTGAGTACTCAGTGAAGGATATGGAGGCAGGGCGTGGGAGTGTATATAGTGCTGAGTACTTTGTGAAGGATATGGAGGCAGGGCGTGGGAGAGTATTTAGAGCTTAGTACACTCCGTGAAGGATATAGAGGCAGGGCGTGGGAGTGTATTTATAGCTTAGTACACTCCGTGAAGGATATGGAGGCAGGGTGTGGGAGTGTATTTAGTGCTTAGTATTCTGTGAAGGATATGGAGGCAGGGTGTGGGAGTGTATTTAGTGCTGAGTACTCTGTGAAGGATATGGAGGCAGGGCGTGGGAGTGTATTTAGTGCTGAGTACTCTGTGAAGGATATGGAGGCAGGGCGTGGGAGTGTATTTATAGCTTAGTACTCTGTGAAGGACATGGAGGCAGGACGTGGGAGTGTATTTAGTGCTGAGTGCTCTATGAAGGATATGGAGGCAGGGCGTGAGAGTGTATATAGTGCTGAGTACTCTGTGAAGGATATGGAGGCAGGGAGTGGGAGTGTATTTAGTGCTGAGTACTCTGTGAAGGATATGGAGGCAGGGCGTGGGAGTGTATTAAGTGCTGAGTACTCTGTGAAGGATATGGAGGCAGGGCGTGGGAGTGTATTTAGTGCTGAGTACTCTGTGAAGGATATGGAGGCAGGGCGTGGGAGTGTATTTATAGATGAGTACTCTGTGAAGAATATGGTGGCAGGGCGTGGGAGTGTATTTAGAGCTTAGTACAGTCCGTGAAGGATATGGAGGCAGGGCGTGGGAGTGTATTTAGAGCTTAGTACACTCCGTGAAGGATATGGAGGCAGGGCGTGAGAGTGTATTTAGTGCTTAGTATTCTGTGACGGATATGGAGGCAGGGCGTGGGAGTGTATTTAGAGCTTAGTACAGTCCGTGAAGGATATGGAGGCAGGGCGTGGGAGTGTATTTAGAGCTTAGTACACTCCGTGAAGGATATGGAGGCAGGGCGTGGGAGTGTATTTAGTGCTGAGTACTCTGTGAAGGATATGGAGGCAGGGCGTGGGAGTGTATTTAGAGCTTAGTACACTCCGTGAAGGATATGGAGGCAGGGCGTGGGAGTGTATATAGTGCTGAGTAATCTGTGAAGGATATGGAGGAAGGGCGTGGGAGTGTATTTAGTGCTGAGTACTCTGTGAAGGATATGGAGGCAGGGCGTGGGAGTGTATATAGTGCTGAGTACTCTGTGAAGGATATGGAGGCAGGGCGTGGGAGTGTATATAGTGCTGAGTACTCTGTGAAGGATATGGAGACAGGATGTGGGAGTGTATTTAGTGCTGAATACTATGGAGGCAGGGCGTGGGAGTGTATTTAGAGCTGAGTTCTCTGTGAAGGATACGGAGGCAGGGCGTGGGAGTGTATGTAGAGCTTAGTACTCTGTGAAGGATATGGAGGCAGGGCGTGGAAGTGTATTTAGAGCTTAGTACACTCCGTGAAGCATATGGAGGCAGGGCGTGGGAGTGTATTTAGTGCTGAGTACTCTGTGAAGGATATGGAGGCAGGACGTGGGAGTGTTTTTAGAGCTTAGTACTCTGTGAAGGATATGGAGGCAGGGCGTGTGAGTGTATATAGTGCTGAGTACTCTGTGAAAGATATGGAGGAAGGGTCTGGGAGGGTATATAGTGCTGAGTACTCTGTGAAGGATATGGAGGAAGGGCGTGGGAGTGTATTTAGTGCTGAGTTCTCTGTGAAGGATATGGAGGCAGGGCGTGGGAGTGTATTTAGTGCTGAGTACTCTGTGAATTATATGGAGGAAGGGCGTGGGAGTGTATTTAGTGCTGAGTACTCTGTGAAGGATATGGAGGCAGGGCGTGGGAGTGTATTTAGACCTTTGTACTCTGCGAAGGATATGGAAGCAGGGCGTGGGAGAGTATTTAGTGCTGAGTACTCTGTTAAGGATATGGAGGCAGGGCGTGGGAGTGTATTTAGAGCTGAGGACTCTGTGAAGGATATGGGGGGAGCGCGTGGGAGTGTATGTAGTGCTGAGTACTCTGTGAAGGACATGGAGGCAGGGCGTGAGAGTGTATTTTAAGCTTAGTACTCTGTGAAGGATATGGAGGCAGGGCGTGGGAGTGTATTTAGTGCTGAGTACTCTGTGAAGGATATGGAGGCAGGGCGTGGGAGTGTATTTAGAGCTAAGTACTCTGTGAAGGATATGGAGGCAGGGCGTGGGAGTGTACATAGTGCTGAGTACTCTGTGAAAGATATGGAGGAAGGGCCTGGGAAGGTATATAGTACTGAGTACTCTGTGAATGATATGGAGGCAGGATGTGGGAGTGTATTTAGTGCTGAGTACTCTGTGAAGGATATGGAGGCAGGGCGTGGGAGTGTACATAGTGCTGAGTACTCTGTGAAAGATATGGAGGAAGGGCCTGGGAAGGTATATAGTACTGAGTACTCTGTGAAGGATATGGAGGCAGGATGTGGGAGTGTATTTAGTGTTGAGTACTCTGTGAAGGATATAGAGGCAGGGCGTGGGAGTGTATTTAGTGCTGAGTACTCCGTGAAGGATATGGAGGCAGGGCGTTTGAGTATATTTAGAGCTGAGTACTCTGTGAATGATATGGAGGAAGGGCCTGGGAGGGTATATAGTACTGAGTACTCTGTGAAGGATATGGAGGCAGGGCGTGGGAGTGTATTTAGTGCTGAGTACTCTGTGAAGGATGTGGAGGCAGGGCGTGGGAGTGTATATAGTGCTGAGTACTCTGTGAAGCATATGGAGGCAAGGCGTGGGAGTGTATTTAGAGCTGAATACTCTGTGAAGGATATGGAGGCAGGGCGTGGGAGTGTTTATAGTGCTGAATACTCTGTGAAAGATATGGAGGAAGGGCCTGGGAGGGTATATAGTGCTGAGTACTCTGTGAAGGATATGGAGGAAGGGCGTGGGAGTGTATTTAGTGCTGAGTACTCTGTGAAGGATATGGAGGCAGGGCGTGGGAGTGTATATAGTGATGAGTACTCTGTGAAGGATATGGAGGAAGGGCGTGGTAGTGTATTTAGTGCTGAGTACTCTGTGAAGGATATGGAGGCAGGGCGTGAGAGTCTATTTAGACCTTAGTACTCTGCGAAGGATATGGAGGCAGGGCGTGGGAGTGTATTTAGTGCTGAGTACTCTGTGAAGGATATGGTGGTAGGGCGTGGGAGTGTATTTAGTGCTGAGTACTCTGTGAAGGATATGGAGTCAGGGCGTGGGAGTGTATATAGCGCTGAGTACTCTGTGAAGGATATGGAGGAAGGGCGTGGGAGTGTATTTAGTGCTGAGTACTCTGTGAAGGATATGGAGGCAGGGCGTGTGAGGGTATTTAGTGCTGAGTACTTTGTGAAAGATATGAAGGCAGGGCGTGGGAGTGTATTTAGTGCTGAGTACTCTGTGAAGGATATGGAGGCAGGGCGTGGGAGTGTATTTAGTGCTGAGTACTCTGTGAAGAATATGGAGGCAGGGCGTGGGAGTGTATTTAGAGCTTAGTACAGTCCGTGAAGGATATGGGGGAAGGGCGTGGGAGTGTATTTAGAGCTTAGTACACTCCGTGAAGGATATGGAGGCAGGGCGTGGGAGTGTATTTAGTGCTTAGTATTCTGTGAAGGATATGGAGGCAGGGCGTGGGAGTGTATATAGTGCTGAGTACTCTGTGAAGGATATGGAGGCAGGGCGTGGGAGTGTATTTAGTGCTGAGTACTCTGTGAAGGATATGGAGGCAGGGCGTGGGAGTGTATTTAGAGCTGAGTACTCTGTGAAGGATATGGAGGCAGGGCGTGGGAGTGTATTTAGAGCTTAGTACTCTGTGAAGGATATGGAGGCAGGGCGTGGGAGTGTATTTAGAGCTTAGTACACTCCGTGAAGGATATGGAGGCAGGGCGTAGGAGTGTATTTAGAGCTTAGTACACTCCGTGAAGGATATGGAGGCAGGGCGTGGGAGTGTATTTAGTGCTGAGTACTCTGTGAAAGATATGGAGGCAGGGCGTGGGAGTGTATATAGTGCTGAGTACTCTGTGAAGGATATGGAGGAAGGGCGTGGGAGTGTATTTAGTGCTGAGTACTCTGTGAAGGATATGGAGGCAGGGCGTGGGAGTGTATATAGTGCTGAGTACTCTGTGAAGGATATGGAGGCAGGGCGTGGGAGTGTATATAGTGCTGAGTACTCTGTGAAGGATATGGAGACAGGATGTTGGAGTGTATTTAGTGCTGAATGCTCTGTGAAGGATATGGAGGCAGGGCGTGGGAGTGTGTATAGTGCTGAGTACTATGTGAAGGATATGGAGGAAGGGCGTGGGAGTGTAATTAGTGCTGAGTACTCAGTGAAGGATATGGAGGCAGGGCGTGGGAGTGTATATAGTGCTGAGTACTTTGTGAAGGATATGGAGGCAGGGCGTGGGAGAGTATTTAGAGCTTAGTACACTCCGTGAAGGATATAGAGGCAGGGCGTGGGAGTGTATTTATAGCTTAGTACACTCCGTGAAGGATATGGAGGCAGGGAGTGGGAGTGTATTTAGTGCTTAGTATTCTGTGAAGGATATGGAGGCAGGGTGTGGGAGTGTATTTAGTGCTGAGTACTCTGTGAAGGATATGGAGGCAGGGCGTGGGAGTGTATTTAGTGCTGAGTACTCTGTGAAGGATATGGAGGCAGGGCGTGGGAGTGTATTTATAGCTTAGTACTCTGTGAAGGATATGGAAGCAGGACGTGGGAGTGTATTTAGTGCTGAGTGCTCTATGAAGGATATGGAGGCAGGGCGTGAGAGTGTATATAGTGCTGAGTACTCTGTGAAGGATATGGAGGCAGGGAGTGGGAGTGTATTTAGTGCTGAGTACTCTGTGAAGGATATGGAGGCAGGGCGTGGGAGTGTATTAAGTGCTGAGTACTCTGTGAAGGATATGGAGGCAGGGCGTGGGAGTGTATTTAGTGCTGAGTACTCAGTGAAGGATATGGAGGCAGGGCATGGGAGTGTATATAGTGCTGAGTACTCTGTGAAGGATATGGAGGCAGGGAGTGGGAGTGTATTTAGTGCTGAATACTCTGTGAAGGATGTGGAGGCAGGGCGTGGGAGTGTATTTAGTGCTGAGTACTCTGTGAAGGATATGGAGGCAGGGCGTGGGAGGGTATTTAGTGCTGAGTACTATGTGAAGGATATGGAGGCAGGGCGTGGGAGTGTATTTAGTGCTGAGTACTCTGTGAAGCATATGGAGGCAGGGCGTGGGAGTGTATTTAGAGCTGAGTACTCTGTGAAGGATATGGAGGCAGGGCGTGGGAGTGTATATAGTACTGAGTACTCTGTGAATGATATGGAGGAAGGGCGTGGGAGTGTATTTAGTGCTGAGTACTCTGTGAAGGATATGGAGGCAGGGCGTGGGAGTGTATTTAGTGCTGAGTACTATGTGAAGGATATGGAGGCAGGGCGTGGGAGTGTATTTAGTGCTGAGTACTCTGTGAAGCATATGGAGGCAGGGCGTGGGAGTGTATTTAGAGCTGAGTACTCTGTGAAGGATATGGAGGCAGGGCCTGGGAGTGTATATAGTGCTGAGTACTCTGTGAAAGATATGGAGGAAGGGCCTGGGAGGGTATATAGTGCTGAGTACTCTGTGAAGGATATGGAGGAAGGGCGTGGGAGTGTATTTAGTGCTAAGTACTCTGTGAAGGATATGGAGGCAGGGCGTGGGAGTGTATATAGTGCTGAGTACTCTGTGAAGGATATGGAGGAAGGACGTGGGAGTGTATTTAGTGCTGAGTACTCTGTGAAGGATATGGAGGCAGAGCGTGGGAGTGTATTTAGACCTTAGTACTCTGCGAAGGATATGGAGGCAGGGCGTGGGAGTGTATTTAGTGCGGAGTACTCTGTGAAGGATATGGAGGCAGGATGTGGGAGTGTGTATAGTGCTGAGTACTCTGTGAAGGATATGGAGGCAGGGCGTGGGAGTGTATTTAGTGCTGAGTACTCCGTGAAGGATATAGAGGCAGGGCGTGTATTTAGGAGTGTATTTAGAGCTGAGTACTCTGTGAAGGATATGGAGGCAGGGCGTGGGAGTGTATTTAGTGCTGAGTACTCTGTGAAGGATATGGAGGCAGGGCGTGGGAGTGTATTTAGTGCTGAGTACTCTGTGAAGGATATGGAGGCAGGGCGTAGGAGTGTATTTAGAGCTGAGTACTCTGTGAAGGATATGGAGGCAGGGCGTGGGAGTGTAAATAGTGCTGAGTACTCTGTGAAGGATATGGAGGAAGGGCGTGGGAGTGTATATAGTGCTGAGTACTCTGTGAAGGATATGGAGGAAGGGCGTGGGAGTGTATTTAGTGCTGAGTACTCTGTAAAGGATATGGAGGCAGGGCGTGGGAGTGTATATAGTGCTGAGTACTCTGTGAAGGATATGGAGGCAGGGCGTGGGAATGTATTTAGTGCTGAGTACTCTGTGAACGATATGGAGGCAGGGCGTGGGAGTGTATTTAGTGCTGAGTACTCTGTGAAGGATATGGAGGCGGGGCGTGGGAGTGTATTTAGTGCTGAGTACATTGTGAAGGATATGGAGGCAGGGCGTGGGAGTTTATTTAGTGCTGAGTACTCTGTGAAGGATATGGAGGCACGGCGTGGGAGTGTATTTAGAGCTGAGTACTCTGTGAAGAATATGGAGGCAGGGCGTGGGAGTGTTTTTAGAGCTTAGTACAGTCCGTGAAGAATATGGAGGCAGGGCGTGGGAGTGTATTTAGAGCTTAGTACTCTGTGAAGGATATGGAGGCAGGGCGTGGGATTGTATTTAGTGCTTAGTACATTGTGAAGGATATAGAGGCAGGGCGTGGGAGTGTATTTAGTGCTGAGTACACTCCGTGAAGGATATGGAGGCAGGACGTGGGAGTTTATTTAGTGCTGAGTACTCTGTGAAGGATATGGAGGCAGGGCGTGGGAGTGTATTTAGAGCTGAGTATTCTGTGAAGAATATGTTGGCAGGGCGTGGGAGTGTTTTTAGAGCTTAGTACAGTCCGTGAAGGATATGGAGGCAGGGCGTGGGAGTGTATTTAGAGCTTAGTACTCCGTGATGGAGGCAGGGCGTGGGAGTGTATTTATAGCTTAGTACTTTGTGAAGGATATGGAGACAGGACGTGGGAGTGTATTTAGTGCTGAGTGCTCTATGAAGGATATGGAGGCAGGGCGTGAGAGTGTATATAGTGCTGAGTACTCTGTGAAGGATATGGAGGCAGGGAGTGGGAGTGTATTTAGTGCTGAGTACTCTGTGAAGGATATGGAGGCAGAGCGTGGGAGTGTATTAAGTGCTGAGTACTCTGTGAAGGATATGGAGGCAGGGCGTGGGAGTGTATTTTGTGCTGAGTACTCTGTGAAGAATATGGAGGCAGGGCGTGGGAGTGTATTTATAGATGAGTACTCTGTGAAGAATATGGT
Organism: Chirona hameri; assembly: GCA_036785665.1. NCBI lineage: Eukaryota > Metazoa > Arthropoda > Thecostraca > Balanomorpha > Balanidae > Chirona > Chirona hameri. The sequence continues at coordinate 92,394 of JAXIVJ010000090.1, read as the reverse complement.
GGCAGGGCGTGGGAGTGTATTTAGAGCTTAGTACAGTCCGTGAAGGATATGGAGGCAGGGCGTGGGAGTGTATTTATAGCTTAGTACACTCCGTGAAGGATATGGAGGCAGGGCGTGGGAGTGTATTTATTGCTTAGTATTCTGTGACGGATATGGAGGCAGGGCGTGGGAGTGTATTTAGAGCTTAGTACAGTCCGTGAAGGATATGGAGGCAGGGCGTGGGAGTGTATTTAGAGCTTAGTACACTCCGTGAAGGATATGGAGGCAGGGCGTGGGAGTGTATTTAGTGCTGAGTACTCTGTGAAGGATATGGAGGCAGGGCGTGGGAGTGTATTTAGAGCTTAGTACACTCCGTGAAGGATATGGAGGCAGGGCGTGGGAGTGTATATAGTGCTGAGTAATCTGTGAAAGATATGGAGGAACGGCGTGGGAGTGTATTTAGTGCTGAGTACTCTGTGAAGGATATGGAGGCAGGGCGTGGGAGTGTATATAGTGCTGAGTACTCTGTGAAGGATATGGAGGCAGGGCGTGGGAGTATATATAGTGCTGAGTACTCTGTGAAGGATATGGAGACAGGATGTGGGAGTGTATTTAGTGCTGAATACTCTGTGAAGGATATGGAGGCAGGGCGTGGGAGTGTGTATAGTGCTGAGTACTATGTGAAGGATATGGAGGAAGGGCGTGGGAGTGTATTTAGTGCTGAGTACTCAGTGAAGGATATGGAGGCAGGGCGTGGGAGTGTATATAGTGCTGAGTACTTTGTGAAGGATATGGAGGCAGGGCGTGGGAGAGTATTTAGAGCTTAGTACACTCCGTGAAGGATATAGAGGCAGGGCGTGGGAGTGTATTTATAGCTTAGTACACTCCGTGAATGATATGGAGGCAGGGCATGGGAGTGTATTTCGTGCTTAGTATTCTGTGAAGGATATGGAGGCAGGGTGTGGGAGTGTATTTAGTGCTGAGTACTCTGTGAAGGATATGGAGGCAGGGCGTGGGAGTGTATTTAGACCTTAGTACTCCGTGTAGGATATGGAGGCAGGGCGTGGGAGTGTATTTAGAGCTTAGTACTCTTTGAAGGATATGGAGGCAGGACGTGGGAGTGTATTTAGTGCTGAGTGCTCTATGAAGGATATGGAGGCAGGGCGTGAGAGTGTATATAGTGCTGAGTACTCTGTGAAGGATATGGAGGCAGGGAGTGGGAGTGTATTTAGTGCTGAGTACTCTGTGAAGGATATGGAGGCAGGGCGTGGGAGTGTATTAAGTGCTGAGTACTCTGTGAAGGATATGGAGGCAGGGCGTGGGAGTGTATTTAGTGCTGAGTACTCTGTGAAAGATATGGAGTCAGGGCGTGGGAGTGTATTTATAGATGAGTACTCTGTGAAGAATATGGTGGCAGGGCGTGGGAGTGTATTTAGAGCTTAGTACAGTCCGTGAAGGATATGGAGGCAGGGCGTGGGAGTGTATTTAGTGCTTAGTATTCTGTGACGGATATGGAGGCAGGGCGTGGGAGTGTATTTAGAGCTGAGTACTCTGTGAAGGATATGGAGGCAGGGCATGGGAGTGTATATAGTACTGAGTACTCTGTGAAGGATATGGAGGCAGGGCGTGGGAGTGTATATAGTACTGAGTACTCTGTGAATGATATGGAGGAAGGGCGTGGGAGTGTATTTAGCGCTGAGCACTCTGTGAAGGATATGGAGGCAGGGCGTGGGAGAGTATTTAGAGCTTAGTACACTCCGTGAAGGATATGGAGGCAGGGCGTGGGAGTGTATTTAGTGCTTAGTATTCTGTGACGGATATGGAGGCAGGGCGTGGGAGTGTATTTAGAGCTTAGTACAGTCCGTGAAGGATATGGAGGCAGGGCGTGGGAGTGAATTTAGAGCTTAGTACACTCCGTGAAGGATATGGAGGCAGGGCGTGGGAGTGTATTTAGAGCTTAGTACTCTGTGAAGGATATGGAGGCAGGGCGTGGGAGTGTATTTAGAGCTGAGTACTCTGTGAAGGATATGGAGGCAGGGCATGGGAGTGTATATAGTACTGAGTACTCTGTGAAGGATATGGAGGCAGGGCGTGGGAGTGTATATAGTACTGAGTACTCTGTGAATGATATGGAGGAAGGGCGTGGGAGTGTATTTAGCGCTGAGCACTCTGTGAAGGATATGGAGGCAGGGCGTGGGAGTGTATTTAGTGCTGAGTACTATGTGAAGGATATGGAGGCAGGGCGTGGGAGTGTATTTAGTGCTGAGTACTCTGTGAAGCATATGGAGGCAGGGCGTGGGAGTGTATTTAGAGCTGAGTACTCTGTGAAGGATATGGAGGCAGGGCCTGGGAGTGTATATAGTGCTGAGTACTCTGTGAAAGATATGGAGGAAGGGCCTGGGAGGGTATATAGTGTTGAGTACTCTGTGAAGGATATGGAGGAAGGGCGTGGGAGTGTATTTAGTGCTGAGTACTCTGTGAAGGATATGGAGGCAGGGCGTGGGAGTGTATATAGTGCTGAGTACTCTGTGAAGGATATGGAGGAAGGACGTGGGAGTGTATTTAGTGCTGAGTACTCTGTGAAGGATATGGAGGCAGAGCGTGGGAGTGTATTTAGACCTTAGTACTCTGCGAAGGATATGGAGGCAGGGCGTGGGAGTGTATTTAGTGCGGAGTACTCTGTGAAGGATATGGAGGCAGGATGTGGGAGTGTATATAGTGCTGAGTCCTCTGTGAAGGATATGGAGGCAGAGGGTGGGAGTGTATTTAGTGCTGAGTACTCCGTGAAGGATATAGAGGCAGGGCGTGTATTTAGGAGTGTATTTAGAGCTGAGTACTCTGTGAAGGATATGGAGGCAGGGCGTGGGAGTGTATTTAGTGCTGAGTACTCTGTGAAGGATATGGAGGCAGGGCGTGGGGGTGTATTTAGTGCTGAGTACTCTGTGAAGGATATGGAGGCAGGGCGTAGGAGTGTATTTAGAGCTGAGTACTCTGTGAAGGATATGGAGGCAGGGTGTGGGAGTGTAAAAAGTTCTGAGCACTCTGTGAAGGATATGGAGGAAGGGCGTGGGAGTGTATATAGTGCTGAGTACTCTGTGAAGGATATGGAGGAAGGGCGTGGGAGTGTATTTAGTGCTGAGTACTCTGTAAAGGATATGGAGGCAGGGCGTGGGAGTGTATATAGTGCTGAGTACTCTGTGAAAGATATGGAGGCAGGGCGTGGGAATGTATTTAGTGCTGAGTACTCTGTGAACGATATGGAGGCAGGGCGTGGGAGTGTATTTAGTGCTGAGTACTCTGTGAAGGATATGGAGGTGAAGGATATGGTGAGAGTGTATTTAGTGCTGAGTATATTGTGAAGGATATGGAGGCAGGGCGTGGGAGTGTATTTAGTGCTTAGTACATTGTGAAGGATATGGAGGCAGGGCGTGGGAGTGTATTTAGTGCTGAGTACACTCCGTGAAGGATATAGAGGCAGGACGTGGGAGTTTATTTAGTGCTTAGTACATTGTGAAGGATATGGAGGCAGGGCGTGGGAGTGTATTTAGTGCTGAGTACACTCCGTGAAGGATATGGAGGCAGGACGTGGGAGTTTATTTAGTGCTGAGTACTCTGTGAAGGATATGGAGGCAGGGCGTGGGAGTGTATTTAGAGCTTAGTACTCTGTGAAGGATATGGAGGCAGGGCGTGGGAGTGTATTTAGAGCTGAGTACTCTGTGAAGAATATGTTGGCAGGGCGTGGGAGTGTTTTTAGAGCTTAGTACAGTCCGTGAAGGATATGGAGGCAGGGCGTGGGAGTGTATTTAGAGCTTAGTACTCCGTGAAGGATATGGAGGCAGGGCGTGGGAGTGTTTTTAGAGCTTAGTACAGTCCGTGAAGGATATGGAGGCAGGGCGTGGGAGTGTATTTAGAGCTGAGTTCTCTGTGAAGGATACGGAGGCAGGGCGTGGGAGTGTATGTAGAGCTTAGTACTCTGTGAAGGATATGGAGGCAGGGCGTGGGAGTGTATTTAGAGTTTAGTACTCTGTGAAGGATATGGAGGCAGAGCGTGGGAGTGTATTTAGTGCTGAGTACTCTGTGAAGGATATGGAGGCAGGGCGTGGAAGTGTATTTAGAGCTTAGTACACTCCGTGAAGCATATGGAGGCAGGGCGTGGGAGTGTATTTAGTGCTGAGTACTCTGTGAAGGATATGGAGGCAGGACGTGGGAGTGTTTTTAGAGCTTAGTACTCTGTGAAGGATATGGAGGCAGGGCGTGGTAGGGTATTTAGAGCTCAGTACTCCGTGAAGGATATGGAGGCAGGGCGTGGGAGTGTATATAGTGCTGAGTACTCTGTGAAAGATATGGAGGAAGGGTCTGGGAGGGTATATAGTGCTGAGTACTCTGTGAAGGATATGGAGGAAGGGCGTGGGAGTGTATTTAGTGCTGAGTACTCTGTGAAGGATATGGAGGCAGGGCGTGGGAGTGTATTTAGTGCTGAGTACTCTGTGAATTATATGGAGGAAGGGCGTGGGAGTGTATTTAGTGCTGAGTACTCTGTGAAGGATATGGAGGCAGGGCGTGGGAGTGTATTTAGACCTTAGTACTCTGCGAAGGATATGGAAGCAGGGCGTGGGAGAGTATTTAGTGCTGAGTACTCTGTTAAGGATATGGAGGCAGGGCGTGGGAGTGTATTTAGAGCTGAGGACTCTGTGAAGGATATGAGGGCAGCGCGTGGGAGTGTATGTAGTGGTGAGTACTCTGTGAAGGACATGGAGGCAGGGCGTGAGAGTGTATTTTAAGCTTAGTACTCTGTGAAGGATATGGAGGCAGGGCGTGGGAGTGTATTTAGTGCTGAGTACTCTGTGAAGGATATGGAGGCAGGGCGTGGGAGTGTATTTAGAGCTGAGTACTCTGTGAAGGATATGGAGGCAGGGCGTGGGAGTGTACATAGTGCTGAGTACTCTGTGAAAGATATGGAGGAAGGGCCTGGGAAGGTATATAGTACTGAGTACTCTGTGAATGATATGGAGGCAGGATGTGGGAGTGTATTTAGTGCTGAGTACTCTGTGAAGGATATGGACGCAGGGCGTGGGAGTGTACATAGTGCTGAGTACTCTGTGAAAGATATGGAGGAAGGGCCTGGGAAGGTATATAGTACTGAGTACTCTGTGAAGGATATGGAGGCAGGATGTGGGAGTGTATTTAGTGTTGAGTACTCTGTGAAAGATATAGAGGCAGGGCGTGGGAGTGTATTTAGTGCTGAGTACTCCGTGAAGGATATGGAGGCAGGGCGTTTGAGTATATTTAGAGCTGAGTACTCTGTGAAAGATATGGAGGAAGGGCCTGGGAGGGTATATAGTACTGAGTACTCTGTGAAGGATATGGAGGCAGGGCGTGGGAGTGTATTTAGTGCTGAGTACTCTGTGAAGGATGTGGAGGCAGGGCGTGGGAGTGTATATAGTGCTGAGTACTCTGTGAAGCATATGGAGGCAAGGCGTGGGAGTGTATTTAGAGCTGAATACTCTGTGAAGGATATGGAGGCAGGGCGTGGGAGTGTTTATAGTGCTGAATACTCTGTGAAAGATATGGAGGAAGGGCCTGGGAGGGTATATAGTGCTGAGTACTCTGTGAAGGATATGGAGGAAGGGCGTGGGAGTGTATTTAGTGCTGAGTACTCTGTGAAGGATATGGAGGCAGGGCGTGGGAGTGTATATAGTGATGAGTACTCTGTGAAGGATATGGAGGAAGGGCGTGGGAGTGTATTTAGTGCTGAGTACTCTGTGAAGGATATGGAGGCAGGGCGTGAGAGTCTATTTAGACCTTAGTACTCTGCGAAGGATATGGAGGCAGGGCGTGGGAGTGTATTTAGTGCTGAGTACTCTGTGAAGGATATGGTGGCAGGGCGTGGGAGTGTATTTAGTGCTGAGTACTCTGTGAAGGATATGGAGTCAGGACGTGGGAGTGTATATAGCGCTGAGTACTCTGTGAAGGATATGGAGGAAGGGCGTGGGAGTGTATTTAGTGCTGAATACTCTGTGAAGGATATGGAGGCAGGGCGTGGGAGTGTATTTAGTGCTGAGTACTTTGTGAAAGATATGGAGGCAGGGCGTGGGAGTGTATTTAGTGCTGAGTACTCTGTGAAGGATATGGAGGCAGGGCGTGGGAGTGTATTTAGTGCTGAGTACTCTGTGAAGAATATGGAGGCAGGGCGTGGGAGTGTATTTAGAGCTTAGTACAGTCCGTGAAGGATATGGGGGAAGGGCGTGGGAGTGTATTTAGAGCTTAGTACACTCCGTGAAGGATATGGAGGCAGGGCGTGGGAGTGTATTTAGTACTTAGTATTCTGTGAAGGATATGGAGGCAGGGCGTGGGAGTGTATATAGTGCTGAGTACTCTGTGAAGGATATGGAGGCAGGGCGTGGGAGTGTATTTAGTGCTGAGTACTCTGTGAAGGATATGGAGGCAGGGCGTGGGAGTGTATTTAGAGCTGAGTACTCTGTGAAGGATATGGAGGCAGTGCGTGGGAGTGTATTTAGAGCTTAGTACTCTGTGAAGGATATGGAGGCAGGGCGTGGGAGTGTATTTAGAGCTTAGTACACTCCGTGAAGGATATGGAGGCAGGGCGTGGGAGTGTATTTAGAGCTTAGTACACTCCGTGAAGGATATGGAGGCAGGGCGTGGGAGTATATTTAGTGCTGAGTACTCTGTGAAGAATATGGAGGCAGGGCGTGGGAGTGTATATAGTGCTGAGTATTCTGTGAAGGATATGGAGGAAGGGCGTGGGAGTGTATTTAGTGCTGAGTACTCTGTGAAGGATATGGAGGCAGGGCGTGGGAGTGTATATAGTGCTGAGTACTCTGTGAAGGATATGGAGGCAGGGCGTGGGAGTGTATATAGTGCTGAGTACTCTGTGAAGGATATGGAGACAGGATATGGGAGTGTATTTAGTGCTGAATACTCTGTGAAGGATATGGAGGCAGGGCGTGGGAGTGTGTATAGTGCTGAGTACTATGTGAAGGATATGGAGGAAGGGCGTGGGAGTGTAATTAGTGCTGAGTACTCAGTGAAGGATATGGAGGCAGGGCGTGGGAGTGTATATAGTGCTGAGTACTTTGTGAAGGATATGGAGGCAGGGCGTGGGAGAGTATTTAGAGCTTAGTACACTCCGTGAAGGATATAGAGGCAGGGCGTGGGAGTGTATTTATAGCTTAGTACACTCCGTGAAGGATATGGAGGCAGGGCGTGGGAGTGTATTTAGTGCTTAGTATTCTGTGAAGGATATGGAGGCAGGGTGTGGGAGTGTATTTAGAGCTTAGTACTCCGTGTAGGATATGGAGGCAGGACGTGGGAGTGTATTTAGAGCTGAGTATTCTGTGAAGGATATGGAGGCAGGGCGTGGGAGTGTATTTAGAGCTGAGTATTCTGTGAAGGATATGGAGGCAGGGCGTGGGAGTGTATTTAGAGCTTAGTACTCTGTGAAGGATATGGAGGCAGGACGTGGGAGTGTATTTAGTGCTGAGTGCTCTATGAAGGATATGGAGGCAGGGCGTGAGAGTGTATATAGTGCTGAGTACTCTGTGAAGGATATGGAGGCAGGGAGTGGGAGTGTATTTAGTGCTGAGTACTCTGTGAAGGATATGGAGGCAGGGCGTGGGAGTGTATTAAGTGCTGAGTACTCTGTGAAGGATATGGAGGCAGGGCGTGGGAGTGTATTTAGTGCTGAGTACTCTGTGAAGGATATGGAGGCAGGGCGTGGGAGTGTATTTATAGATGAGTACTCTGTGAAGAATATGGTGGCAGGGCGTGGGAGTGTATTTAGAGCTTAGTACAGTCCGTGAAGGATATGGAGGCAGGGCGTGGGAGTGTATTTAGAGCTTAGTACACTCCGTGAAGGATATGGAGGCAGGGCGTGGGAGTGTATTTAGTGCTTAGTATTCTGTGACGGATATGGAGGCAGGGCGTGGGAGTGTATTTAGAGCTTAGTACAGTCCGTGAAGGATATGGAGGCAGGGCGTGGGAGTGTATTTAGAGCTTAGTACACTCCGTGAAGGATATGGAGGCAGGGCGTGGGAGTGTATTTAGAGCTTAGTACACTCCGTGAAGGATATGGAGGCAGGGCGTGGGAGTGTATTTAGTGCTGAGTACTCTGTGAAGGATATGGAGGCAGGGCGTGGGAGTGTATATAGTGCTGAGTAATCTGTGAAGGATATGGAGGAAGGGCGTGGGAGTGTATTTAGTGCTGAGTACTCTGTGAAGGATATGGAGGCAGGGCGTGGGAGTGTATATAGTGCTGAGTAATCTGTGAAAGATATGGAGGCAGGGAGTGGGAGTGTATTTAGTGCTGAGTACTCTGTGAAGGATATGGAGGCAGGGCGTGGGAGTGTATTTAGAGCTTAGTACTCCGTGTAGGATATGGAGGCAGGGCGTGGGAGTGTATTTAGAGCTTAGTACTCTGTGAAGGATATGGAGGCAGGACGTGGGAGTGTATTTAGTGCTGAGTGCTCTATGAAGGATATGGAGGCAGGGCGTGAGAGTGTATATAGTGCTGAGTACTCTGTGAAGGATATGGAGGCAGGGAGTGGGAGTGTATTTAGTGCTGAGTACTCTGTGAAGGATATGGAGGCAGGGCGTGGGAGTGTATTAAGTGCTGAGTACTCTGTGAAGGACATGGAGGCAGGGCGTGGGAGTGTATTTAGTGCTGAGTACTCTGTGAAGGATATGGAGGCAGGGCGTGGGAGTGTATTTATAGATAAGTACTCTGTGAAGAATATGGTGGCAGGGCGTGGGAGTGTATTTAGAGCTTAGTACAGTCCGTGAAGGATATGGAGGCAGGGCGTGGGAGTGTATTTAGAGCTTAGTACACTCCGTGAAGGATATGGAGGCAGGGCGTGGGAGTGTATTTAGTGCTTAGTATTCTGTGACGGATATGGAGGCAGGGCGTGGGAGTGTATTTAGAGCTTAGTACAGTCCGTGAAGGATATGGAGGCAGGGCGTGGGAGTGTATTTAGAGCTTAGTACACTCCGTGAAGGATATGGAGGCAGGGCGTGGGAGTGTATTTAGAGCTTAGTACACTCCGTGAAGGATATGGAGGCAGGGCGTGGGAGTGTATTTAGTGCTGAGTACTCTGTGAAGGATATGGAGGCAGGGCGTGGGAGTGTATATAGTGCTGAGTACTCTGTGAAGGATATGGAGGAAGGGCGTGGGAGTGTATTTAGTGCTGAGTACTCTGTGAAGGATATGGAGGCAGGGCGTGGGAGTGTATTTAGAGCTTAGTACACTCCGTGAAGGATATGGAGGCAGGGCGTGCGAGTGTATTTAGTGCTGAGTACTCTGCGAAGGATATGGAGGCAGGGCGTGGGAGTGTATTTAGTGCTGAGTACACTGTGAAGGATATGGAGGCAGGGTGTGGGACTGTATTTAGTGCTGAGTACTCTGTGAAGGATATGGGGCAGGGCGTGGGAGTGTATATAGTGCTGAGTACTCTGTGAAGGATATGGAGGCAGGGCGTGGGAGTGTATTTAGTGCTGAGTACTCTGTGAAGGATATGGAGGCAGGGCGTGGGAGTGTATTTAGTGCTGAGTACTCTGTGAAGGATAGGGAGGCAGGGCGTGGGAGTGTATTTAGTGCTGAGTACTCTGTGAAGGATATGGAGGCAGGGCGTGGGAGTGTATATAGTGCTGAGTACTCTGTGAAGGATATGGAGGCAGGATGTGAGAGTGTATTTAGTGCTGAGTACTCTGTGAAGGATATGGAGGCAGGGCGTGGGAGTGTGTATAGTGCTGAGTACTCTGTGAAGGATATGGAGGAAGGGCGTGGGAGTGTATTTAGTGCTGAGTACTCTGTGAAGGATGTGGAGGCAGGGCGTGGGAGTGTATATAGTGCTGAGTACTCTGTGAAGCATATGGAGGCAAGGCGTGGGAGTGTATTTAGAGCTGAATACTCTGTGAAGGATATGGAGGCAGGGCGTGGGAGTGTTTATAGTGCTGAATACTCTGTGAAAGATATGGAGGAAGGGCCTGGGAGGGTATATAGTGCTGAGTACTCTGTGAAGGATATGGAGGAAGGGCGTGGGAGTGTATTTAGTGCTGAGTACTCTGTGAAGGATATGGAGGCAGGGCGTGGGAGTGTATATAGTGATGAGTACTCTGTGAAGGATATGGAGGAAGGGCGTGGGAGTGTATTTAGTGCTGAGTACTCTGTGAAGGATATGGAGGCAGGGCGTGAGAGTCTATTTAGACCTTAGTACTCTGCGAAGGATATGGAGGCAGGGCGTGGGAGTGTATTTAGTGCTGAGTACTCTGTGAAGGATATGGTGGCAGGGCGTGGGAGTGTATTTAGTGCTGAGTACTCTGTGAAGGATATGGAGTCAGGGCGTGGGAGTGTATATAGCGCTGAGTACTCTGTGAAGGATATGGAGGAAGGGCGTGGGAGTGTATTTAGTGCTGAGTACTCTGTGAAGGATATGGAGGCAGGGCGTGGGAGTGTATTTAGTGCTGAGTACTTTGTGAAAGATATGGAGGCAGGGCGTGGGAGTGTATTTAGAGCTTAGTACTATTTGAAGGATATGGAGGCAGGGCGTGGGAGTGTATTTAGTGCTGAGTACTCCGTGAAGGATATGGAGGCAGGGCGTGGGAGTGTATTTAGAGCTTAGTACTCTTTGAAGGATATGAAGGCAGGGCGTGGGAGTGTACTTAGTGCTGAGTACTCTGTGAAAGATATGGAGGCAGGGCGTGGGAGTGTATTTAGAGCTTAATACTCCGTAAAGGATATGGAGGCAGGGCGTGGGAGTGTATTCAGAGCTTAGTACTCCGTAAAGGATATGGAGGCAGGGCGTGGGAGTGTATTCAGAGCTTAGTACTCCGTAAAGGATATGGAGGCAGGGCATGGGAGTATATTTAGTGCTGAGTACTCTGTGAAGGATATGGAGGAAGGGCGTGGGAGTGTATTTAGAGTTTAGTACTTTGTGAAGGATATGGAGGCAGGGCGTGGGAGTGTATTTAGAGCTGAGTACTCTGTGAAAGATATGGAGGCAGGGCGTGGGAGTGTATTTAGAGCTTAGTACTCCGTAAAGGATATGGAGGCAGGGCGTGGGAGTGTATTCAGAGCTTAGTACTCTGTGAAGCATATGGAGGCAGGGCGTGGGAGTGTATTTAGAGCTGAGTACTCTGTGAAGGATATGGAGGCAGGGCCTGGGAGTGTATATAGTGCTGAGTACTCTGTGAAAGATATGGAGGAAGGGCCTGGGAGGGTATATAGTGCTGAGTACTCTGTGAAGGATATGGAGGAAGGGCGTGGGAGTGTATTTAGTGCTAAGTACTCTGTGAAGGATATGGAGGCAGGGCGTGGGAGTGTATATAGTGCTGAGTACTCTGTGAAGGATATGGAGGAAGGACGTGGGAGTGTATTTAGTGCTGAGTACTCTGTGAAGGATATGGAGGCAGAGCGTGGGAGTGTATTTAGACCTTAGTACTCTGCGAAGGATATGGAGGCAGGGCGTGGGAGTGTATTTAGTGCGGAGTACTCTGTGAAGGATATGGAGGCAGGATGTGGGAGTGTGTATAGTGCTGAGTACTCTGTGAAGGATATGGAGGCAGGGCGTGGGAGTGTATTTAGTGCTGAGTACTCCGTGAAGGATATAGAGGCAGGGCGTGTATTTAGGAGTGTATTTAGAGCTGAGTACTCTGTGAAGGATATGGAGGCAGGGCGTGGGAGTGTATTTAGTGCTGAGTACTCTGTGAAGGATATGGAGGAAGGGCGTGGGAGTGTATTTAGTGCTGAGTACTCTGTGAAGGATATGGAGGCAGGGCGTAGGAGTGTATTTAGAGCTGAGTACTCTGTGAAGGATATGGAGGCAGGGCGTGGGAGTGTAAATAGTGCTGAGTACTCTGTGAAGGATATGGAGGAAGGGCGTGGGAGTGTATATAGTGCTGAGTACTCTGTGAAGGATATGGAGGAAGGGCGTGGGAGTGTATTTAGTGCTGAGTACTCTGTAAAGGATATGGAGGCAGGGCGTGGGAGTGTATATAGTGCTGAGTACTCTGTGAAGGATATGGAGGCAGGGCGTGGGAATGTATTTAGTGCTGAGTACTCTGTGAACGATATGCAGGCAGGGCGTGGGAGTGTATTTAGTGCTGAGTACTCTGTGAAGGATATGGAGGCGGGGCGTGGGAGTGTATTTAGTGCTGAGTACATTGTGAAGGATATGGAGGCAGGGCGTGGGAGTTTATTTAGTGCTGAGTACTCTGTGAAGGATATGGAGGCACGGCGTGGGAGTGTATTTAGAGCTGAGTACTCTGTGAAGAATATGGAGGCAGGGCGTGGGAGTGTTTTTAGAGCTTAGTACAGTCCGTGAAGAATATGGAGGCAGGGCGTGGGAGTGTATTTAGAGCTTAGTACTCTGTGAAGGATATGGAGGCAGGGCGTGGGATTGTATTTAGTGCTTAGTACATTGTGAAGGATATAGAGGCAGGGCGTGGGAGTGTATTTAGTGCTGAGTACACTCCGTGAAGGATATGGAGGCAGGACGTGGGAGTTTATTTAGTGCTGAGTACTCTGTGAAGGATATGGAGGCAGGGCGTGGGAGTGTATTTAGAGCTGAGTACTCTGTGAAGAATATGTTGGCAGGGCGTGGGAGTGTTTTTAGAGCTTAGTACAGTCCGTGAAGGATATGGAGGCAGGGCGTGGGAGTGTATTTAGAGCTTAGTACTCCGTGAAGGATATGGAGGCAGGGCGTGGGAGTGTTTTTAGAGCTTAGTACAGTCCGTGAAGGATATGGAGGCAGGGCGTGGGAGTGTATTTAGAGCTGAGTTCTCTGTGAAGGATACGGAGGCAGGGCGTGGGAGTGTATGTAGAGCTTAGTACTCTGTGAAGGATATGGAGGCAGGGCGTGGAAGTGTATTTAGAGCTTAGTACACTCCGTGAAGCATATGGAGGCAGGGCGTGGGAGTGTATTTAGTGCTGAGTACTCTGTGAAGGATATGGAGGCAGGACGTGGGAGTGTTTTTAGAGCTTAGTACTCTGTGAAGGATATGGAGGCAGGGCGTGGGAGTGTATATAGTGCTGAGTGCTCTGTGAAAGATATGGAGGAAGGGTCTGGGAGGGTATATAGTGCTGAGTACTCTGTGAAGGATATGGAGGAAGGGCGTGGGAGTGTATTTAGTGCTGAGTTCTCTGTGAAGGATATGGAGGCAGGGCGTGGGAGTGTATTTAGTGCTGAGTACTCTGTGAATTATATGGAGGAAGGGCGTGGGAGTGTATTTAGTGCTGAGTACTCTGTGAAGGATATGGAGGCAGGGCGTGGGAGTGTATTTAGACCTTAGTACTCTGCGAAGGATATGGAAGCAGGGCGTGGGAGAGTATTTAGTGCTGAGTACTCTGTTAAGGATATGGAGGCAGGGCGTGGGAGTGTATTTAGAGCTGAGGACTCTGTCAAGGATATGAGGGGAGCGCGTGGGAGTGTATGTAGTGCTGAGTACTCTGTGAAGGACATGGAGGCAGGGCGTGAGAGTGTATTTTAAGCTTAGTACTCTGTGAAGGATATGGAGGCAGGGCGTGGGAGTGTATTTAGTGCTGAGTATTCTGTGAAGGATATGGAGGCAGGGCGTGGGAGTGTATTTAGAGCTTAGTACTCTGTGAAGGATATGGAGGCAGGACGTGGGAGTGTATTTAGTGCTGAGTGCTCTATGAAGGATATGGAGGCAGGGCGTGAGAGTGTATATAGTGCTGAGTACTCTGTGAAGGATATGGAGGCAGGGAGTGGGAGTGTATTTAGTGCTGAGTACTCTGTGAAGGATATGGAGGCAGGGCGTGGGAGTGTATTAAGTGCTGAGTACTCTGTGAAGGATATGGAGGCAGGGCGTGGGAGTGTATTTAGTGCTGAGTACTCTGTGAAGGATATGGAGGCAGGGCGTGGGAGTGTATTTATAGATGAGTACTCTGTGAAGAATATGGTGGCAGGGCGTGGGAGTGTATTTAGAGCTTAGTACAGTCCGTGAAGGATATGGAGGCAGGGCGTGGGAGTGTATTTAGAGCTTAGTACACTCCGTGAAGGATATGGAGGCAGGGCGTGGGAGTGTATTTAGTGCTTAGTATTCTGTGACGGATATGGAGGCAGGGCGTGGGAGTGTATTTAGAGCTTAGTACAGTCCGTGAAGGATATGGAGGCAGGGCGTGGGAGTGTATTTAGAGCTTAGTACACTCCGTGAAGGATATGGAGGCAGGGCGTGGGAGTGTATTTAGAGCTTAGTACACTCCGTGAAGGATATGGAGGCAGGGCGTGGGAGTGTATTTAGTGCTGAGTACTCTGTGAAGGATATGGAGGCAGGGCGTGGGAGTGTATATAGTGCTGAGTAATCTGTGAAGGATATGGAGGAAGGGCGTGGGAGTGTATTTAGTGCTGAGTACTCTGTGAAGGATATGGAGGCAGGGCGTGGGAGTGTATATAGTGCTGAGTAATCTGTGAAAGATATGGAGGCAGGGAGTGGGAGTGTATTTAGTGCTGAGTACTCTGTGAAGGATATGGAGGCAGGGCGTGGGAGTGTATTTAGTGCTGAGTACTCTGTGAAGGATATGGAGGCAGGGCGTGGGAGTGTATTTAGAGCTTAGTACTCCGTGTAGGATATGGAGGCAGGGCGTGGGAGTGTATTTAGAGCTTAGTACTCTGTGAAGGATATGGAGGCAGGACGTGGGAGTGTATTTAGTGCTGAGTGCTCTATGAAGGATATGGAGGCAGGGCGTGAGAGTGTATATAGTGCTGAGTACTCTGTGAAGGATATGGAGGCAGGGAGTGGGAGTGTATTTAGTGCTGAGTACTCTGTGAAGGATATGGAGGCAGGGCGTGGGAGTGTATTAAGTGCTGAGTACTCTGTGAAGGACATGGAGGCAGGGCGTGGGAGTGTATTTAGTGCTGAGTACTCTGTGAAGGATATGGAGGCAGGGCGTGGGAGTGTATTTATAGATGAGTACTCTGTGAAGAATATGGTGGCAGGGCGTGGGAGTGTATTTAGAGCTTAGTACAGTCCGTGAAGGATATGGAGGCAGGGCGTGGGAGTGTATTTAGAGCTTAGTACACTCCGTGAAGGATATGGAGGCAGGGCGTGGGAGTGTATTTAGTGCTTAGTATTCTGTGACGGATATGGAGGCAGGGCGTGGGAGTGTATTTAGAGCTTAGTACAGTCCGTGAAGGATATGGAGGCAGGGCGTGGGAGTGTATTTAGAGCTTAGTACACTCCGTGAAGGATATGGAGGCAGGGCGTGGGAGTGTATTTAGAGCTTAGTACACTCCGTGAAGGATATGGAGGCAGGGCGTGGGAGTGTATTTAGTGCTGAGTACTCTGTGAAGGATATGGGGCAGGGCGTGGGAGTGTATATAGTGCTGAGTACTCTGTGAAGGATATGGAGGCAGGGCGTGGGAGTGTATTTAGAGCTTAGTACTCCGTGTAGGATATGGAGGCAGGGCGTGGGAGTGTATTTAGAGCTTAGTACTCTGTGAAGGATATGGAGGCAGGACGTGGGAGTGTATTTAGTGCTGAGTGCTCTATGAAGGATATGGAGGCAGGGCGTGAGAGTGTATATAGTGCTGAGTACTCTGTGAAGGATATGGAGGCAGGGAGTGGGAGTGTATTTAGTGCTGAGTACTCTGTGAAGGATATGGAGGCAGGGCGTGGGAGTGTATTAAGTGCTGAGTACTCTGTGAAGGACATGGAGGCAGGGCGTGGGAGTGTATTTAGTGCTGAGTACTCTGTGAAGGATATGGAGGCAGGGCGTGGGAGTGTATTTATAGATAAGTACTCTGTGAAGAATATGGTGGCAGGGCGTGGGAGTGTATTTAGAGCTTAGTACAGTCCGTGAAGGATATGGAGGCAGGGCGTGGGAGTGTATTTAGAGCTTAGTACACTCCGTGAAGGATATGGAGGCAGGGCGTGGGAGTGTATTTAGTGCTTAGTATTCTGTGACGGATATGGAGGCAGGGCGTGGGAGTGTATTTAGAGCTTAGTACAGTCCGTGAAGGATATGGAGGCAGGGCGTGGGAGTGTATTTAGAGCTTAGTACACTCCGTGAAGGATATGGAGGCAGGGCGTGGGAGTGTATTTAGAGCTTAGTACACTCCGTGAAGGATATGGAGGCAGGGCGTGGGAGTGTATTTAGTGCTGAGTACTCTGTGAAGGATATGGAGGCAGGGCGTGGGAGTGTATATAGTGCTGAGTACTCTGTGAAGGATATGGAGGAAGGGCGTGGGAGTGTATTTAGTGCTGAGTACTCTGTGAAGGATATGGAGGCAGGGCGTGGGAGTGTATTTAGAGCTTAGTACACTCCGTGAAGGATATGGAGGCAGGGCGTGCGAGTGTATTTAGTGCTGAGTACTCTGCGAAGGATATGGAGGCAGGGCGTGGGAGTGTATTTAGTGCTGAGTACACTGTGAAGGATATGGAGGCAGGGTGTGGGACTGTATTTAGTGCTGAGTACTCTGTGAAGGATATGGGGCAGGGCGTGGGAGTGTATATAGTGCTGAGTACTCTGTGAAGGATATGGAGGCAGGGCGTGGGAGTGTATTTAGTGCTGAGTACTCTGTGAAGGATATGGAGGCAGGGCGTGGGAGTGTATTTAGTGCTGAGTACTCTGTGAAGGATAGGGAGGCAGGGCGTGGGAGTGTATTTAGTGCTGAGTACTCTGTGAAGGATATGGAGGCAGGGCGTGGGAGTGTATATAGTGCTGAGTACTCTGTGAAGGATATGGAGGCAGGATGTGAGAGTGTATTTAGTGCTGAGTACTCTGTGAAGGATATGGAGGCAGGGCGTGGGAGTGTGTATAGTGCTGAGTACTCTGTGAAGGATATGGAGGAAGGGCGTGGGAGTGTATTTAGTGCTGAGTACTCTGTGAAGGATGTGGAGGCAGGGCGTGGGAGTGTATATAGTGCTGAGTACTCTGTGAAGCATATGGAGGCAAGGCGTGGGAGTGTATTTAGAGCTGAATACTCTGTGAAGGATATGGAGGCAGGGCGTGGGAGTGTTTATAGTGCTGAATACTCTGTGAAAGATATGGAGGAAGGGCCTGGGAGGGTATATAGTGCTGAGTACTCTGTGAAGGATATGGAGGAAGGGCGTGGGAGTGTATTTAGTGCTGAGTACTCTGTGAAGGATATGGAGGCAGGGCGTGGGAGTGTATATAGTGATGAGTACTCTGTGAAGGATATGGAGGAAGGGCGTGGGAGTGTATTTAGTGCTGAGTACTCTGTGAAGGATATGGAGGCAGGGCGTGAGAGTCTATTTAGACCTTAGTACTCTGCGAAGGATATGGAGGCAGGGCGTGGGAGTGTATTTAGTGCTGAGTACTCTGTGAAGGATATGGTGGCAGGGCGTGGGAGTGTATTTAGTGCTGAGTACTCTGTGAAGGATATGGAGTCAGGGCGTGGGAGTGTATATAGCGCTGAGTACTCTGTGAAGGATATGGAGGAAGGGCGTGGGAGTGTATTTAGTGCTGAGTACTCTGTGAAGGATATGGAGGCAGGGCGTGGGAGTGTATTTAGTGCTGAGTACTTTGTGAAAGATATGGAGGCAGGGCGTGGGAGTGTATTTAGAGCTTAGTACTATTTGAAGGATATGGAGGCAGGGCGTGGGAGTGTATTTAGTGCTGAGTACTCCGTGAAGGATATGGAGGCAGGGCGTGGGAGTGTATTTAGAGCTTAGTACTCTTTGAAGGATATGAAGGCAGGGCGTGGGAGTGTACTTAGTGCTGAGTACTCTGTGAAAGATATGGAGGCAGGGCGTGGGAGTGTATTTAGAGCTTAATACTCCGTAAAGGATATGGAGGCAGGGCGTGGGAGTGTATTCAGAGCTTAGTACTCCGTAAAGGATATGGAGGCAGGGCGTGGGAGTGTATTCAGAGCTTAGTACTCCGTAAAGGATATGGAGGCAGGGCATGGGAGTATATTTAGTGCTGAGTACTCTGTGAAGGATATGGAGGAAGGGCGTGGGAGTGTATTTAGAGTTTAGTACTTTGTGAAGGATATGGAGGCAGGGCGTGGGAGTGTATTTAGAGCTGAGTACTCTGTGAAAGATATGGAGGCAGGGCGTGGGAGTGTATTTAGAGCTTAGTACTCCGTAAAGGATATGGAGGCAGGGCGTGGGAGTGTATTCAGAGCTTAGTACTCTGTGAAGCATATGGAGGCAGGGCGTGGGAGTGTATTTAGAGCTGAGTACTCTGTGAAGGATATGGAGGCAGGGCCTGGGAGTGTATATAGTGCTGAGTACTCTGTGAAAGATATGGAGGAAGGGCCTGGGAGGGTATATAGTGCTGAGTACTCTGTGAAGGATATGGAGGAAGGGCGTGGGAGTGTATTTAGTGCTAAGTACTCTGTGAAGGATATGGAGGCAGGGCGTGGGAGTGTATATAGTGCTGAGTACTCTGTGAAGGATATGGAGGAAGGACGTGGGAGTGTATTTAGTGCTGAGTACTCTGTGAAGGATATGGAGGCAGAGCGTGGGAGTGTATTTAGACCTTAGTACTCTGCGAAGGATATGGAGGCAGGGCGTGGGAGTGTATTTAGTGCGGAGTACTCTGTGAAGGATATGGAGGCAGGATGTGGGAGTGTGTATAGTGCTGAGTACTCTGTGAAGGATATGGAGGCAGGGCGTGGGAGTGTATTTAGTGCTGAGTACTCCGTGAAGGATATAGAGGCAGGGCGTGTATTTAGGAGTGTATTTAGAGCTGAGTACTCTGTGAAGGATATGGAGGCAGGGCGTGGGAGTGTATTTAGTGCTGAGTACTCTGTGAAGGATATGGAGGAAGGGCGTGGGAGTGTATTTAGTGCTGAGTACTCTGTGAAGGATATGGAGGCAGGGCGTAGGAGTGTATTTAGAGCTGAGTACTCTGTGAAGGATATGGAGGCAGGGCGTGGGAGTGTAAATAGTGCTGAGTACTCTGTGAAGGATATGGAGGAAGGGCGTGGGAGTGTATATAGTGCTGAGTACTCTGTGAAGGATATGGAGGAAGGGCGTGGGAGTGTATTTAGTGCTGAGTACTCTGTAAAGGATATGGAGGCAGGGCGTGGGAGTGTATATAGTGCTGAGTACTCTGTGAAGGATATGGAGGCAGGGCGTGGGAATGTATTTAGTGCTGAGTACTCTGTGAACGATATGCAGGCAGGGCGTGGGAGTGTATTTAGTGCTGAGTACTCTGTGAAGGATATGGAGGCGGGGCGTGGGAGTGTATTTAGTGCTGAGTACATTGTGAAGGATATGGAGGCAGGGCGTGGGAGTTTATTTAGTGCTGAGTACTCTGTGAAGGATATGGAGGCACGGCGTGGGAGTGTATTTAGAGCTGAGTACTCTGTGAAGAATATGGAGGCAGGGCGTGGGAGTGTTTTTAGAGCTTAGTACAGTCCGTGAAGAATATGGAGGCAGGGCGTGGGAGTGTATTTAGAGCTTAGTACTCTGTGAAGGATATGGAGGCAGGGCGTGGGATTGTATTTAGTGCTTAGTACATTGTGAAGGATATAGAGGCAGGGCGTGGGAGTGTATTTAGTGCTGAGTACACTCCGTGAAGGATATGGAGGCAGGACGTGGGAGTTTATTTAGTGCTGAGTACTCTGTGAAGGATATGGAGGCAGGGCGTGGGAGTGTATTTAGAGCTGAGTACTCTGTGAAGAATATGTTGGCAGGGCGTGGGAGTGTTTTTAGAGCTTAGTACAGTCCGTGAAGGATATGGAGGCAGGGCGTGGGAGTGTATTTAGAGCTTAGTACTCCGTGAAGGATATGGAGGCAGGGCGTGGGAGTGTTTTTAGAGCTTAGTACAGTCCGTGAAGGATATGGAGGCAGGGCGTGGGAGTGTATTTAGAGCTGAGTTCTCTGTGAAGGATACGGAGGCAGGGCGTGGGAGTGTATGTAGAGCTTAGTACTCTGTGAAGGATATGGAGGCAGGGCGTGGAAGTGTATTTAGAGCTTAGTACACTCCGTGAAGCATATGGAGGCAGGGCGTGGGAGTGTATTTAGTGCTGAGTACTCTGTGAAGGATATGGAGGCAGGACGTGGGAGTGTTTTTAGAGCTTAGTACTCTGTGAAGGATATGGAGGCAGGGCGTGGGAGTGTATATAGTGCTGAGTGCTCTGTGAAAGATATGGAGGAAGGGTCTGGGAGGGTATATAGTGCTGAGTACTCTGTGAAGGATATGGAGGAAGGGCGTGGGAGTGTATTTAGTGCTGAGTTCTCTGTGAAGGATATGGAGGCAGGGCGTGGGAGTGTATTTAGTGCTGAGTACTCTGTGAATTATATGGAGGAAGGGCGTGGGAGTGTATTTAGTGCTGAGTACTCTGTGAAGGATATGGAGGCAGGGCGTGGGAGTGTATTTAGACCTTAGTACTCTGCGAAGGATATGGAAGCAGGGCGTGGGAGAGTATTTAGTGCTGAGTACTCTGTTAAGGATATGGAGGCAGGGCGTGGGAGTGTATTTAGAGCTGAGGACTCTGTCAAGGATATGAGGGGAGCGCGTGGGAGTGTATGTAGTGCTGAGTACTCTGTGAAGGACATGGAGGCAGGGCGTGAGAGTGTATTTTAAGCTTAGTACTCTGTGAAGGATATGGAGGCAGGGCGTGGGAGTGTATTTAGTGCTGAGTATTCTGTGAAGGATATGGAGGCAGGGCGTGGGAGTGTATTTAGAGCTTAGTACTCTGTGAAGGATATGGAGGCAGGACGTGGGAGTGTATTTAGTGCTGAGTGCTCTATGAAGGATATGGAGGCAGGGCGTGAGAGTGTATATAGTGCTGAGTACTCTGTGAAGGATATGGAGGCAGGGAGTGGGAGTGTATTTAGTGCTGAGTACTCTGTGAAGGATATGGAGGCAGGGCGTGGGAGTGTATTAAGTGCTGAGTACTCTGTGAAGGATATGGAGGCAGGGCGTGGGAGTGTATTTAGTGCTGAGTACTCTGTGAAGGATATGGAGGCAGGGCGTGGGAGTGTATTTATAGATGAGTACTCTGTGAAGAATATGGTGGCAGGGCGTGGGAGTGTATTTAGAGCTTAGTACAGTCCGTGAAGGATATGGAGGCAGGGCGTGGGAGTGTATTTAGAGCTTAGTACACTCCGTGAAGGATATGGAGGCAGGGCGTGGGAGTGTATTTAGTGCTTAGTATTCTGTGACGGATATGGAGGCAGGGCGTGGGAGTGTATTTAGAGCTTAGTACAGTCCGTGAAGGATATGGAGGCAGGGCGTGGGAGTGTATTTAGAGCTTAGTACACTCCGTGAAGGATATGGAGGCAGGGCGTGGGAGTGTATTTAGAGCTTAGTACACTCCGTGAAGGATATGGAGGCAGGGCGTGGGAGTGTATTTAGTGCTGAGTACTCTGTGAAGGATATGGAGGCAGGGCGTGGGAGTGTATATAGTGCTGAGTAATCTGTGAAGGATATGGAGGAAGGGCGTGGGAGTGTATTTAGTGCTGAGTACTCTGTGAAGGATATGGAGGCAGGGCGTGGGAGTGTATATAGTGCTGAGTAATCTGTGAAAGATATGGAGGCAGGGAGTGGGAGTGTATTTAGTGCTGAGTACTCTGTGAAGGATATGGAGGCAGGGCGTGGGAGTGTATTTAGTGCTGAGTACTCTGTGAAGGATATGGAGGCAGGGCGTGGGAGTGTATTTAGAGCTTAGTACTCCGTGTAGGATATGGAGGCAGGGCGTGGGAGTGTATTTAGAGCTTAGTACTCTGTGAAGGATATGGAGGCAGGACGTGGGAGTGTATTTAGTGCTGAGTGCTCTATGAAGGATATGGAGGCAGGGCGTGAGAGTGTATATAGTGCTGAGTACTCTGTGAAGGATATGGAGGCAGGGAGTGGGAGTGTATTTAGTGCTGAGTACTCTGTGAAGGATATGGAGGCAGGGCGTGGGAGTGTATTAAGTGCTGAGTACTCTGTGAAGGACATGGAGGCAGGGCGTGGGAGTGTATTTAGTGCTGAGTACTCTGTGAAGGATATGGAGGCAGGGCGTGGGAGTGTATTTATAGATGAGTACTCTGTGAAGAATATGGTGGCAGGGCGTGGGAGTGTATTTAGAGCTTAGTACAGTCCGTGAAGGATATGGAGGCAGGGCGTGGGAGTGTATTTAGAGCTTAGTACACTCCGTGAAGGATATGGAGGCAGGGCGTGGGAGTGTATTTAGTGCTTAGTATTCTGTGACGGATATGGAGGCAGGGCGTGGGAGTGTATTTAGAGCTTAGTACAGTCCGTGAAGGATATGGAGGCAGGGCGTGGGAGTGTATTTAGAGCTTAGTACACTCCGTGAAGGATATGGAGGCAGGGCGTGGGAGTGTATTTAGAGCTTAGTACACTCCGTGAAGGATATGGAGGCAGGGCGTGGGAGTGTATTTAGTGCTGAGTACTCTGTGAAGGATATGGAGGCAGGGCGTGGGAGTGTATATAGTGCTGAGTACTCTGTGAAGGATATGGAGGAAGGGCGTGGGAGTGTATTTAGTGCTGAGTACTCTGTGAAGGATATGGAGGCAGGGCGTGGGAGTGTATTTAGAGCTTAGTACACTCCGTGAAGGATATGGAGGCAGGGCGTGGGAGTGTATTTAGTGCTGAGTACTCTGCGAAGGATATGGAGGCAGGGCGTGGGAGTGTATTTAGTGCTGAGTACACTGTGAAGGATATGGAGGCAGGGTGTGGGACTGTATTTAGTGCTGAGTACTCTGTGAAGGATATGGGGCAGGGCGTGGGAGTGTATATAGTGCTGAGTACTCTGTGAAGGATATGGAGGCAGGGCGTGGGAGTGTATTTAGTGCTGAGTACTCTGTGAAGGATATGGAGGCAGGGCGTGGGAGTGTATTTAGTGCTGAGTACTCTGTGAAGGATAGGGAGGCAGGGCGTGGGAGTGTATTTAGTGCTGAGTACTCTGTGAAGGATATGGAGGCAGGGAATGGGAGTGTATATAGTGCTGAGTACTCTGTGAAGGATATGGAGGCAGGATGTGAGAGTGTATTTAGTGCTGAGTACTCTGTGAAGGATATGGAGGCAGGGCGTGGGAGTGTGTATAGTGCTGAGTACTCTGTGAAGGATATGGAGGAAGGGCGTGGGAGTGTATTTAGTGCTGAGTACTCTGTGAAGGATGTGGAGGCAGGGCGTGGGAGTGTATATAGTGCTGAGTACTCTGTGAAGCATATGGAGGCAAGGCGTGGGAGTGTATTTAGAGCTGAATACTCTGTGAAGGATATGGAGGCAGGGCGTGGGAGTGTTTATAGTGCTGAATACTCTGTGAAAGATATGGAGGAAGGGCCTGGGAGGGTATATAGTGCTGAGTACTCTGTGAAGGATATGGAGGAAGGGCGTGGGAGTGTATTTAGTGCTGAGTACTCTGTGAAGGATATGGAGGCAGGGCGTGGGAGTGTATATAGTGATGAGTACTCTGTGAAGGATATGGAGGAAGGGCGTGGGAGTGTATTTAGTGCTGAGTACTCTGTGAAGGATATGGAGGCAGGGCGTGAGAGTCTATTTAGACCTTAGTACTCTGCGAAGGATATGGAGGCAGGGCGTGGGAGTGTATTTAGTGCTGAGTACTCTGTGAAGGATATGGTGGCAGGGCGTGGGAGTGTATTTAGTGCTGAGTACTCTGTGAAGGATATGGAGTCAGGGCGTGGGAGTGTATATAGCGCTGAGTACTCTGTGAAGGATATGGAGGAAGGGCGTGGGAGTGTATTTAGTGCTGAGTACTCTGTGAAGGATATGGAGGCAGGGCGTGGGAGTGTATATAGTGATGAGTACTCTGTGAAGGATATGGAGGCAGGGCGTGGGAGTGTATTTAGTGCTGAGTACTTTGTGAAAGATATGGAGGCAGGGCGTGGGAGTGTATTTAGAGCTTAGTACTATTTGAAGGATATGGAGGCAGGGCGTGGGAGTGTATTTAGTGCTGAGTACTCCGTGAAGGATATGGAGGCAGGGCGTGGGAGTGTATTTAGAGCTTAGTACTCTTTGAAGGATATGAAGGCAGGGCGTGGGAGTGTACTTAGTGCTGAGTACTCTGTGAAAGATATGGAGGCAGGGCGTGGGAGTGTATTTAGAGCTTAATACTCCGTAAAGGATATGGAGGCAGGGCGTGGGAGTGTATTCAGAGCTTAGTACTCCGTAAAGGATATGGAGGCAGGGCGTGGGAGTGTATTCAGAGCTTAGTACTCCGTAAAGGATATGGAGGCAGGGCATGGGAGTATATTTAGTGCTGAGTACTCTGTGAAGGATATGGAGGAAGGGCGTGGGAGTGTATTTAGAGTTTAGTACTTTGTGAAGGATATGGAGGCAGGGCGTGGGAGTGTATTTAGAGCTGAGTACTCTGTGAAAGATATGGAGGCAGGGCGTGGGAGTGTATTTAGAGCTTAGTACTCCGTAAAGGATATGGAGGCAGGGCGTGGGAGTGTATTCAGAGCTTAGTACTCTGTGAAGCATATGGAGGCAGGGCGTGGGAGTGTATTTAGAGCTGAGTACTCTGTGAAGGATATGGAGGCAGGGCCTGGGAGTGTATATAGTGCTGAGTACTCTGTGAAAGATATGGAGGAAGGGCCTGGGAGGGTATATAGTGCTGAGTACTCTGTGAAGGATATGGAGGAAGGGCGTGGGAGTGTATTTAGTGCTAAGTACTCTGTGAAGGATATGGAGGCAGGGCGTGGGAGTGTATATAGTGCTGAGTACTCTGTGAAGGATATGGAGGAAGGACGTGGGAGTGTATTTAGTGCTGAGTACTCTGTGAAGGATATGGAGGCAGAGCGTGGGAGTGTATTTAGACCTTAGTACTCTGCGAAGGATATGGAGGCAGGGCGTGGGAGTGTATTTAGTGCGGAGTACTCTGTGAAGGATATGGAGGCAGGATGTGGGAGTGTGTATAGTGCTGAGTACTCTGTGAAGGATATGGAGGCAGGGCGTGGGAGTGTATTTAGTGCTGAGTACTCCGTGAAGGATATAGAGGCAGGGCGTGTATTTAGGAGTGTATTTAGAGCTGAGTACTCTGTGAAGGATATGGAGGCAGGGCGTGGGAGTGTATTTAGTGCTGAGTACTCTGTGAAGGATATGGAGGAAGGGCGTGGGAGTGTATTTAGTGCTGAGTACTCTGTGAAGGATATGGAGGCAGGGCGTAGGAGTGTATTTAGAGCTGAGTACTCTGTGAAGGATATGGAGGCAGGGCGTGGGAGTGTAAATAGTGCTGAGTACTCTGTGAAGGATATGGAGGAAGGGCGTGGGAGTGTATATAGTGCTGAGTACTCTGTGAAGGATATGGAGGAAGGGCGTGGGAGTGTATTTAGTGCTGAGTACTCTGTAAAGGATATGGAGGCAGGGCGTGGGAGTGTATATAGTGCTGAGTACTCTGTGAAGGATATGGAGGCAGGGCGTGGGAATGTATTTAGTGCTGAGTACTCTGTGAACGATATGCAGGCAGGGCGTGGGAGTGTATTTAGTGCTGAGTACTCTGTGAAGGATATGGAGGCGGGGCGTGGGAGTGTATTTAGTGCTGAGTACATTGTGAAGGATATGGAGGCAGGGCGTGGGAGTTTATTTAGTGCTGAGTACTCTGTGAAGGATATGGAGGCACGGCGTGGGAGTGTATTTAGAGCTGAGTACTCTGTGAAGAATATGGAGGCAGGGCGTGGGAGTGTTTTTAGAGCTTAGTACAGTCCGTGAAGAATATGGAGGCAGGGCGTGGGAGTGTATTTAGAGCTTAGTACTCTGTGAAGGATATGGAGGCAGGGCGTGGGATTGTATTTAGTGCTTAGTACATTGTGAAGGATATAGAGGCAGGGCGTGGGAGTGTATTTAGTGCTGAGTACACTCCGTGAAGGATATGGAGGCAGGACGTGGGAGTTTATTTAGTGCTGAGTACTCTGTGAAGGATATGGAGGCAGGGCGTGGGAGTGTATTTAGAGCTGAGTACTCTGTGAAGAATATGTTGGCAGGGCGTGGGAGTGTTTTTAGAGCTTAGTACAGTCCGTGAAGGATATGGAGGCAGGGCGTGGGAGTGTATTTAGAGCTTAGTACTCCGTGAAGGATATGGAGGCAGGGCGTGGGAGTGTTTTTAGAGCTTAGTACAGTCCGTGAAGGATATGGAGGCAGGGCGTGGGAGTGTATTTAGAGCTGAGTTCTCTGTGAAGGATACGGAGGCAGGGCGTGGGAGTGTATGTAGAGCTTAGTACTCTGTGAAGGATATGGAGGCAGGGCGTGGAAGTGTATTTAGAGCTTAGTACACTCCGTGAAGCATATGGAGGCAGGGCGTGGGAGTGTATTTAGTGCTGAGTACTCTGTGAAGGATATGGAGGCAGGACGTGGGAGTGTTTTTAGAGCTTAGTACTCTGTGAAGGATATGGAGGCAGGGCGTGGGAGTGTATATAGTGCTGAGTGCTCTGTGAAAGATATGGAGGAAGGGTCTGGGAGGGTATATAGTGCTGAGTACTCTGTGAAGGATATGGAGGAAGGGCGTGGGAGTGTATTTAGTGCTGAGTTCTCTGTGAAGGATATGGAGGCAGGGCGTGGGAGTGTATTTAGTGCTGAGTACTCTGTGAATTATATGGAGGAAGGGCGTGGGAGTGTATTTAGTGCTGAGTACTCTGTGAAGGATATGGAGGCAGGGCGTGGGAGTGTATTTAGACCTTAGTACTCTGCGAAGGATATGGAAGCAGGGCGTGGGAGAGTATTTAGTGCTGAGTACTCTGTTAAGGATATGGAGGCAGGGCGTGGGAGTGTATTTAGAGCTGAGGACTCTGTCAAGGATATGAGGGGAGCGCGTGGGAGTGTATGTAGTGCTGAGTACTCTGTGAAGGACATGGAGGCAGGGCGTGAGAGTGTATTTTAAGCTTAGTACTCTGTGAAGGATATGGAGGCAGGGCGTGGGAGTGTATTTAGTGCTGAGTATTCTGTGAAGGATATGGAGGCAGGGCGTGGGAGTGTATTTAGAGCTTAGTACTCTGTGAAGGATATGGAGGCAGGACGTGGGAGTGTATTTAGTGCTGAGTGCTCTATGAAGGATATGGAGGCAGGGCGTGAGAGTGTATATAGTGCTGAGTACTCTGTGAAGGATATGGAGGCAGGGAGTGGGAGTGTATTTAGTGCTGAGTACTCTGTGAAGGATATGGAGGCAGGGCGTGGGAGTGTATTAAGTGCTGAGTACTCTGTGAAGGATATGGAGGCAGGGCGTGGGAGTGTATTTAGTGCTGAGTACTCTGTGAAGGATATGGAGGCAGGGCGTGGGAGTGTATTTATAGATGAGTACTCTGTGAAGAATATGGTGGCAGGGCGTGGGAGTGTATTTAGAGCTTAGTACAGTCCGTGAAGGATATGGAGGCAGGGCGTGGGAGTGTATTTAGAGCTTAGTACACTCCGTGAAGGATATGGAGGCAGGGCGTGGGAGTGTATTTAGTGCTTAGTATTCTGTGACGGATATGGAGGCAGGGCGTGGGAGTGTATTTAGAGCTTAGTACAGTCCGTGAAGGATATGGAGGCAGGGCGTGGGAGTGTATTTAGAGCTTAGTACACTCCGTGAAGGATATGGAGGCAGGGCGTGGGAGTGTATTTAGAGCTTAGTACACTCCGTGAAGGATATGGAGGCAGGGCGTGGGAGTGTATTTAGTGCTGAGTACTCTGTGAAGGATATGGAGGCAGGGCGTGGGAGTGTATATAGTGCTGAGTAATCTGTGAAGGATATGGAGGAAGGGCGTGGGAGTGTATTTAGTGCTGAGTACTCTGTGAAGGATATGGAGGCAGGGCGTGGGAGTGTATATAGTGCTGAGTAATCTGTGAAAGATATGGAGGCAGGGAGTGGGAGTGTATTTAGTGCTGAGTACTCTGTGAAGGATATGGAGGCAGGGCGTGGGAGTGTATTTAGAGCTTAGTACTCCGTGTAGGATATGGAGGCAGGGCGTGGGAGTGTATTTAGAGCTTAGTACTCTGTGAAGGATATGGAGGCAGGACGTGGGAGTGTATTTAGTGCTGAGTGCTCTATGAAGGATATGGAGGCAGGGCGTGAGAGTGTATATAGTGCTGAGTACTCTGTGAAGGATATGGAGGCAGGGAGTGGGAGTGTATTTAGTGCTGAGTACTCTGTGAAGGATATGGAGGCAGGGCGTGGGAGTGTATTAAGTGCTGAGTACTCTGTGAAGGACATGGAGGCAGGGCGTGGGAGTGTATTTAGTGCTGAGTACTCTGTGAAGGATATGGAGGCAGGGCGTGGGAGTGTATTTATAGATGAGTACTCTGTGAAGAATATGGTGGCAGGGCGTGGGAGTGTATTTAGAGCTTAGTACAGTCCGTGAAGGATATGGAGGCAGGGCGTGGGAGTGTATTTAGAGCTTAGTACACTCCGTGAAGGATATGGAGGCAGGGCGTGGGAGTGTATTTAGTGCTTAGTATTCTGTGACGGATATGGAGGCAGGGCGTGGGAGTGTATTTAGAGCTTAGTACAGTCCGTGAAGGATATGGAGGCAGGGCGTGGGAGTGTATTTAGAGCTTAGTACACTCCGTGAAGGATATGGAGGCAGGGCGTGGGAGTGTATTTAGAGCTTAGTACACTCCGTGAAGGATATGGAGGCAGGGCGTGGGAGTGTATTTAGTGCTGAGTACTCTGTGAAGGATATGGAGGCAGGGCGTGGGAGTGTATATAGTGCTGAGTACTCTGTGAAGGATATGGAGGAAGGGCGTGGGAGTGTATTTAGTGCTGAGTACTCTGTGAAGGATATGGAGGCAGGGCGTGGGAGTGTATTTAGAGCTTAGTAAACTCCGTGAAGGATATGGAGGCAGGGCGTGGGAGTGTATTTAGTGCTGAGTACTCTGCGAAGGATATGGAGGCAGGGCGTGGGAGTGTATTTAGTGCTGAGTACACTGTGAAGGATATGGAGGCAGGGTGTGGGACTGTATTTAGTGCTGAGTACTCTGTGAAGGATATGGGGCAGGGCGTGGGAGTGTATATAGTGCTGAGTACTCTGTGAAGGATATGGAGGCAGGGCGTGGGAGTGTATTTAGTGCTGAGTACTCTGTGAAGGATATGGAGGCAGGGCGTGGGAGTGTATTTAGTGCTGAGTACTCTGTGAAGGATAGGGAGGCAGGGCGTGGGAGTGTATTTAGTGCTGAGTACTCTGTGAAGGATATGGAGGCAGGGAATGGGAGTGTATATAGTGCTGAGTACTCTGTGAAGGATATGGAGGCAGGATGTGAGAGTGTATTTAGTGCTGAGTACTCTGTGAAGGATATGGAGGCAGGGCGTGGGAGTGTGTATAGTGCTGAGTACTCTGTGAAGGATATGGAGGAAGGGCGTGGGAGTGTATTTAGTGCTGAGTACTCTGTGAAGGATGTGGAGGCAGGGCGTGGGAGTGTATATAGTGCTGAGTACTCTGTGAAGCATATGGAGGCAAGGCGTGGGAGTGTATTTAGAGCTGAATACTCTGTGAAGGATATGGAGGCAGGGCGTGGGAGTGTTTATAGTGCTGAATACTCTGTGAAAGATATGGAGGAAGGGCCTGGGAGGGTATATAGTGCTGAGTACTCTGTGAAGGATATGGAGGAAGGGCGTGGGAGTGTATTTAGTGCTGAGTACTCTGTGAAGGATATGGAGGCAGGGCGTGGGAGTGTATATAGTGATGAGTACTCTGTGAAGGATATGGAGGAAGGGCGTGGGAGTGTATTTAGTGCTGAGTACTCTGTGAAGGATATGGAGGCAGGGCGTGAGAGTCTATTTAGACCTTAGTACTCTGCGAAGGATATGGAGGCAGGGCGTGGGAGTGTATTTAGTGCTGAGTACTCTGTGAAGGATATGGTGGCAGGGCGTGGGAGTGTATTTAGTGCTGAGTACTCTGTGAAGGATATGGAGTCAGGGCGTGGGAGTGTATATAGCGCTGAGTACTCTGTGAAGGATATGGAGGAAGGGCGTGGGAGTGTATTTAGTGCTGAGTACTCTGTGAAGGATATGGAGGCAGGGCGTGGGAGTGTATTTAGTGCTGAGTACTTTGTGAAAGATATGGAGGCAGGGCGTGGGAGTGTATTTAGAGCTTAGTACTATTTGAAGGATATGGAGGCAGGGCGTGGGAGTGTATTTAGTGCTGAGTACTCCGTGAAGGATATGGAGGCAGGGCGTGGGAGTGTATTTAGAGCTTAGTACTCTTTGAAGGATATGAAGGCAGGGCGTGGGAGTGTACTTAGTGCTGAGTACTCTGTGAAAGATATGGAGGCAGGGCGTGGGAGTGTATTTAGAGCTTAATACTCCGTAAAGGATATGGAGGCAGGGCGTGGGAGTGTATTCAGAGCTTAGTACTCCGTAAAGGATATGGAGGCAGGGCGTGGGAGTGTATTCAGAGCTTAGTACTCCGTAAAGGATATGGAGGCAGGGCATGGGAGTATATTTAGTGCTGAGTACTCTGTGAAGGATATGGAGGAAGGGCGTGGGAGTGTATTTAGAGTTTAGTACTTTGTGAAGGATATGGAGGCAGGGCGTGGGAGTGTATTTAGAGCTGAGTACTCTGTGAAAGATATGGAGGCAGGGCGTGGGAGTGTATTTAGAGCTTAGTACTCCGTAAAGGATATGGAGGCAGGGCGTGGGAGTGTATTCAGAGCTTAGTACTCTGTGAAGCATATGGAGGCAGGGCGTGGGAGTGTATTTAGAGCTGAGTACTCTGTGAAGGATATGGAGGCAGGGCCTGGGAGTGTATATAGTGCTGAGTACTCTGTGAAAGATATGGAGGAAGGGCCTGGGAGGGTATATAGTGCTGAGTACTCTGTGAAGGATATGGAGGAAGGGCGTGGGAGTGTATTTAGTGCTAAGTACTCTGTGAAGGATATGGAGGCAGGGCGTGGGAGTGTATATAGTGCTGAGTACTCTGTGAAGGATATGGAGGAAGGACGTGGGAGTGTATTTAGTGCTGAGTACTCTGTGAAGGATATGGAGGCAGAGCGTGGGAGTGTATTTAGACCTTAGTACTCTGCGAAGGATATGGAGGCAGGGCGTGGGAGTGTATTTAGTGCGGAGTACTCTGTGAAGGATATGGAGGCAGGATGTGGGAGTGTGTATAGTGCTGAGTACTCTGTGAAGGATATGGAGGCAGGGCGTGGGAGTGTATTTAGTGCTGAGTACTCCGTGAAGGATATAGAGGCAGGGCGTGTATTTAGGAGTGTATTTAGAGCTGAGTACTCTGTGAAGGATATGGAGGCAGGGCGTGGGAGTGTATTTAGTGCTGAGTACTCTGTGAAGGATATGGAGGAAGGGCGTGGGAGTGTATTTAGTGCTGAGTACTCTGTGAAGGATATGGAGGCAGGGCGTAGGAGTGTATTTAGAGCTGAGTACTCTGTGAAGGATATGGAGGCAGGGCGTGGGAGTGTAAATAGTGCTGAGTACTCTGTGAAGGATATGGAGGAAGGGCGTGGGAGTGTATATAGTGCTGAGTACTCTGTGAAGGATATGGAGGAAGGGCGTGGGAGTGTATTTAGTGCTGAGTACTCTGTAAAGGATATGGAGGCAGGGCGTGGGAGTGTATATAGTGCTGAGTACTCTGTGAAGGATATGGAGGCAGGGCGTGGGAATGTATTTAGTGCTGAGTACTCTGTGAACGATATGCAGGCAGGGCGTGGGAGTGTATTTAGTGCTGAGTACTCTGTGAAGGATATGGAGGCGGGGCGTGGGAGTGTATTTAGTGCTGAGTACATTGTGAAGGATATGGAGGCAGGGCGTGGGAGTTTATTTAGTGCTGAGTACTCTGTGAAGGATATGGAGGCACGGCGTGGGAGTGTATTTAGAGCTGAGTACTCTGTGAAGAATATGGAGGCAGGGCGTGGGAGTGTTTTTAGAGCTTAGTACAGTCCGTGAAGAATATGGAGGCAGGGCGTGGGAGTGTATTTAGAGCTTAGTACTCTGTGAAGGATATGGAGGCAGGGCGTGGGATTGTATTTAGTGCTTAGTACATTGTGAAGGATATAGAGGCAGGGCGTGGGAGTGTATTTAGTGCTGAGTACACTCCGTGAAGGATATGGAGGCAGGACGTGGGAGTTTATTTAGTGCTGAGTACTCTGTGAAGGATATGGAGGCAGGGCGTGGGAGTGTATTTAGAGCTGAGTACTCTGTGAAGAATATGTTGGCAGGGCGTGGGAGTGTTTTTAGAGCTTAGTACAGTCCGTGAAGGATATGGAGGCAGGGCGTGGGAGTGTATTTAGAGCTTAGTACTCCGTGAAGGATATGGAGGCAGGGCGTGGGAGTGTTTTTAGAGCTTAGTACAGTCCGTGAAGGATATGGAGGCAGGGCGTGGGAGTGTATTTAGAGCTGAGTTCTCTGTGAAGGATACGGAGGCAGGGCGTGGGAGTGTATGTAGAGCTTAGTACTCTGTGAAGGATATGGAGGCAGGGCGTGGAAGTGTATTTAGAGCTTAGTACACTCCGTGAAGCATATGGAGGCAGGGCGTGGGAGTGTATTTAGTGCTGAGTACTCTGTGAAGGATATGGAGGCAGGACGTGGGAGTGTTTTTAGAGCTTAGTACTCTGTGAAGGATATGGAGGCAGGGCGTGGGAGTGTATATAGTGCTGAGTGCTCTGTGAAAGATATGGAGGAAGGGTCTGGGAGGGTATATAGTGCTGAGTACTCTGTGAAGGATATGGAGGAAGGGCGTGGGAGTGTATTTAGTGCTGAGTTCTCTGTGAAGGATATGGAGGCAGGGCGTGGGAGTGTATTTAGTGCTGAGTACTCTGTGAATTATATGGAGGAAGGGCGTGGGAGTGTATTTAGTGCTGAGTACTCTGTGAAGGATATGGAGGCAGGGCGTGGGAGTGTATTTAGACCTTAGTACTCTGCGAAGGATATGGAAGCAGGGCGTGGGAGAGTATTTAGTGCTGAGTACTCTGTTAAGGATATGGAGGCAGGGCGTGGGAGTGTATTTAGAGCTGAGGACTCTGTGAAGGATATGAGGGGAGCGCGTGGGAGTGTATGTAGTGCTGAGTACTCTGTGAAGGACATGGAGGCAGGGCGTGAAAGTGTATTTTAAGCTTAGTACTCTGTGAAGGATATGGAGGCAGGGCGTGGGAGTGTATTTAGTGCTGAGTACTCTGTGAAGGATATGGAGGCAGGGCGTGGGAGTGTATTTAGAGCTAAGTACTCTGTGAAGGATATGGAGGCAGGGCGTGGGAGTGTACATAGTGCTGAGTACTCTGTGAAAGATATGGAGGAAGGGCCTGGGAAGGTATATAGTACTGAGTACTCTGTGAATGATATGGAGGCAGGATGTGGGAGTGTATTTAGTGCTGAGTACTCTGTGAAGGATATGGAGGCAGGGCGTGGGAGTGTACATAGTGCTGAGTACTCTGTGAAAGATATGGAGGAAGGGCCTGGGAAGGTATATAGTACTGAGTACTCTGTGAAGGATATGGAGGCAGGATGTGGGAGTGTATTTAGTGTTGAGTATTCTGTGAAGGATATAGAGGCAGGGCGTGGGAGTGTATTTAGTGCTGAGTACTCCGTGAAGGATATGGAGGCAGGGCGTTTGAGTATATTTAGAGCTGAGTACTCTGTGAATGATATGGAGGAAGGGCCTGGGAGGGTATATAGTACTGAGTACTCTGTGAAGGATATCGAGGCAGGGCGTGGGAGTGTATTTAGTGCTGAGTACTCTGTGAAGGATGTGGAGGCAGGGCGTGGGAGTGTATATAGTGCTGAGTACTCTGTGAAGCATATGGAGGCAAGGCGTGGGAGTGTATTTAGAGCTGAATACTCTGTGAAGGATATGGAGGCAGGGCGTGGGAGTGTTTATAGTGCTGAATACTCTGTGAAAGATATGGAGGAAGGGCCTGGGAGGGTATATAGTGCTGAGTACTCTGTGAAGGATATGGAGGAAGGGCGTGGGAGTGTATTTAGTGCTGAGTACTCTGTGAAGGATATGGAGGCAGGGCGTGGGAGTGTATATAGTGATGAGTACTCTGTGAAGGATATGGAGGAAGGGCGTGGTAGTGTATTTAGTGCTGAGTACTCTGTGAAGGATATGGAGGCAGGGCGTGAGAGTCTATTTAGACCTTAGTACTCTGCGAAGGATATGGAGGCAGGGCGTGGGAGTGTATTTAGTGCTGAGTACTCTGTGAAGGATATGGTGGTAGGGCGTGGGAGTGTATTTAGTGCTGAGTACTCTGTGAAGGATATGGAGTCAGGGCGTGGGAGTGTATATAGCGCTGAGTACTCTGTGAAGGATATGGAGGAAGGGCGTGGGAGTGTATTTAGTGCTGAGTACTCTGTGAAGGATATGGAGGCAGGGCGTGGGAGGGTATTTAGTGCTGAGTACTTTGTGAAAGATATGAAGGCAGGGCGTGGGAGTGTATTTAGTGCTGAGTACTCTGTGAAGGATATGGAGGCAGGGCGTGTGAGTGTATTTAGTGCTGAGTACTCTGTGAAGAATATGGAGGCAGGGCGTGGGAGTGTATTTAGAGCTTAGTACAGTCCGTGAAGGATATGGGGGAAGGGCGTGGGAGTGTATTTAGAGCTTAGTACACTCCGTGAAGGATATGGAGGCAGGGCGTGGGAGTGTATTTAGTGCTTAGTATTCTGTGAAGGATATGGAGGCAGGGCGTGGGAGTGTATACAGTGCTGAGTACTCTGTGAAGGATATGGAGGCAGGGCGTGGGAGTGTATTTAGTGCTGAGTACTCTGTGAAGGATATGGAGGCAGGGCGTGGGAGTGTATTTAGAGCTGAGTACTCTGTGAAGGATATGGAGGCAGGGCGTGGGAGTGTATTTAGAGCTTAGTACTCTGTGAAGGATATGGAGGCAGGGCGTGGGAGTGTATTTAGAGCTTAGTACACTCCGTGAAGGATATGGAGGCAGGGCGTAGGAGTGTATTTAGAGCTTAGTACACTCCGTGAAGGATATGGAGGCAGGGCGTGGGAGTGTATTTAGTGCTGAGTACTCTGTGAAGGATATGGAGGCAGGGCGTGGGAGTGTATATAGTGCTGAGTACTCTGTGAAGGATATGGAGGAAGGGCGTGGGAATGTATTTAGTGCTGAGTACTCTGTGAAGGATATGGAGGCAGGGCGTGGGAGTGTATATAGTGCTGAGTACTCTGTGAAGGATATGGAGGCAGGGCGTGGGAGTGTATATAGTGCTGAGTACTCTGTGAAGGATATGGAGACAGGATGTGGGAGTGTATTTAGTGCTGAATACTCTGTGAAGGATATGGAGGCAGGGCGTGGGAGTGTGTATAGTGCTGAGTACTATGTGAAGGATATGGAGGAAGGGCGTGGGAGTGTAATTAGTGCTGAGTACTCAGTGAAGGATATGGAGGCAGGGCGTGGGAGTGTATATAGTGCTGAGTACTTTGTGAAGGATATGGAGGCAGGGCGTGGGAGAGTATTTAGAGCTTAGTACACTCCGTGAAGGATATAGAGGCAGGGCGTGGAAGTGTATTTATAGCTTAGTACACTCCGTGAAGGATATGGAGGCAGGGCGTGGGAGTGTA
Organism: Chirona hameri; assembly: GCA_036785665.1. NCBI lineage: Eukaryota > Metazoa > Arthropoda > Thecostraca > Balanomorpha > Balanidae > Chirona > Chirona hameri. Next base: position 57,012 of record JAXIVJ010000090.1, on the reverse strand, counting down.
TTTAGTGCTTAGTATTCTGTGAAGGATATGGAGGCAGGGTGTGGGAGTGTATTTAGTGCTGAGTACTCTGTGAAGGATATGGAGGCAGGGCGTGGGAGTGTATTTAGTGCTGAGTACTCTGTGAAGGATATGGAGGCAGGGCGTGGGAGTGTATTTATAGCTTAGTACTCTGTGAAGGATATGGAGGCAGGACGTGGGAGTGTATTTAGTGCTGAGTGCTCTATGAAGGATATGGAGGCAGGGCGTGAGAGTGTATATAGTGCTGAGTACTCTGTGAAGGATATGGAGGCAGGGAGTGGGAGTGTATTTAGTGCTGAGTACTCTGTGAAGGATATGGAGGCAGGGCGTGGGAGTGTATTAAGTGCTGAGTACTCTGTGAAGGATATGGAGGCAGGGCGTGGGAGTGTATTTAGTGCTGAGTACTCTGTGAAGGATATGGAGGCAGGGCATGGGAGTGTATATAGTGCTGAGTACTCTGTGAAGGATATGGAGGCAGGGAGTGGGAGTGTATTTAGTGCTGAATACTCTGTGAAGGATGTGGAGGCAGGGCGTGGGAGTGTATTTAGTGCTGAGTACTCTGTGAAGGATATGGAGGCAGGGCGTGGGAGGGTATTTAGTGCTGAGTACTATGTGAAGGATATGGAGGCAGGGCGTGGGAGTGTATTTAGTGCTGAGTACTCTGTGAAGCATATGGAGGCAGGGCGTGGGAGTGTATTTAGAGCTGAGTACTCTGTGAAGGATATGGAGGCAGGGCGTGGGAGTGTATATAGTACTGAGTACTCTGTGAATGATATGGAGGAAGGGCGTGGGAGTGTATTTAGTGCTGAGTACTCTGTGAAGGATATGGAGGCAGGGCGTGGGAGTGTATTTAGTGCTGAGTACTATGTGAAGGATATGGAGGCAGGGCGTGGGAGTGTATTTAGTGCTGAGTACTCTGTGAAGCATATGGAGGCAGGGCGTGGGAGTGTTTATAAAAAGCTGAGTACTCTGTGAAGGATATGGAGGCAGGGCCTGGGAGTGTATATAGTGCTGAGTACTCTGTGAAAGATATGGAGGAAGGGCCTGGGAGGGTATATAGTGCTGAGTACTCTGTGAAGGATATGGAGGAAGGGCGTGGGAGTGTATTTAGTGCTAAGTACTCTGTGAAGGATATGGAGGCAGGGCGTGGGAGTGTATATAGTGCTGAGTACTCTGTGAAGGATATGGAGGAAGGACGTGGGAGTGTATTTAGTGCTGAGTACTCTGTGAAGGATATGGAGGCAGAGCGTGGGAGTGTATTTAGACCTTAGTACTCTGCGAAGGATATGGAGGCAGGGCGTGGGAGTGTATTTAGTGCGGAGTACTCTGTGAAGGATATGGAGGCAGGATGTGGGAGTGTGTATAGTGCTGAGTACTCTGTGAAGGATATGGAGGCAGGGCGTGGGAGTGTATTTAGTGCTGAGTACTCCGTGAAGGATATAGAGGCAGGGCGTGTATTTAGGAGTGTATTTAGAGCTGAGTACTCTGTGAAGGATATGGAGGCAGGGCGTGGGAGTGTATTTAGTGCTGAGTACTCTGTGAAGGATATGGAGGCAGGGCGTGGGAGTGTATTTAGTGCTGAGTACTCTGTGAAGGATATGGAGGCAGGGCGTAGGAGTGTATTTAGAGCTGAGTACTCTGTGAAGGATATGGAGGCAGGGCGTGGGAGTGTAAATAGTGCTGAGTACTCTGTGAAGGATATGGAGGAAGGGCGTGGGAGTGTATATAGTGCTGAGTACTCTGTGAAGGATATGGAGTAAGGGCGTGGGAGTGTATTTAGTGCTGAGTACTCTGTAAAGGATATGGAGGCAGGGCGTGGGAGTGTATATAGTGCTGAGTACTCTGTGAAGGATATGGAGGCAGGGCGTGGGAATGTATTTAGTGCTGAGTACTCTGTGAACGATATGGAGGCAGGGCGTGGGAGTGTATTTAGTGCTGAGTACTCTGTGAAGGATATGGAGGCGGGGCGTGGGAGTGTATTTAGTGCTGAGTACATTGTGAAGGATATGGAGGCAGGGCGTGGGAGTTTATTTAGTGCTGAGTACTCTGTGAAGGATATGGAGGCACGGCGTGGGAGTGTATTTAGAGCTGAGTACTCTGTGAAGAATATGGAGGCAGGGCGTGGGAGTGTTTTTAGAGCTTAGTACAGTCCGTGAAGAATATGGAGGCAGGGCGTGGGAGTGTATTTAGAGCTTAGTACTCTGTGAAGGATATGGAGGCAGGGCGTGGGATTGTATTTAGTGCTTAGTACATTGTGAAGGATATAGAGGCAGGGCGTGGGAGTGTATTTAGTGCTGAGTACACTCCGTGAAGGATATGGAGGCAGGACGTGGGAGTTTATTTAGTGCTGAGTACTCTGTGAAGGATATGGAGGCAGGGCGTGGGAGTGTATTTAGAGCTGAGTACTCTGTGAAGAATATGTTGGCAGGGCGTGGGAGTGTTTTTAGAGCTTAGTACAGTCCGTGAAGGATATGGAGGCAGGGCGTGGGAGTGTATTTAGAGCTTAGTACTCCGTGAAGGATATGGAGGCAGGGCGTGGGAGTGTTTTTAGAGCTTAGTACAGTCCGTGAAGGATATGGAGGCAGGGCGTGGGAGTGTATTTAGAGCTGAGTTCTCTGTGAAGGATACGGAGGCAGGGCGTGGGAGTGTATGTAGAGCTTAGTACTCTGTGAAGGATATGGAGGCAGGGCGTGGGAGTGTATTTAGAGTTTAGTACTCTGTGAAGGATATGGAGGCAGAGCGTGGGAGTGTATTTAGTGCTGAGTACTCTGTGAAGGATATGGAGGCAGGGCGTGGAAGTGTATTTAGAGCTTAGTACACTCCGTGAAGCATATGGAGGCAGGGCGTGGGAGTGTATTTAGTGCTGAGTACTCTGTGAAGGATATGGAGGCAGGACGTGGGAGTGTTTTTAGAGCTTAGTACTCTGTGAAGGATATGGAGGCAGGGCGTGGTAGGGTATTTAGAGCTCAGTACTCCGTGAAGGATATGGAGGCAGGGCGTGGGAGTGTATATAGTGCTGAGTACTCTGTGAAAGATATGGAGGAAGGGTCTGGGAGGGTATATAGTGCTGAGTACTCTGTGAAGGATATGGAGGAAGGGCGTGGGAGTGTATTTAGTGCTGAGTACTCTGTGAAGGATATGGAGGCAGGGCGTGGGAGTGTATTTAGTGCTGAGTACTCTGTGAATTATATGGAGGAAGGGCGTGGGAGTGTATTTAGTGCTGAGTACTCTGTGAAGGATATGGAGGCAGGGCGTGGGAGTGTATTTAGACCTTAGTACTCTGCGAAGGATATGGAAGCAGGGCGTGGGAGAGTATTTAGTGCTGAGTACTCTGTTAAGGATATGGAGGCAGGGCGTGGGAGTGTATTTAGAGCTGAGGACTCTGTGAAGGATATGAGGGCAGCGCGTGGGAGTGTATGTAGTGCTGAGTACTCTGTGAAGGACATGGAGGCAGGGCGTGAGAGTGTATTTTAAGCTTAGTACTCTGTGAAGGATATGGAGGCAGGGCGTGGGAGTGTATTTAGTGCTGAGTACTCTGTGAAGGATATGGAGGCAGGGCGTGGGAGTGTATTTAGAGCTGAGTACTCTGTGAAGGATATGGAGGCAGGGCGTGGGAGTGTACATAGTGCTGAGTACTCTGTGAAAGATATGGAGGAAGGGCCTGGGAAGGTATATAGTACTGAGTACTCTGTGAATGATATGGAGGCAGGATGTGGGAGTGTATTTAGTGCTGAGTACTCTGTGAAGGATATGGAGGCAGGGCGTGGGAGTGTACATAGTGCTGAGTACTCTGTGAAAGATATGGAGGAAGGGCCTGGGAAGGTATATAGTACTGAGTACTCTGTGAAGGATATGGAGGCAGGATGTGGGAGTGTATTTAGTGTTGAGTACTCTGTGAAGGATATAGAGGCAGGGCGTGGGAGTGTATTTAGTGCTGAGTACTCCGTGAAGGATATGGAGGCAGGGCGTTTGAGTATATTTAGAGCTGAGTACTCTGTGAAAGATATGGAGGAAAGGCCTGGGAGGGTATATAGTACTGAGTACTCTGTGAAGGATATGGAGGCAGGGCGTGGGAGTGTATTTAGTGCTGAGTACTCTGTGAAGGATGTGGAGGCAGGGCGTGGGAGTGTATATAGTGCTGAGTACTCTGTGAAGCATATGGAGGCAAGGCGTGGGAGTGTATTTAGAGCTGAATACTCTGTGAAGGATATGGAGGCAGGGCGTGGGAGTGTTTATAGTGCTGAATACTCTGTGAAAGATATGGAGGAAGGGCCTGGGAGGGTATATAGTGCTGAGTACTCTGTGAAGAATATGGAGGAAGGGCGTGGGAGTGTATTTAGTGCTGAGTACTCTGTGAAGGATATGGAGGCAGGGCGTGGGAGTGTATATAGTGATGAGTACTCTGTGAAGGATATGGAGGAAGGGCGTGGGAGTGTATTTAGTGCTGAGTACTCTGTGAAGGATATGGAGGCAGGGCGTGAGAGTCTATTTAGACCTTAGTACTCTGCGAAGGATATGGAGGCAGGGCGTGGGAGTGTATTTAGTGCTGAGTACTCTGTGAAGGATATGGTGGCAGGGCGTGGGACTGTATTTAGTGCTGAGTACTCTGTGAAGGATATGGAGTCAGGACGTGGGAGTGTATATAGCGCTGAGTACTCTGTGAAGGATATGGAGGAAGGGCGTGGGAGTGTCTTTAGTGCTGAATACTCTGTGAAGGATATGGAGGCAGGGCGTGGGAGTGTATTTAGTGCTGAGTACTTTGTGAAAGATATGGAGGCAGGGCGTGGGAGTGTATTTAGTGCTGAGTACTCTGTGAAGGATATGGAGGCAGGGCGTGGGAGTGTATTTAGTGCTGAGTACTCTGTAAAGGATATGGAGGCAGGGCGTGGGAGTGTATTTATAGCTGAGTACTCTGTGAAGAATATGGAGGCAGGGCGTGGGAGTGTATTTAGAGCTTAGTACAGTCCGTGAAGGATATGGGGGAAGGGCGTGGGAGTGTATTTAGAGCTTAGTACACTCCGTGAAGGATATGGAGGCAGGGCGTGGGAGTGTATTTAGTACTTAGTATTCTGTGAAGGATATGGAGGCAGGGCGTGGGAGTGTATATAGTGCTGAGTACTCTGTGAAGGATATGGAGGCAGGGCGTGGGAGTGTATTTAGTGCTGAGTACTCTGTGAAGGATATGGAGGCAGGGCGTGGGAGTGTATTTAGAGCTGAGTACTCTGTGAAGGATATGGAGGCAGTGCGTGGGAGTGTATTTAGAGCTTAGTACTCTGTGAAGGATATGGAGGCAGGGCGTGGGAGTGTATTTAGAGCTTAGTACACTCCGTGAAGGATATGGAGGCAGGGCGTGGGAGTGTATTTAGAGCTTAGTACACTCCGTGAAGGATATGGAGGCAGGGCGTGGGAGTGTATTTAGTGCTGAGTACTCTGTGAAGGATATGGAGGCAGGGCGTGGGAGTGTATATAGTGCTGAGTACTCTGTGAAGGATATGGAGGAAGGGCGTGGGAGTGTATTTAGTGCTGAGTACTCTGTGAAGGATATGGAGGCAGGGCGTGGGAGTGTATATAGTGCTGAGTACTCTGTGAAGGATATGGAGGCAGGGCGTGGGAGTGTATATAGTGCTGAGTACTCTGTGAAGGATATGGAGACAGGATATGGGAGTGTATTTAGTGCTGAATACTCTGTGAAGGATATGGAGGCAGGGCGTGGGAGTGTGTATAGTGCTGAGTACTATGTGAAGGATATGGAGGAAGGGCGTGGGAGTGTAATTAGTGCTGAGTACTCAGTGAAGGATATGGAGGCAGGGCGTGGGAGTGTATATAGTGCTGAGTACTTTGTGAAGGATATGGAGGCAGGGCGTGGGAGAGTATTTAGAGCTTAGTACACTCCGTGAAGGATATAGAGGCAGGGCGTGGGAGTGTATTTATAGCTTAGTACACTCCGTGAAGGATATGGAGGCAGGGCGTGGGAGTGTATTTAGTGCTTAGTATTCTGTGAAGGATATGGAGGCAGGGTGTGGGAGTGTATTTAGTGCTGAGTACTCTGTGAAGGATATGGAGGCAGGGCGTGGGAGTGTATTTATAGCTTAGTACACTCCGTGAAGGATATGGAGGCAGGGCGTGGGAGTGTATTTATAGCTTAGTACACTCCGTGAAGGATATGGAGGCAGGGCGTGGGAGTGTATTTAGAGCTTAGTACTCCGTGTAGGATATGGAGGCAGGGCGTGGGAGTGTATTTAGTGCTGAGTACTCTGTGAAGGATATGGAGGCAGGACGTGGGAGTGTATTTAGAGCTTAGTACTCCGTGTAGGATATGGAGGCAGGACGTGGGAGTGTATTTAGAGCTGAGTATTCTGTGAAGGATATGGAGGCAGGGCGTGGGAGTGTATTTAGTGCTGAGTACTCTGTGAAGGATATGGAGGCAGGGCGTGGGAGTGTATTTATAGATGAGTACTCTGTGAAGAATATGGTGGCAGGGCGTGGGAGTGTATTTAGAGCTTAGTACAGTCCGTGAAGGATATGGAGGCAGAGCGTGGGAGTGTATTTAGAGCTTAGTACACTCCGTGAAGGATATGGAGGCAGGGCGTGAGAGTGTATTTAGTGCTTAGTATTCTGTGACGGATATGGAGGCAGGGCGTGGGAGTGTATTTAGAGCTTAGTACAGTCCGTGAAGGATATGGAGGCAGGGCGTGGGAGTGTATTTAGAGCTTAGTACACTCCGTGAAGGATATGGAGGCAGGGCGTGGGAGTGTATTTAGTGCTGAGTACTCTGTGAAGGATATGGAGGCAGGGCGTGGGAGTGTATTTAGAGCTTAGTACACTCCGTGAAGGATATGGAGGCAGGGCGTGGGAGTGTATATAGTGCTGAGTAATCTGTGAAGGATATGGAGGAAGGGCGTGGGAGTGTATTTAGTGCTGAGTACTCTGTGAAGGATATGGAGGCAGGGCGTGGGAGTGTATATAGTGCTGAGTACTCTGTGAAGGATATGGAGGCAGGGCGTGGGAGTGTATATAGTGCTGAGTACTCTGTGAAGGATATGGAGACAGGATGTGGGAGTGTATTTAGTGCTGAATACTATGGAGGCAGGGCGTGGGAGTGTATTTAGAGCTGAGTTCTCTGTGAAGGATACGGAGGCAGGGCGTGGGAGTGTATGTAGAGCTTAGTACTCTGTGAAGGATATGGAGGCAGGGCGTGGAAGTGTATTTAGAGCTTAGTACACTCCGTGAAGCATATGGAGGCAGGGCGTGGGAGTGTATTTAGTGCTGAGTACTCTGTGAAGGATATGGAGGCAGGACGTGGGAGTGTTTTTAGAGCTTAGTACTCTGTGAAGGATATGGAGGCAGGGCGTGTGAGTGTATATAGTGCTGAGTACTCTGTGAAAGATATGGAGGAAGGGTCTGGGAGGGTATATAGTGCTGAGTACTCTGTGAAGGATATGGAGGAAGGGCGTGGGAGTGTATTTAGTGCTGAGTTCTCTGTGAAGGATATGGAGGCAGGGCGTGGGAGTGTATTTAGTGCTGAGTACTCTGTGAATTATATGGAGGAAGGGCGTGGGAGTGTATTTAGTGCTGAGTACTCTGTGAAGGATATGGAGGCAGGGCGTGGGAGTGTATTTAGACCTTTGTACTCTGCGAAGGATATGGAAGCAGGGCGTGGGAGAGTATTTAGTGCTGAGTACTCTGTTAAGGATATGGAGGCAGGGCGTGGGAGTGTATTTAGAGCTGAGGACTCTGTGAAGGATATGGGGGGAGCGCGTGGGAGTGTATGTAGTGCTGAGTACTCTGTGAAGGACATGGAGGCAGGGCGTGAGAGTGTATTTTAAGCTTAGTACTCTGTGAAGGATATGGAGGCAGGGCGTGGGAGTGTATTTAGTGCTGAGTACTCTGTGAAGGATATGGAGGCAGGGCGTGGGAGTGTATTTAGAGCTAAGTACTCTGTGAAGGATATGGAGGCAGGGCGTGGGAGTGTACATAGTGCTGAGTACTCTGTGAAAGATATGGAGGAAGGGCCTGGGAAGGTATATAGTACTGAGTACTCTGTGAATGATATGGAGGCAGGATGTGGGAGTGTATTTAGTGCTGAGTACTCTGTGAAGGATATGGAGGCAGGGCGTGGGAGTGTACATAGTGCTGAGTACTCTGTGAAAGATATGGAGGAAGGGCCTGGGAAGGTATATAGTACTGAGTACTCTGTGAAGGATATGGAGGCAGGATGTGGGAGTGTATTTAGTGTTGAGTACTCTGTGAAGGATATAGAGGCAGGGCGTGGGAGTGTATTTAGTGCTGAGTACTCCGTGAAGGATATGGAGGCAGGGCGTTTGAGTATATTTAGAGCTGAGTACTCTGTGAATGATATGGAGGAAGGGCCTGGGAGGGTATATAGTACTGAGTACTCTGTGAAGGATATGGAGGCAGGGCGTGGGAGTGTATTTAGTGCTGAGTACTCTGTGAAGGATGTGGAGGCAGGGCGTGGGAGTGTATATAGTGCTGAGTACTCTGTGAAGCATATGGAGGCAAGGCGTGGGAGTGTATTTAGAGCTGAATACTCTGTGAAGGATATGGAGGCAGGGCGTGGGAGTGTTTATAGTGCTGAATACTCTGTGAAAGATATGGAGGAAGGGCCTGGGAGGGTATATAGTGCTGAGTACTCTGTGAAGGATATGGAGGAAGGGCGTGGGAGTGTATTTAGTGCTGAGTACTCTGTGAAGGATATGGAGGCAGGGCGTGGGAGTGTATATAGTGATGAGTACTCTGTGAAGGATATGGAGGAAGGGCGTGGTAGTGTATTTAGTGCTGAGTACTCTGTGAAGGATATGGAGGCAGGGCGTGAGAGTCTATTTAGACCTTAGTACTCTGCGAAGGATATGGAGGCAGGGCGTGGGAGTGTATTTAGTGCTGAGTACTCTGTGAAGGATATGGTGGTAGGGCGTGGGAGTGTATTTAGTGCTGAGTACTCTGTGAAGGATATGGAGTCAGGGCGTGGGAGTGTATATAGCGCTGAGTACTCTGTGAAGGATATGGAGGAAGGGCGTGGGAGTGTATTTAGTGCTGAGTACTCTGTGAAGGATATGGAGGCAGGGCGTGTGAGGGTATTTAGTGCTGAGTACTTTGTGAAAGATATGAAGGCAGGGCGTGGGAGTGTATTTAGTGCTGAGTACTCTGTGAAGGATATGGAGGCAGGGCGTGGGAGTGTATTTAGTGCTGAGTACTCTGTGAAGAATATGGAGGCAGGGCGTGGGAGTGTATTTAGAGCTTAGTACAGTCCGTGAAGGATATGGGGGAAGGGCGTGGGAGTGTATTTAGAGCTTAGTACACTCCGTGAAGGATATGGAGGCAGGGCGTGGGAGTGTATTTAGTGCTTAGTATTCTGTGAAGGATATGGAGGCAGGGCGTGGGAGTGTATATAGTGCTGAGTACTCTGTGAAGGATATGGAGGCAGGGCGTGGGAGTGTATTTAGTGCTGAGTACTCTGTGAAGGATATGGAGGCAGGGCGTGGGAGTGTATTTAGAGCTGAGTACTCTGTGAAGGATATGGAGGCAGGGCGTGGGAGTGTATTTAGAGCTTAGTACTCTGTGAAGGATATGGAGGCAGGGCGTGGGAGTGTATTTAGAGCTTAGTACACTCCGTGAAGGATATGGAGGCAGGGCGTAGGAGTGTATTTAGAGCTTAGTACACTCCGTGAAGGATATGGAGGCAGGGCGTGGGAGTGTATTTAGTGCTGAGTACTCTGTGAAAGATATGGAGGCAGGGCGTGGGAGTGTATATAGTGCTGAGTACTCTGTGAAGGATATGGAGGAAGGGCGTGGGAGTGTATTTAGTGCTGAGTACTCTGTGAAGGATATGGAGGCAGGGCGTGGGAGTGTATATAGTGCTGAGTACTCTGTGAAGGATATGGAGGCAGGGCGTGGGAGTGTATATAGTGCTGAGTACTCTGTGAAGGATATGGAGACAGGATGTTGGAGTGTATTTAGTGCTGAATGCTCTGTGAAGGATATGGAGGCAGGGCGTGGGAGTGTGTATAGTGCTGAGTACTATGTGAAGGATATGGAGGAAGGGCGTGGGAGTGTAATTAGTGCTGAGTACTCAGTGAAGGATATGGAGGCAGGGCGTGGGAGTGTATATAGTGCTGAGTACTTTGTGAAGGATATGGAGGCAGGGCGTGGGAGAGTATTTAGAGCTTAGTACACTCCGTGAAGGATATAGAGGCAGGGCGTGGGAGTGTATTTATAGCTTAGTACACTCCGTGAAGGATATGGAGGCAGGGCGTGGGAGTGTATTTAGTGCTTAGTATTCTGTGAAGGATATGGAGGCAGGGTGTGGGAGTGTATTTAGTGCTGAGTACTCTGTGAAGGATATGGAGGCAGGGCGTGGGAGTGTATTTAGTGCTGAGTACTCTGTGAAGGATATGGAGGCAGGGCGTGGGAGTGTATTTATAGCTTAGTACTCTGTGAAGGATATGGAAGCAGGACGTGGGAGTGTATTTAGTGCTGAGTGCTCTATGAAGGATATGGAGGCAGGGCGTGAGAGTGTATATAGTGCTGAGTACTCTGTGAAGGATATGGAGGCAGGGAGTGGGAGTGTATTTAGTGCTGAGTACTCTGTGAAGGATATGGAGGCAGGGCGTGGGAGTGTATTAAGTGCTGAGTACTCTGTGAAGGATATGGAGGCAGGGCGTGGGAGTGTATTTAGTGCTGAGTACTCAGTGAAGGATATGGAGGCAGGGCATGGGAGTGTATATAGTGCTGAGTACTCTGTGAAGGATATGGAGGCAGGGAGTGGGAGTGTATTTAGTGCTGAATACTCTGTGAAGGATGTGGAGGCAGGGCGTGGGAGTGTATTTAGTGCTGAGTACTCTGTGAAGGATATGGAGGCAGGGCGTGGGAGGGTATTTAGTGCTGAGTACTATGTGAAGGATATGGAGGCAGGGCGTGGGAGTGTATTTAGTGCTGAGTACTCTGTGAAGCATATGGAGGCAGGGCGTGGGAGTGTATTTAGAGCTGAGTACTCTGTGAAGGATATGGAGGCAGGGCGTGGGAGTGTATATAGTACTGAGTACTCTGTGAATGATATGGAGGAAGGGCGTGGGAGTGTATTTAGTGCTGAGTACTCTGTGAAGGATATGGAGGCAGGGCGTGGGAGTGTATTTAGTGCTGAGTACTATGTGAAGGATATGGAGGCAGGGCGTGGGAGTGTATTTAGTGCTGAGTACTCTGTGAAGCATATGGAGGCAGGGCGTGGGAGTGTATTTAGAGCTGAGTACTCTGTGAAGGATATGGAGGCAGGGCCTGGGAGTGTATATAGTGCTGAGTACTCTGTGAAAGATATGGAGGAAGGGCCTGGGAGGGTATATAGTGCTGAGTACTCTGTGAAGGATATGGAGGAAGGGCGTGGGAGTGTATTTAGTGCTAAGTACTCTGTGAAGGATATGGAGGCAGGGCGTGGGAGTGTATATAGTGCTGAGTACTCTGTGAAGGATATGGAGGAAGGACGTGGGAGTGTATTTAGTGCTGAGTACTCTGTGAAGGATATGGAGGCAGAGCGTGGGAGTGTATTTAGACCTTAGTACTCTGCGAAGGATATGGAGGCAGGGCGTGGGAGTGTATTTAGTGCGGAGTACTCTGTGAAGGATATGGAGGCAGGATGTGGGAGTGTGTATAGTGCTGAGTACTCTGTGAAGGATATGGAGGCAGGGCGTGGGAGTGTATTTAGTGCTGAGTACTCCGTGAAGGATATAGAGGCAGGGCGTGTATTTAGGAGTGTATTTAGAGCTGAGTACTCTGTGAAGGATATGGAGGCAGGGCGTGGGAGTGTATTTAGTGCTGAGTACTCTGTGAAGGATATGGAGGCAGGGCGTGGGAGTGTATTTAGTGCTGAGTACTCTGTGAAGGATATGGAGGCAGGGCGTAGGAGTGTATTTAGAGCTGAGTACTCTGTGAAGGATATGGAGGCAGGGCGTGGGAGTGTAAATAGTGCTGAGTACTCTGTGAAGGATATGGAGGAAGGGCGTGGGAGTGTATATAGTGCTGAGTACTCTGTGAAGGATATGGAGGAAGGGCGTGGGAGTGTATTTAGTGCTGAGTACTCTGTAAAGGATATGGAGGCAGGGCGTGGGAGTGTATATAGTGCTGAGTACTCTGTGAAGGATATGGAGGCAGGGCGTGGGAATGTATTTAGTGCTGAGTACTCTGTGAACGATATGGAGGCAGGGCGTGGGAGTGTATTTAGTGCTGAGTACTCTGTGAAGGATATGGAGGCGGGGCGTGGGAGTGTATTTAGTGCTGAGTACATTGTGAAGGATATGGAGGCAGGGCGTGGGAGTTTATTTAGTGCTGAGTACTCTGTGAAGGATATGGAGGCACGGCGTGGGAGTGTATTTAGAGCTGAGTACTCTGTGAAGAATATGGAGGCAGGGCGTGGGAGTGTTTTTAGAGCTTAGTACAGTCCGTGAAGAATATGGAGGCAGGGCGTGGGAGTGTATTTAGAGCTTAGTACTCTGTGAAGGATATGGAGGCAGGGCGTGGGATTGTATTTAGTGCTTAGTACATTGTGAAGGATATAGAGGCAGGGCGTGGGAGTGTATTTAGTGCTGAGTACACTCCGTGAAGGATATGGAGGCAGGACGTGGGAGTTTATTTAGTGCTGAGTACTCTGTGAAGGATATGGAGGCAGGGCGTGGGAGTGTATTTAGAGCTGAGTATTCTGTGAAGAATATGTTGGCAGGGCGTGGGAGTGTTTTTAGAGCTTAGTACAGTCCGTGAAGGATATGGAGGCAGGGCGTGGGAGTGTATTTAGAGCTTAGTACTCCGTGAAGGATATGGAGGCAGGGCGTGGGAGTGTTTTTAGAGCTTAGTACAGTCCGTGAAGGATATGGAGGCAGGGCGTGGGAGTGTATTTAGAGCTGAGTTCTCTGTGAAGGATACGGAGGCAGGGCGTGGGAGTGTATGTAGAGCTTAGTACTCTGTGAAGGATATGGAGGCAGGGCGTGGAAGTGTATTTAGAGCTTAGTACACTCCGTGAAGCATATGGAGGCAGGGCGTGGGAGTGTATTTAGTGCTGAGTACTCTGTGAAGGATATGGAGGCAGGACGTGGGAGTGTTTTTAGAGCTTAGTACTCTGTGAAGGATATGGAGGCAGGGCGTGGGAGTGTATATAGTGCTGAGTACTCTGTGAAAGATATGGAGGAAGGGTCTGGGAGGGTATATAGTGCTGAGTACTCTGTGAAGGATATGGAGGAAGGGCGTGGGAGTGTATTTAGTGCTGAGTACTCTGTGAAGGATATGGAGGCAGGGCGTGGGAGTGTATTTAGTGCTGAGTACTCTGTGAATTATATGGAGGAAGGGCGTGGGAGTGTATTTAGTGCTGAGTACTCTGTGAAGGATATGGAGGCAGGGCGTGGGAGTGTATTTAGACCTTAGTACTCTGCGAAGGATATGGAAGCAGGGCGTGGGAGAGTATTTAGTGCTGAGTACTCTGTTAAGGATATGGAGGCAGGGCGTGGGAGTGTATTTAGAGCTGAGGACTCTGTGAAGGATATGAGGGGAGCGCGTGGGAGTGTATGTAGTGCTGAGTACTCTGTGAAGGACATGGAGGCAGGGCGTGAGAGTGTATTTTAAGCTTAGTACTCTGTGAAGGATATGGAGGCAGGGCGTGGGAGTGTATTTAGTGCTGAGTACTCTGTGAAGGATATGGAGGCAGGGCGTGGGAGTGTATTTAGAGCTAAGTACTCTGTGAAGGATATGGAGGCAGGGCGTGGGAGTGTACATAGTGCTGAGTACTCTGTGAAAGATATGGAGGAAGGGCCTGGGAAGGTATATAGTACTGAGTACTCTGTGAATGATATGGAGGCAGGATGTGGGAGTGTATTCAGAGCTTAGTACTCCGTAAAGGATATGGAGGCAGGGCATGGGAGTATATTTAGTGCTGAGTACTCTGTGAAGGATATGGAGGAAGGGCGTGGGAGTGTATTTAGAGTTTAGTACTTTGTGAAGGATATGGAGGCAGGGCGTGGGAGTGTATTTAGAGCTGAGTACTCTGTGAAAGATATGGAGGCAGGGCGTGGGAGTGTATTTAGAGCTTAGTACTCCGTAAAGGATATGGAGGCAGGGCGTGGGAGTGTATTCAGAGCTTAGTACTCCGTAAAGGATATGGAGGCAGGGCGTGGGAGTGTATTCAGAGCTTAGTACTCCGTAAAGGATATGGAGGCAGGGCATGGGAGTGTATTTAGTGCTGAGTACTCTGTGAAGGATATGGAGGAAGGGCGTGGGAGTGTATATAGTGCTGAGTACTCTGTGAAGGATATGGAGGCAGGGCGTGGGAGTGTATTTAGAGTTTAGTACTTTGTGAAGGATATGGAGGCAGGGCGTGAGAGTGTATTTAGAGCTGAGTACTCTGTGAAGGATATGGAGGCAGGGCATGGGAGTGTATATAGTGCTGAGTACTCTGTGAAGGATATGGAGGCAGGGAGTGGGAGTGTATTTAGTGCTGAATACTCTGTGAAGGATGTGGAGGCAGGGCGTGGGAGTGTATTTAGTGCTGAGTACTCTGTGAAGGATATGGAGGCAGGGCGTGGGAGGGTATTTAGTGCTGAGTACTATGTGAAGGATATGGAGGCAGGGCGTGGGAGTGTATTTAGTGCTGAGTACTCTGTGAAGCATATGGAGGCAGGGCGTGGGAGTGTATTTAGAGCTGAGTACTCTGTGAAGGATATGGAGGCAGGGCGTGGGAGTGTATATAGTACTGAGTACTCTGGGAATGATATGGAGGAAGGGCGTGGGAGTGTATTTAGTGCTGAGTACTCTGTGAAGGATATGGAGGCAGGGCGTGTGAGTGTATTTAGTGCTGAGTACTATGTGAAGGATATGGAGGCAGGGCGTGGGAGTGTATTTAGTGCTGAGTACTCTGTGAAGCATATGGAGGCAGGGCGTGGGAGTGTATTTAGAGCTGAGTACTCTGTGAAGGATATGGAGGCAGGGCCTGGGAGTGTATATAGTGCTGAGTACTCTGTGAAAGATATGGAGGAAGGGCCTGGGAGGGTATATAGTGCTGAGTACTCTGTGAAGGATATGGAGGAAGGGCGTGGGAGTGTATTTAGTGCTAAGTACTCTGTGAAGGATATGGAGGCAGGGCGTGGGAGTGTATATAGTGCTGAGTACTCTGTGAAGGATATGGAGGAAGGACGTGGGAGTGTATTTAGTGCTGAGTACTCTGTGAAGGATATGGAGGCAGAGCGTGGGAGTGTATTTAGACCTTAGTACTCTGCGAAGGATATGGAGGCAGGGCGTGGGAGTGTATTTAGTGCGGAGTACTCTGTGAAGGATATGGAGGCAGGATGTGGGAGTGTGTATAGTGCTGAGTACTCTGTGAAGGATATGGAGGCAGGGCGTGGGAGTGTATTTAGTGCTGAGTACTCCGTGAAGGATATAGAGGCAGGGCGTGTATTTAGGAGTGTATTTAGAGCTGAGTACTCTGTGAAGGATATGGAGGCAGGGCGTGGGAGTGTATTTAGTGCTGAGTACTCTGTGAAGGATATGGAGGCAGGGCGTGGGAGTGTATTTAGTGCTGAGTACTCTGTGAAGGATATGGAGGCAGGGCGTAGGAGTGTATTTAGAGCTGAGTACTCTGTGAAGGATATGGAGGCAGGGCGTGGGAGTGTAAATAGTGCTGAGTACTCTGTGAAGGATATGGAGGAAGGGCGTGGGAGTGTATATAGTGCTGAGTACTCTGTGAAGGATATGGAGGAAGGGCGTGGGAGTGTATTTAGTGCTGAGTACTCTGTAAAGGATATGGAGGCAGGGCGTGGGAGTGTATATAGTGCTGAGTACTCTGTGAAGGATATGGAGGCAGGGCGTGGGAATGTATTTAGTGCTGAGTACTCTGTGAACGATATGGAGGCAGGGCGTGGGAGTGTATTTAGTGCTGAGTACTCTGTGAAGGATATGGAGGCGGGGCGTGGGAGTGTATTTAGTGCTGAGTACATTGTGAAGGATATGGAGGCAGGGCGTGGGAGTTTATTTAGTGCTGAGTACTCTGTGAAGGATATGGAGGCACGGCGTGGGAGTGTATTTAGAGCTGAGTACTCTGTGAAGAATATGGAGGCAGGGCGTGGGAGTGTTTTTAGAGCTTAGTACAGTCCGTGAAGAATATGGAGGCAGGGCGTGGGAGTGTATTTAGAGCTTAGTACTCTGTGAAGGATATGGAGGCAGGGCGTGGGATTGTATTTAGTGCTTAGTACATTGTGAAGGATATAGAGGCAGGGCGTGGGAGTGTATTTAGTGCTGAGTACACTCCGTGAAGGATATGGAGGCAGGACGTGGGAGTTTATTTAGTGCTGAGTACTCTGTGAAGGATATGGAGGCAGGGCGTGGGAGTGTATTTAGAGCTGAGTACTCTGTGAAGAATATGTTGGCAGGGCGTGGGAGTGTTTTTAGAGCTTATTACAGTCCGTGAAGGATATGGAGGCAGGGCGTGGGAGTGTATTTAGAGCTTAGTACTCCGTGAAGGATATGGAGGCAGGGCGTGGGAGTGTTTTTAGAGCTTAGTACAGTCCGTGAAGGATATGGAGGCAGGGCGTGGGAGTGTATTTAGAGCTGAGTTCTCTGTGAAGGATACGGAGGCAGGGCGTGGGAGTGTATGTAGAGCTTAGTACTCTGTGAAGGATATGGAGGCAGGGCGTGGAAGTGTATTTAGAGCTTAGTACACTCCGTGAAGCATATGGAGGCAGGGCGTGGGAGTGTATTTAGTGCTGAGTACTCTGTGAAGGATATGGAGGCAGGACGTGGGAGTGTTTTTAGAGCTTAGTACTCTGTGAAGGATATGGAGGCAGGGCGTGGGAGTGTATATAGTGCTGAGTACTCTGTGAAAGATATGGAGGAAGGGTCTGGGAGGGTATATAGTGCTGAGTACTCTGTGAAGGATATGGAGGAAGGGCGTGGGAGTGTATTTAGTGCTGAGTTCTCTGTGAAGGATATGGAGGCAGGGCGTGGGAGTGTATTTAGTGCTGAGTACTCTGTGAATTATATGGAGGAAGGGCGTGGGAGTGTATTTAGTGCTGAGTACTCTGTGAAGGATATGGAGGCAGGGCGTGGGAGTGTATTTAGACCTTTGTACTCTGCGAAGGATATGGAAGCAGGGCGTGGGAGAGTATTTAGTGCTGAGTACTCTGTTAAGGATATGGAGGCAGGGCGTGGGAGTGTATTTAGAGCTGAGGACTCTGTGAAGGATATGGGGGGAGCGCGTGGGAGTGTATGTAGTGCTGAGTACTCTGTGAAGGACATGGAGGCAGGGCGTGAGAGTGTATTTTAAGCTTAGTACTCTGTGAAGGATATGGAGGCAGGGCGTGGGAGTGTATTTAGTGCTGAGTACTCTGTGAAGGATATGGAGGCAGGGCGTGGGAGTGTATTTAGAGCTAAGTACTCTGTGAAGGATATGGAGGCAGGGCGTGGGAGTGTACATAGTGCTGAGTACTCTGTGAAAGATATGGAGGAAGGGCCTGGGAAGGTATATAGTACTGAGTACTCTGTGAATGATATGGAGGCAGGATGTGGGAGTGTATTTAGTGCTGAGTACTCTGTGAAGGATATGGAGGCAGGGCGTGGGAGTGTACATAGTGCTGAGTACTCTGTGAAAGATATGGAGGAAGGGCCTGGGAAGGTATATAGTACTGAGTACTCTGTGAAGGATATGGAGGCAGGATGTGGGAGTGTATTTAGTGTTGAGTACTCTGTGAAGGATATAGAGGCAGGGCGTGGGAGTGTATTTAGTGCTGAGTACTCCGTGAAGGATATGGAGGCAGGGCGTTTGAGTATATTTAGAGCTGAGTACTCTGTGAATGATATGGAGGAAGGGCCTGGGAGGGTATATAGTACTGAGTACTCTGTGAAGGATATGGAGGCAGGGCGTGGGAGTGTATTTAGTGCTGAGTACTCTGTGAAGGATGTGGAGGCAGGGCGTGGGAGTGTATATAGTGCTGAGTACTCTGTGAAGCATATGGAGGCAAGGCGTGGGAGTGTATTTAGAGCTGAATACTCTGTGAAGGATATGGAGGCAGGGCGTGGGAGTGTTTATAGTGCTGAATACTCTGTGAAAGATATGGAGGAAGGGCCTGGGAGGGTTTATAGTGCTGAGTACTCTGTGAAGGATATGGAGGAAGGGCGTGGGAGTGTATTTAGTGCTGAGTACTCTGTGAAGGATATGGAGGCAGGGCGTGGGAGTGTATATAGTGATGAGTACTCTGTGAAGGATATGGAGGAAGGGCGTGGTAGTGTATTTAGTGCTGAGTACTCTGTGAAGGATATGGAGGCAGGGCGTGAGAGTCTATTTAGACCTTAGTACTCTGCGAAGGATATGGAGGCAGGGCGTGGGAGTGTATTTAGTGCTGAGTACTCTGTGAAGGATATGGTGGTAGGGCGTGGGAGTGTATTTAGTGCTGAGTACTCTGTGAAGGATATGGAGTCAGGGCGTGGGAGTGTATATAGCGCTGAGTACTCTGTGAAGGATATGGAGGAAGGGCGTGGGAGTGTATTTAGTGCTGAGTACTCTGTGAAGGATATGGAGGCAGGGCGTGGGAGGGTATTTAGTGCTGAGTACTTTGTGAAAGATATGAAGGCAGGGCGTGGGAGTGTATTTAGTGCTGAGTACTCTGTGAAGGATATGGAGGCAGGGCGTGGGAGTGTATTTAGTGCTGAGTACTCTGTGAAGAATATGGAGGCAGGGCGTGGGAGTGTATTTAGAGCTTAGTACAGTCCGTGAAGGATATGGGGGAAGGGCGTGGGAGTGTATTTAGAGCTTAGTACACTCCGTGAAGGATATGGAGGCAGGGCGTGGGAGTGTATTTAGTGCTTAGTATTCTGTGAAGGATATGGAGGCAGGGCGTGGGAGTGTATATAGTGCTGAGTACTCTGTGAAGGATATGGAGGCAGGGCGTGGGAGTGTATTTAGTGCTGAGTACTCTGTGAAGGATATGGAGGCAGGGCGTGGGAGTGTATTTAGAGCTGAGTACTCTGTGAAGGATATGGAGGCAGGGCGTGGGAGTGTATTTAGAGCTTAGTACTCTGTGAAGGATATGGAGGCAGGGCGTGGGAGTGTATTTAGAGCTTAGTACACTCCGTGAAGGATATGGAGGCAGGGCGTAGGAGTGTATTTAGAGCTTAGTACACTCCGTGAAGGATATGGAGGCAGGGCGTGGGAGTGTATTTAGTGCTGAGTACTCTGTGAAAGATATGGAGGCAGGGCGTGGGAGTGTATATAGTGCTGAGTACTCTGTGAAGGATATGGAGGAAGGGCGTGGGAGTGTATTTAGTGCTGAGTACTCTGTGAAGGATATGGAGGCAGGGCGTGGGAGTGTATATAGTGCTGAGTACTCTGTGAAGGATATGGAGGCAGGGCGTGGGAGTGTATATAGTGCTGAGTACTCTGTGAAGGATATGGAGACAGGATGTGGGAGTGTATTTAGTGCTGAATGCTCTGTGAAGGATATGGAGGCAGGGCGTGGGAGTGTGTATAGTGCTGAGTACTATGTGAAGGATATGGAGGAAGGGCGTGGGAGTGTAATTAGTGCTGAGTACTCAGTGAAGGATATGGAGGCAGGGCGTGGGAGTGTATATAGTGCTGAGTACTTTGTGAAGGATATGGAGGCAGGGCGTGGGAGAGTATTTAGAGCTTAGTATACTCCGTGAAGGATATAGAGGCAGGGCGTGGGAGTGTATTTATAGCTTAGTACACTCCGTGAAGGATATGGAGGCAGGGCGTGGGAGTGTATTTAGTGCTTAGTATTCTGTGAAGGATATGGAGGCAGGGTGTGGGAGTGTATTTAGTGCTGAGTACTCTGTGAAGCATATGGAGGCAGGGCGTGGGAGTGTATTTAGAGCTGAGTACTCTGTGAAGGATATGGAGGCAGGGCGTGGGAGTGTATATAGTACTGAGTACTCTGGGAATGATATGGAGGAAGGGCGTGGGAGTGTATTTAGTGCTGAGTACTCTGTGAAGGATATGGAGGCAGGGCGTGTGAGTGTATTTAGTGCTGAGTACTATGTGAAGGATATGGAGGCAGGGCGTGGGAGTGTATTTAGTGCTGAGTACTCTGTGAAGCATATGGAGGCAGGGCGTGGGAGTGTATTTAGAGCTGAGTACTCTGTGAAGGATATGGAGGCAGGGCCTGGGAGTGTATATAGTGCTGAGTACTCTGTGAAAGATATGGAGGAAGGGCCTGGGAGGGTATATAGTGCTGAGTACTCTGTGAAGGATATGGAGGAAGGGCGTGGGAGTGTATTTAGTGCTAAGTACTCTGTGAAGGATATGGAGGCAGGGCGTGGGAGTGTATATAGTGCTGAGTACTCTGTGAAGGATATGGAGGAAGGACGTGGGAGTGTATTTAGTGCTGAGTACTCTGTGAAGGATATGGAGGCAGAGCGTGGGAGTGTATTTAGACCTTAGTACTCTGCGAAGGATATGGAGGCAGGGCGTGGGAGTGTATTTAGTGCGGAGTACTCTGTGAAGGATATGGAGGCAGGATGTGGGAGTGTGTATAGTGCTGAGTACTCTGTGAAGGATATGGAGGCAGGGCGTGGGAGTGTATTTAGTGCTGAGTACTCCGTGAAGGATATAGAGGCAGGGCGTGTATTTAGGAGTGTATTTAGAGCTGAGTACTCTGTGAAGGATATGGAGGCAGGGCGTGGGAGTGTATTTAGTGCTGAGTACTCTGTGAAGGATATGGAGGCAGGGCGTGGGAGTGTATTTAGTGCTGAGTACTCTGTGAAGGATATGGAGGCAGGGCGTAGGAGTGTATTTAGAGCTGAGTACTCTGTGAAGGATATGGAGGCAGGGCGTGGGAGTGTAAATAGTGCTGAGTACTCTGTGAAGGATATGGAGGAAGGGCGTGGGAGTGTATATAGTGCTGAGTACTCTGTGAAGGATATGGAGGAAGGGCGTGGGAGTGTATTTAGTGCTGAGTACTCTGTAAAGGATATGGAGGCAGGGCGTGGGAGTGTATATAGTGCTGAGTACTCTGTGAAGGATATGGAGGCAGGGCGTGGGAATGTATTTAGTGCTGAGTACTCTGTGAACGATATGGAGGCAGGGCGTGGGAGTGTATTTAGTGCTGAGTACTCTGTGAAGGATATGGAGGCGGGGCGTGGGAGTGTATTTAGTGCTGAGTACATTGTGAAGGATATGGAGGCAGGGCGTGGGAGTTTATTTAGTGCTGAGTACTCTGTGAAGGATATGGAGGCACGGCGTGGGAGTGTATTTAGAGCTGAGTACTCTGTGAAGAATATGGAGGCAGGGCGTGGGAGTGTTTTTAGAGCTTAGTACAGTCCGTGAAGAATATGGAGGCAGGGCGTGGGAGTGTATTTAGAGCTTAGTACTCTGTGAAGGATATGGAGGCAGGGCGTGGGATTGTATTTAGTGCTTAGTACATTGTGAAGGATATAGAGGCAGGGCGTGGGAGTGTATTTAGTGCTGAGTACACTCCGTGAAGGATATGGAGGCAGGACGTGGGAGTTTATTTAGTGCTGAGTACTCTGTGAAGGATATGGAGGCAGGGCGTGGGAGTGTATTTAGAGCTGAGTACTCTGTGAAGAATATGTTGGCAGGGCGTGGGAGTGTTTTTAGAGCTTAGTACAGTCCGTGAAGGATATGGAGGCAGGGCGTGGGAGTGTATTTAGAGCTTAGTACTCCGTGAAGGATATGGAGGCAGGGCGTGGGAGTGTTTTTAGAGCTTAGTACAGTCCGTGAAGGATATGGAGGCAGGGCGTGGGAGTGTATTTAGAGCTGAGTTCTCTGTGAAGGATACGGAGGCAGGGCGTGGGAGTGTATGTAGAGCTTAGTACTCTGTGAAGGATATGGAGGCAGGGCGTGGAAGTGTATTTAGAGCTTAGTACACTCCGTGAAGCATATGGAGGCAGGGCGTGGGAGTGTATTTAGTGCTGAGTACTCTGTGAAGGATATGGAGGCAGGACGTGGGAGTGTTTTTAGAGCTTAGTACTCTGTGAAGGATATGGAGGCAGGGCGTGTGAGTGTATATAGTGCTGAGTACTCTGTGAAAGATATGGAGGAAGGGTCTGGGAGGGTATATAGTGCTGAGTACTCTGTGAAGGATATGGAGGAAGGGCGTGGGAGTGTATTTAGTGCTGAGTTCTCTGTGAAGGATATGGAGGCAGGGCGTGGGAGTGTATTTAGTGCTGAGTACTCTGTGAATTATATGGAGGAAGGGCGTGGGAGTGTATTTAGTGCTGAGTACTCTGTGAAGGATATGGAGGCAGGGCGTGGGAGTGTATTTAGACCTTTGTACTCTGCGAAGGATATGGAAGCAGGGCGTGGGAGAGTATTTAGTGCTGAGTACTCTGTTAAGGATATGGAGGCAGGGCGTGGGAGTGTATTTAGAGCTGAGGACTCTGTGAAGGATATGGGGGGAGCGCGTGGGAGTGTATGTAGTGCTGAGTACTCTGTGAAGGACATGGAGGCAGGGCGTGAGAGTGTATTTTAAGCTTAGTACTCTGTGAAGGATATGGAGGCAGGGCGTGGGAGTGTATTTAGTGCTGAGTACTCTGTGAAGGATATGGAGGCAGGGCGTGGGAGTGTATTTAGAGCTAAGTACTCTGTGAAGGATATGGAGGCAGGGCGTGGGAGTGTACATAGTGCTGAGTACTCTGTGAAAGATATGGAGGAAGGGCCTGGGAAGGTATATAGTACTGAGTACTCTGTGAATGATATGGAGGCAGGATGTGGGAGTGTATTTAGTGCTGAGTACTCTGTGAAGGATATGGAGGCAGGGCGTGGGAGTGTACATAGTGCTGAGTACTCTGTGAAAGATATGGAGGAAGGGCCTGGGAAGGTATATAGTACTGAGTACTCTGTGAAGGATATGGAGGCAGGATGTGGGAGTGTATTTAGTGTTGAGTACTCTGTGAAGGATATAGAGGCAGGGCGTGGGAGTGTATTTAGTGCTGAGTACTCCGTGAAGGATATGGAGGCAGGGCGTTTGAGTATATTTAGAGCTGAGTACTCTGTGAATGATATGGAGGAAGGGCCTGGGAGGGTATATAGTACTGAGTACTCTGTGAAGGATATGGAGGCAGGGCGTGGGAGTGTATTTAGTGCTGAGTACTCTGTGAAGGATGTGGAGGCAGGGCGTGGGAGTGTATATAGTGCTGAGTACTCTGTGAAGCATATGGAGGCAAGGCGTGGGAGTGTATTTAGAGCTGAATACTCTGTGAAGGATATGGAGGCAGGGCGTGGGAGTGTTTATAGTGCTGAATACTCTGTGAAAGATATGGAGGAAGGGCCTGGGAGGGTATATAGTGCTGAGTACTCTGTGAAGGATATGGAGGAAGGGCGTGGGAGTGTATTTAGTGCTGAGTACTCTGTGAAGGATATGGAGGCAGGGCGTGGGAGTGTATATAGTGATGAGTACTCTGTGAAGGATATGGAGGAAGGGCGTGGTAGTGTATTTAGTGCTGAGTACTCTGTGAAGGATATGGAGGCAGGGCGTGAGAGTCTATTTAGACCTTAGTACTCTGCGAAGGATATGGAGGCAGGGCGTGGGAGTGTATTTAGTGCTGAGTACTCTGTGAAGGATATGGTGGTAGGGCGTGGGAGTGTATTTAGTGCTGAGTACTCTGTGAAGGATATGGAGTCAGGGCGTGGGAGTGTATATAGCGCTGAGTACTCTGTGAAGGATATGGAGGAAGGGCGTGGGAGTGTATTTAGTGCTGAGTACTCTGTGAAGGATATGGAGGCAGGGCGTGTGAGGGTATTTAGTGCTGAGTACTTTGTGAAAGATATGAAGGCAGGGCGTGGGAGTGTATTTAGTGCTGAGTACTCTGTGAAGGATATGGAGGCAGGGCGTGGGAGTGTATTTAGTGCTGAGTACTCTGTGAAGAATATGGAGGCAGGGCGTGGGAGTGTATTTAGAGCTTAGTACAGTCCGTGAAGGATATGGGGGAAGGGCGTGGGAGTGTATTTAGAGCTTAGTACACTCCGTGAAGGATATGGAGGCAGGGCGTGGGAGTGTATTTAGTGCTTAGTATTCTGTGAAGGATATGGAGGCAGGGCGTGGGAGTGTATATAGTGCTGAGTACTCTGTGAAGGATATGGAGGCAGGGCGTGGGAGTGTATTTAGTGCTGAGTACTCTGTGAAGGATATGGAGGCAGGGCGTGGGAGTGTATTTAGAGCTGAGTACTCTGTGAAGGATATGGAGGCAGGGCGTGGGAGTGTATTTAGAGCTTAGTACTCTGTGAAGGATATGGAGGCAGGGCGTGGGAGTGTATTTAGAGCTTAGTACACTCCGTGAAGGATATGGAGGCAGGGCGTAGGAGTGTATTTAGAGCTTAGTACACTCCGTGAAGGATATGGAGGCAGGGCGTGGGAGTGTATTTAGTGCTGAGTACTCTGTGAAAGATATGGAGGCAGGGCGTGGGAGTGTATATAGTGCTGAGTACTCTGTGAAGGATATGGAGGAAGGGCGTGGGAGTGTATTTAGTGCTGAGTACTCTGTGAAGGATATGGAGGCAGGGCGTGGGAGTGTATATAGTGCTGAGTACTCTGTGAAGGATATGGAGGCAGGGCGTGGGAGTGTATATAGTGCTGAGTACTCTGTGAAGGATATGGAGACAGGATGTTGGAGTGTATTTAGTGCTGAATGCTCTGTGAAGGATATGGAGGCAGGGCGTGGGAGTGTGTATAGTGCTGAGTACTATGTGAAGGATATGGAGGAAGGGCGTGGGAGTGTAATTAGTGCTGAGTACTCAGTGAAGGATATGGAGGCAGGGCGTGGGAGTGTATATAGTGCTGAGTACTTTGTGAAGGATATGGAGGCAGGGCGTGGGAGAGTATTTAGAGCTTAGTACACTCCGTGAAGGATATAGAGGCAGGGCGTGGGAGTGTATTTATAGCTTAGTACACTCCGTGAAGGATATGGAGGCAGGGCGTGGGAGTGTATTTAGTGCTTAGTATTCTGTGAAGGATATGGAGGCAGGGTGTGGGAGTGTATTTAGTGCTGAGTACTCTGTGAAGGATATGGAGGCAGGGCGTGGGAGTGTATTTAGTGCTGAGTACTCTGTGAAGGATATGGAGGCAGGGCGTGGGAGTGTATTTATAGCTTAGTACTCTGTGAAGGATATGGAAGCAGGACGTGGGAGTGTATTTAGTGCTGAGTGCTCTATGAAGGATATGGAGGCAGGGCGTGAGAGTGTATATAGTGCTGAGTACTCTGTGAAGGATATGGAGGCAGGGAGTGGGAGTGTATTTAGTGCTGAGTACTCTGTGAAGGATATGGAGGCAGGGCGTGGGAGTGTATTAAGTGCTGAGTACTCTGTGAAGGATATGGAGGCAGGGCGTGGGAGTGTATTTAGTGCTGAGTACTCAGTGAAGGATATGGAGGCAGGGCATGGGAGTGTATATAGTGCTGAGTACTCTGTGAAGGATATGGAGGCAGGGAGTGGGAGTGTATTTAGTGCTGAATACTCTGTGAAGGATGTGGAGGCAGGGCGTGGGAGTGTATTTAGTGTTGAGTACTCTGTGAAGGATATGGAGGCAGGGCGTGGGAGGGTATTTAGTGCTGAGTACTATGTGACGGATATGGAGGCAGGGCGTGGGAGTGTATTTAGTGCTGAGTACTCTGTGAAGCATATGGAGGCAGGGCGTGGGAGTGTATTTAGAGCTGAGTACTCTGTGAAGGATATGGAGGCAGGGCGTGGGAGTGTATATAGTACTGAGTACTCTGTGAATGATATGGAGGAAGGGCGTGGGAGTGTATTTAGTGCTGAGTACTCTGTGAAGGATATGGAGGCAGGGCGTGGGAGTGTATTTAGTGCTGAGTACTATGTGAAGGATATGGAGGCAGGGCGTGGGAGTGTATTTAGTGCTGAGTACTCTGTGAAGCATATGGAGGCAGGGCGTGGGAGTGTATTTAGAGCTGAGTACTCTGTGAAGGATATGGAGGCAGGGCCTGGGAGTGTATATAGTGCTGAGTACTCTGTGAAAGATATGGAGGAAGGGCCTGGGAGGGTATATAGTGCTGAGTACTCTGTGAAGGATATGGAGGAAGGGCGTGGGAGTGTATTTAGTGCTAAGTACTCTGTGAAGGATATGGAGGCAGGGCGTGGGAGTGTATATAGTGCTGAGTACTCTGTGAAGGATATGGAGGAAGGACGTGGGAGTGTATTTAGTGCTGAGTACTCTGTGAAGGATATGGAGGCAGAGCGTGGGAGTGTATTTAGACCTTAGTACTCTGCGAAGGATATGGAGGCAGGGCGTGGGAGTGTATTTAGTGCGGAGTACTCTGTGAAGGATATGGAGGCAGGATGTGGGAGTGTGTATAGTGCTGAGTACTCTGTGAAGGATATGGAGGCAGGGCGTGGGAGTGTATTTAGTGCTGAGTACTCCGTGAAGGATATAGAGGCAGGGCGTGTATTTAGGAGTGTATTTAGAGCTGAGTACTCTGTGAAGGATATGGAGGCAGGGCGTGGGAGTGTATTTAGTGCTGAGTACTCTGTGAAGGATATGGAGGCAGGGCGTGGGAGTGTATTTAGTGCTGAGTACTCTGTGAAGGATATGGAGGCAGGGCGTAGGAGTGTATTTAGAGCTGAGTACTCTGTGAAGGATATGGAGGCAGGGCGTGGGAGTGTAAATAGTGCTGAGTACTCTGTGAAGGATATGGAGGAAGGGCGTGGGAGTGTATATAGTGCTGAGTACTCTGTGAAGGATATGGAGGAAGGGCGTGGGAGTGTATTTAGTGCTGAGTACTCTGTAAAGGATATGGAGGCAGGGCGTGGGAGTGTATATAGTGC
Source organism: Chirona hameri (assembly GCA_036785665.1). Taxonomy (NCBI): domain Eukaryota; kingdom Metazoa; phylum Arthropoda; class Thecostraca; order Balanomorpha; family Balanidae; genus Chirona; species Chirona hameri. Next base: position 30,206 of record JAXIVJ010000090.1, on the reverse strand, counting down.
TGAGTACTCTGTGAAGGATATGGAGGCAGGGCGTGGGAATGTATTTAGTGCTGAGTACTCTGTGAACGATATGGAGGCAGGGCGTGGGAGTGTATTTAGTGCTGAGTACTCTGTGAAGGATATGGAGGCGGGGCGTGGGAGTGTATTTAGTGCTGAGTACATTGTGAAGGATATGGAGGCAGGGCGTGGGAGTTTATTTAGTGCTGAGTACTCTGTGAAGGATATGGAGGCACGGCGTGGGAGTGTATTTAGAGCTGAGTACTCTGTGAAGAATATGGAGGCAGGGCGTGGGAGTGTTTTTAGAGCTTAGTACAGTCCGTGAAGAATATGGAGGCAGGGCGTGGGAGTGTATTTAGAGCTTAGTACTCTGTGAAGGATATGGAGGCAGGGCGTGGGATTGTATTTAGTGCTTAGTACATTGTGAAGGATATAGAGGCAGGGCGTGGGAGTGTATTTAGTGCTGAGTACACTCCGTGAAGGATATGGAGGCAGGACGTGGGAGTTTATTTAGTGCTGAGTACTCTGTGAAGGATATGGAGGCAGGGCGTGGGAGTGTATTTAGAGCTGAGTATTCTGTGAAGAATATGTTGGCAGGGCGTGGGAGTGTTTTTAGAGCTTAGTACAGTCCGTGAAGGATATGGAGGCAGGGCGTGGGAGTGTATTTAGAGCTTAGTACTCCGTGAAGGATATGGAGGCAGGGCGTGGGAGTGTTTTTAGAGCTTAGTACAGTCCGTGAAGGATATGGAGGCAGGGCGTGGGAGTGTATTTAGAGCTGAGTTCTCTGTGAAGGATACGGAGGCAGGGCGTGGGAGTGTATGTAGAGCTTAGTACTCTGTGAAGGATATGGAGGCAGGGCGTGGAAGTGTATTTAGAGCTTAGTACACTCCGTGAAGCATATGGAGGCAGGGCGTGGGAGTGTATTTAGTGCTGAGTACTCTGTGAAGGATATGGAGGCAGGACGTGGGAGTGTTTTTAGAGCTTAGTACTCTGTGAAGGATATGGAGGCAGGGCGTGGGAGTGTATATAGTGCTGAGTACTCTGTGAAAGATATGGAGGAAGGGTCTGGGAGGGTATATAGTGCTGAGTACTCTGTGAAGGATATGGAGGAAGGGCGTGGGAGTGTATTTAGTGCTGAGTACTCTGTGAAGGATATGGAGGCAGGGCGTGGGAGTGTATTTAGTGCTGAGTACTCTGTGAATTATATGGAGGAAGGGCGTGGGAGTGTATTTAGTGCTGAGTACTCTGTGAAGGATATGGAGGCAGGGCGTGGGAGTGTATTTAGACCTTAGTACTCTGCGAAGGATATGGAAGCAGGGCGTGGGAGAGTATTTAGTGCTGAGTACTCTGTTAAGGATATGGAGGCAGGGCGTGGGAGTGTATTTAGAGCTGAGGACTCTGTGAAGGATATGAGGGGAGCGCGTGGGAGTGTATGTAGTGCTGAGTACTCTGTGAAGGACATGGAGGCAGGGCGTGAGAGTGTATTTTAAGCTTAGTACTCTGTGAAGGATATGGAGGCAGGGCGTGGGAGTGTATTTAGTGCTGAGTACTCTGTGAAGGATATGGAGGCAGGGCGTGGGAGTGTATTTAGAGCTAAGTACTCTGTGAAGGATATGGAGGCAGGGCGTGGGAGTGTACATAGTGCTGAGTACTCTGTGAAAGATATGGAGGAAGGGCCTGGGAAGGTATATAGTACTGAGTACTCTGTGAATGATATGGAGGCAGGATGTGGGAGTGTATTTAGTGCTGAGTACTCTGTGAAGGATATGGAGGCAGGGCGTGGGAGTGTACATAGTGCTGAGTACTCTGTGAAAGATATGGAGGAAGGGCCTGGGAAGGTATATAGTACTGAGTACTCTGTGAAGGATATGGAGGCAGGATGTGGGAGTGTATTTAGTGTTGAGTACTCTGTGAAGGATATAGAGGCAGGGCGTGGGAGTGTATTTAGTGCTGAGTACTCCGTGAAGGATATGGAGGCAGGGCGTTTGAGTATATTTAGAGCTGAGTACTCTGTGAATGATATGGAGGAAGGGCCTGGGAGGGTATATAGTACTGAGTACTCTGTGAAGGATATGGAGGCAGGGCGTGGGAGTGTATTTAGTGCTGAGTACTCTGTGAAGGATGTGGAGGCAGGGCGTGGGAGTGTATATAGTGCTGAGTACTCTGTGAAGCATATGGAGGCAAGGCGTGGGAGTGTATTTAGAGCTGAATACTCTGTGAAGGATATGGAGGCAGGGCGTGGGAGTGTTTATAGTGCTGAATACTCTGTGAAAGATATGGAGGAAGGGCCTGGGAGGGTATATAGTGCTGAGTACTCTGTGAAGGATATGGAGGAAGGGCGTGGGAGTGTATTTAGTGCTGAGTACTCTGTGAAGGATATGGAGGCAGGGCGTGGGAGTGTATATAGTGATGAGTACTCTGTGAAGGATATGGAGGAAGGGCGTGGTAGTGTATTTAGTGCTGAGTACTCTGTGAAGGATATGGAGGCAGGGCGTGAGAGTCTATTTAGACCTTAGTACTCTGCGAAGGATATGGAGGCAGGGCGTGGGAGTGTATTTAGTGCTGAGTACTCTGTGAAGGATATGGTGGTAGGGCGTGGGAGTGTATTTAGTGCTGAGTACTCTGTGAAGGATATGGAGTCAGGGCGTGGGAGTGTATATAGCGCTGAGTACTCTGTGAAGGATATGGAGGAAGGGCGTGGGAGTGTATTTAGTGCTGAGTACTCTGTGAAGGATATGGAGGCAGGGCGTGGGAGGGTATTTAGTGCTGAGTACTTTGTGAAAGATATGAAGGCAGGGCGTGGGAGTGTATTTAGTGCTGAGTACTCTGTGAAGGATATGGAGGCAGGGCGTGGGAGTGTATTTAGTGCTGAGTACTCTGTGAAGAATATGGAGGCAGGGCGTGGGAGTGTATTTAGAGCTTAGTACAGTCCGTGAAGGATATGGGGGAAGGGCGTGGGAGTGTATTTAGAGCTTAGTACACTCCGTGAAGGATATGGAGGCAGGGCGTGGGAGTGTATTTAGTGCTTAGTATTCTGTGAAGGATATGGAGGCAGGGCGTGGGAGTGTATATAGTGCTGAGTACTCTGTGAAGGATATGGAGGCAGGGCGTGGGAGTGTATTTAGTGCTGAGTACTCTGTGAAGGATATGGAGGCAGGGCGTGGGAGTGTATTTAGTGCTGAGTACTCTGTGAAGGATATGGAGGCAGGGCGTGGGAGTGTATTTAGAGCTTAGTACTCTGTGAAGGATATGGAGGCAGGGCGTGGGAGTGTATTTAGAGCTTAGTACACTCCGTGAAGGATATGGAGGCAGGGCGTAGGAGTGTATTTAGAGCTTAGTACACTCCGTGAAGGATATGGAGGCAGGGCGTGGGAGTGTATTTAGTGCTGAGTACTCTGTGAAGGATATGGAGGCAGGGCGTGGGAGTGTATATAGTGCTGAGTACTCTGTGAAGGATATGGAGGAAGGGCGTGGGAGTGTATTTAGTGCTGAGTACTCTGTGAAGGATATGGAGGCAGGGCGGGGGAGTGTATATAGTGCTGAGTACTCTGTGAAGGATATGGAGGCAGGGCGTGGGAGTGTATATAGTGCTGAGTACTCTGTGAAGGATATGGAGACAGGATGTGGGAGTGTATTTAGTGCTGAATACTCTGTGAAGGATATGGAGGCAGGGCGTGGGAGTGTGTATAGTGCTGAGTACTATGTGAAGGATATGGAGGAAGGGCGTGGGAGTGTAATTAGTGCTGAGTACTCAGTGAAGGATATGGAGGCAGGGCGTGGGAGTGTATATAGTGCTGAGTACTTTGTGAAGGATATGGAGGCAGGGCGTGGGAGAGTATTTAGAGCTTAGTACACTCCGTGAAGGATATAGAGGCAGGGCGTGGGAGTGTATTTATAGCTTAGTACACTCCGTGAAGGATATGGAGGCAGGGTGTGGGAGTGTATTTAGTGCTTAGTATTCTGTGAAGGATATGGAGGCAGGGTGTGGGAGTGTATTTAGTGCTGAGTACTCTGTGAAGGATATGGAGGCAGGGCGTGGGAGTGTATTTAGTGCTGAGTACTCTGTGAAGGATATGGAGGCAGGGCGTGGGAGTGTATTTATAGCTTAGTACTCTGTGAAGGACATGGAGGCAGGACGTGGGAGTGTATTTAGTGCTGAGTGCTCTATGAAGGATATGGAGGCAGGGCGTGAGAGTGTATATAGTGCTGAGTACTCTGTGAAGGATATGGAGGCAGGGAGTGGGAGTGTATTTAGTGCTGAGTACTCTGTGAAGGATATGGAGGCAGGGCGTGGGAGTGTATTAAGTGCTGAGTACTCTGTGAAGGATATGGAGGCAGGGCGTGGGAGTGTATTTAGTGCTGAGTACTCTGTGAAGGATATGGAGGCAGGGCGTGGGAGTGTATTTATAGATGAGTACTCTGTGAAGAATATGGTGGCAGGGCGTGGGAGTGTATTTAGAGCTTAGTACAGTCCGTGAAGGATATGGAGGCAGGGCGTGGGAGTGTATTTAGAGCTTAGTACACTCCGTGAAGGATATGGAGGCAGGGCGTGAGAGTGTATTTAGTGCTTAGTATTCTGTGACGGATATGGAGGCAGGGCGTGGGAGTGTATTTAGAGCTTAGTACAGTCCGTGAAGGATATGGAGGCAGGGCGTGGGAGTGTATTTAGAGCTTAGTACACTCCGTGAAGGATATGGAGGCAGGGCGTGGGAGTGTATTTAGTGCTGAGTACTCTGTGAAGGATATGGAGGCAGGGCGTGGGAGTGTATTTAGAGCTTAGTACACTCCGTGAAGGATATGGAGGCAGGGCGTGGGAGTGTATATAGTGCTGAGTAATCTGTGAAGGATATGGAGGAAGGGCGTGGGAGTGTATTTAGTGCTGAGTACTCTGTGAAGGATATGGAGGCAGGGCGTGGGAGTGTATATAGTGCTGAGTACTCTGTGAAGGATATGGAGGCAGGGCGTGGGAGTGTATATAGTGCTGAGTACTCTGTGAAGGATATGGAGACAGGATGTGGGAGTGTATTTAGTGCTGAATACTATGGAGGCAGGGCGTGGGAGTGTATTTAGAGCTGAGTTCTCTGTGAAGGATACGGAGGCAGGGCGTGGGAGTGTATGTAGAGCTTAGTACTCTGTGAAGGATATGGAGGCAGGGCGTGGAAGTGTATTTAGAGCTTAGTACACTCCGTGAAGCATATGGAGGCAGGGCGTGGGAGTGTATTTAGTGCTGAGTACTCTGTGAAGGATATGGAGGCAGGACGTGGGAGTGTTTTTAGAGCTTAGTACTCTGTGAAGGATATGGAGGCAGGGCGTGTGAGTGTATATAGTGCTGAGTACTCTGTGAAAGATATGGAGGAAGGGTCTGGGAGGGTATATAGTGCTGAGTACTCTGTGAAGGATATGGAGGAAGGGCGTGGGAGTGTATTTAGTGCTGAGTTCTCTGTGAAGGATATGGAGGCAGGGCGTGGGAGTGTATTTAGTGCTGAGTACTCTGTGAATTATATGGAGGAAGGGCGTGGGAGTGTATTTAGTGCTGAGTACTCTGTGAAGGATATGGAGGCAGGGCGTGGGAGTGTATTTAGACCTTTGTACTCTGCGAAGGATATGGAAGCAGGGCGTGGGAGAGTATTTAGTGCTGAGTACTCTGTTAAGGATATGGAGGCAGGGCGTGGGAGTGTATTTAGAGCTGAGGACTCTGTGAAGGATATGGGGGGAGCGCGTGGGAGTGTATGTAGTGCTGAGTACTCTGTGAAGGACATGGAGGCAGGGCGTGAGAGTGTATTTTAAGCTTAGTACTCTGTGAAGGATATGGAGGCAGGGCGTGGGAGTGTATTTAGTGCTGAGTACTCTGTGAAGGATATGGAGGCAGGGCGTGGGAGTGTATTTAGAGCTAAGTACTCTGTGAAGGATATGGAGGCAGGGCGTGGGAGTGTACATAGTGCTGAGTACTCTGTGAAAGATATGGAGGAAGGGCCTGGGAAGGTATATAGTACTGAGTACTCTGTGAATGATATGGAGGCAGGATGTGGGAGTGTATTTAGTGCTGAGTACTCTGTGAAGGATATGGAGGCAGGGCGTGGGAGTGTACATAGTGCTGAGTACTCTGTGAAAGATATGGAGGAAGGGCCTGGGAAGGTATATAGTACTGAGTACTCTGTGAAGGATATGGAGGCAGGATGTGGGAGTGTATTTAGTGTTGAGTACTCTGTGAAGGATATAGAGGCAGGGCGTGGGAGTGTATTTAGTGCTGAGTACTCCGTGAAGGATATGGAGGCAGGGCGTTTGAGTATATTTAGAGCTGAGTACTCTGTGAATGATATGGAGGAAGGGCCTGGGAGGGTATATAGTACTGAGTACTCTGTGAAGGATATGGAGGCAGGGCGTGGGAGTGTATTTAGTGCTGAGTACTCTGTGAAGGATGTGGAGGCAGGGCGTGGGAGTGTATATAGTGCTGAGTACTCTGTGAAGCATATGGAGGCAAGGCGTGGGAGTGTATTTAGAGCTGAATACTCTGTGAAGGATATGGAGGCAGGGCGTGGGAGTGTTTATAGTGCTGAATACTCTGTGAAAGATATGGAGGAAGGGCCTGGGAGGGTATATAGTGCTGAGTACTCTGTGAAGGATATGGAGGAAGGGCGTGGGAGTGTATTTAGTGCTGAGTACTCTGTGAAGGATATGGAGGCAGGGCGTGGGAGTGTATATAGTGATGAGTACTCTGTGAAGGATATGGAGGAAGGGCGTGGTAGTGTATTTAGTGCTGAGTACTCTGTGAAGGATATGGAGGCAGGGCGTGAGAGTCTATTTAGACCTTAGTACTCTGCGAAGGATATGGAGGCAGGGCGTGGGAGTGTATTTAGTGCTGAGTACTCTGTGAAGGATATGGTGGTAGGGCGTGGGAGTGTATTTAGTGCTGAGTACTCTGTGAAGGATATGGAGTCAGGGCGTGGGAGTGTATATAGCGCTGAGTACTCTGTGAAGGATATGGAGGAAGGGCGTGGGAGTGTATTTAGTGCTGAGTACTCTGTGAAGGATATGGAGGCAGGGCGTGTGAGGGTATTTAGTGCTGAGTACTTTGTGAAAGATATGAAGGCAGGGCGTGGGAGTGTATTTAGTGCTGAGTACTCTGTGAAGGATATGGAGGCAGGGCGTGGGAGTGTATTTAGTGCTGAGTACTCTGTGAAGAATATGGAGGCAGGGCGTGGGAGTGTATTTAGAGCTTAGTACAGTCCGTGAAGGATATGGGGGAAGGGCGTGGGAGTGTATTTAGAGCTTAGTACACTCCGTGAAGGATATGGAGGCAGGGCGTGGGAGTGTATTTAGTGCTTAGTATTCTGTGAAGGATATGGAGGCAGGGCGTGGGAGTGTATATAGTGCTGAGTACTCTGTGAAGGATATGGAGGCAGGGCGTGGGAGTGTATTTAGTGCTGAGTACTCTGTGAAGGATATGGAGGCAGGGCGTGGGAGTGTATTTAGAGCTGAGTACTCTGTGAAGGATATGGAGGCAGGGCGTGGGAGTGTATTTAGAGCTTAGTACTCTGTGAAGGATATGGAGGCAGGGCGTGGGAGTGTATTTAGAGCTTAGTACACTCCGTGAAGGATATGGAGGCAGGGCGTAGGAGTGTATTTAGAGCTTAGTACACTCCGTGAAGGATATGGAGGCAGGGCGTGGGAGTGTATTTAGTGCTGAGTACTCTGTGAAAGATATGGAGGCAGGGCGTGGGAGTGTATATAGTGCTGAGTACTCTGTGAAGGATATGGAGGAAGGGCGTGGGAGTGTATTTAGTGCTGAGTACTCTGTGAAGGATATGGAGGCAGGGCGTGGGAGTGTATATAGTGCTGAGTACTCTGTGAAGGATATGGAGGCAGGGCGTGGGAGTGTATATAGTGCTGAGTACTCTGTGAAGGATATGGAGACAGGATGTTGGAGTGTATTTAGTGCTGAATGCTCTGTGAAGGATATGGAGGCAGGGCGTGGGAGTGTGTATAGTGCTGAGTACTATGTGAAGGATATGGAGGAAGGGCGTGGGAGTGTAATTAGTGCTGAGTACTCAGTGAAGGATATGGAGGCAGGGCGTGGGAGTGTATATAGTGCTGAGTACTTTGTGAAGGATATGGAGGCAGGGCGTGGGAGAGTATTTAGAGCTTAGTACACTCCGTGAAGGATATAGAGGCAGGGCGTGGGAGTGTATTTATAGCTTAGTACACTCCGTGAAGGATATGGAGGCAGGGAGTGGGAGTGTATTTAGTGCTTAGTATTCTGTGAAGGATATGGAGGCAGGGTGTGGGAGTGTATTTAGTGCTGAGTACTCTGTGAAGGATATGGAGGCAGGGCGTGGGAGTGTATTTAGTGCTGAGTACTCTGTGAAGGATATGGAGGCAGGGCGTGGGAGTGTATTTATAGCTTAGTACTCTGTGAAGGATATGGAAGCAGGACGTGGGAGTGTATTTAGTGCTGAGTGCTCTATGAAGGATATGGAGGCAGGGCGTGAGAGTGTATATAGTGCTGAGTACTCTGTGAAGGATATGGAGGCAGGGAGTGGGAGTGTATTTAGTGCTGAGTACTCTGTGAAGGATATGGAGGCAGGGCGTGGGAGTGTATTAAGTGCTGAGTACTCTGTGAAGGATATGGAGGCAGGGCGTGGGAGTGTATTTAGTGCTGAGTACTCAGTGAAGGATATGGAGGCAGGGCATGGGAGTGTATATAGTGCTGAGTACTCTGTGAAGGATATGGAGGCAGGGAGTGGGAGTGTATTTAGTGCTGAATACTCTGTGAAGGATGTGGAGGCAGGGCGTGGGAGTGTATTTAGTGCTGAGTACTCTGTGAAGGATATGGAGGCAGGGCGTGGGAGGGTATTTAGTGCTGAGTACTATGTGAAGGATATGGAGGCAGGGCGTGGGAGTGTATTTAGTGCTGAGTACTCTGTGAAGCATATGGAGGCAGGGCGTGGGAGTGTATTTAGAGCTGAGTACTCTGTGAAGGATATGGAGGCAGGGCGTGGGAGTGTATATAGTACTGAGTACTCTGTGAATGATATGGAGGAAGGGCGTGGGAGTGTATTTAGTGCTGAGTACTCTGTGAAGGATATGGAGGCAGGGCGTGGGAGTGTATTTAGTGCTGAGTACTATGTGAAGGATATGGAGGCAGGGCGTGGGAGTGTATTTAGTGCTGAGTACTCTGTGAAGCATATGGAGGCAGGGCGTGGGAGTGTATTTAGAGCTGAGTACTCTGTGAAGGATATGGAGGCAGGGCCTGGGAGTGTATATAGTGCTGAGTACTCTGTGAAAGATATGGAGGAAGGGCCTGGGAGGGTATATAGTGCTGAGTACTCTGTGAAGGATATGGAGGAAGGGCGTGGGAGTGTATTTAGTGCTAAGTACTCTGTGAAGGATATGGAGGCAGGGCGTGGGAGTGTATATAGTGCTGAGTACTCTGTGAAGGATATGGAGGAAGGACGTGGGAGTGTATTTAGTGCTGAGTACTCTGTGAAGGATATGGAGGCAGAGCGTGGGAGTGTATTTAGACCTTAGTACTCTGCGAAGGATATGGAGGCAGGGCGTGGGAGTGTATTTAGTGCGGAGTACTCTGTGAAGGATATGGAGGCAGGATGTGGGAGTGTGTATAGTGCTGAGTACTCTGTGAAGGATATGGAGGCAGGGCGTGGGAGTGTATTTAGTGCTGAGTACTCCGTGAAGGATATAGAGGCAGGGCGTGTATTTAGGAGTGTATTTAGAGCTGAGTACTCTGTGAAGGATATGGAGGCAGGGCGTGGGAGTGTATTTAGTGCTGAGTACTCTGTGAAGGATATGGAGGCAGGGCGTGGGAGTGTATTTAGTGCTGAGTACTCTGTGAAGGATATGGAGGCAGGGCGTAGGAGTGTATTTAGAGCTGAGTACTCTGTGAAGGATATGGAGGCAGGGCGTGGGAGTGTAAATAGTGCTGAGTACTCTGTGAAGGATATGGAGGAAGGGCGTGGGAGTGTATATAGTGCTGAGTACTCTGTGAAGGATATGGAGGAAGGGCGTGGGAGTGTATTTAGTGCTGAGTACTCTGTAAAGGATATGGAGGCAGGGCGTGGGAGTGTATATAGTGCTGAGTACTCTGTGAAGGATATGGAGGCAGGGCGTGGGAATGTATTTAGTGCTGAGTACTCTGTGAACGATATGGAGGCAGGGCGTGGGAGTGTATTTAGTGCTGAGTACTCTGTGAAGGATATGGAGGCGGGGCGTGGGAGTGTATTTAGTGCTGAGTACATTGTGAAGGATATGGAGGCAGGGCGTGGGAGTTTATTTAGTGCTGAGTACTCTGTGAAGGATATGGAGGCACGGCGTGGGAGTGTATTTAGAGCTGAGTACTCTGTGAAGAATATGGAGGCAGGGCGTGGGAGTGTTTTTAGAGCTTAGTACAGTCCGTGAAGAATATGGAGGCAGGGCGTGGGAGTGTATTTAGAGCTTAGTACTCTGTGAAGGATATGGAGGCAGGGCGTGGGATTGTATTTAGTGCTTAGTACATTGTGAAGGATATAGAGGCAGGGCGTGGGAGTGTATTTAGTGCTGAGTACACTCCGTGAAGGATATGGAGGCAGGACGTGGGAGTTTATTTAGTGCTGAGTACTCTGTGAAGGATATGGAGGCAGGGCGTGGGAGTGTATTTAGAGCTGAGTATTCTGTGAAGAATATGTTGGCAGGGCGTGGGAGTGTTTTTAGAGCTTAGTACAGTCCGTGAAGGATATGGAGGCAGGGCGTGGGAGTGTATTTAGAGCTTAGTACTCCGTGAAGGATATGGAGGCAGGGCGTGGGAGTGTTTTTAGAGCTTAGTACAGTCCGTGAAGGATATGGAGGCAGGGCGTGGGAGTGTATTTAGAGCTGAGTTCTCTGTGAAGGATACGGAGGCAGGGCGTGGGAGTGTATGTAGAGCTTAGTACTCTGTGAAGGATATGGAGGCAGGGCGTGGAAGTGTATTTAGAGCTTAGTACACTCCGTGAAGCATATGGAGGCAGGGCGTGGGAGTGTATTTAGTGCTGAGTACTCTGTGAAGGATATGGAGGCAGGACGTGGGAGTGTTTTTAGAGCTTAGTACTCTGTGAAGGATATGGAGGCAGGGCGTGGGAGTGTATATAGTGCTGAGTACTCTGTGAAAGATATGGAGGAAGGGTCTGGGAGGGTATATAGTGCTGAGTACTCTGTGAAGGATATGGAGGAAGGGCGTGGGAGTGTATTTAGTGCTGAGTACTCTGTGAAGGATATGGAGGCAGGGCGTGGGAGTGTATTTAGTGCTGAGTACTCTGTGAATTATATGGAGGAAGGGCGTGGGAGTGTATTTAGTGCTGAGTACTCTGTGAAGGATATGGAGGCAGGGCGTGGGAGTGTATTTAGACCTTAGTACTCTGCGAAGGATATGGAAGCAGGGCGTGGGAGAGTATTTAGTGCTGAGTACTCTGTTAAGGATATGGAGGCAGGGCGTGGGAGTGTATTTAGAGCTGAGGACTCTGTGAAGGATATGAGGGGAGCGCGTGGGAGTGTATGTAGTGCTGAGTACTCTGTGAAGGACATGGAGGCAGGGCGTGAGAGTGTATTTTAAGCTTAGTACTCTGTGAAGGATATGGAGGCAGGGCGTGGGAGTGTATTTAGTGCTGAGTACTCTGTGAAGGATATGGAGGCAGGGCGTGGGAGTGTATTTAGAGCTAAGTACTCTGTGAAGGATATGGAGGCAGGGCGTGGGAGTGTACATAGTGCTGAGTACTCTGTGAAAGATATGGAGGAAGGGCCTGGGAAGGTATATAGTACTGAGTACTCTGTGAATGATATGGAGGCAGGATGTGGGAGTGTATTTAGTGCTGAGTACTCTGTGAAGGATATGGAGGCAGGGCGTGGGAGTGTACATAGTGCTGAGTACTCTGTGAAAGATATGGAGGAAGGGCCTGGGAAGGTATATAGTACTGAGTACTCTGTGAAGGATATGGAGGCAGGATGTGGGAGTGTATTTAGTGTTGAGTACTCTGTGAAGGATATAGAGGCAGGGCGTGGGAGTGTATTTAGTGCTGAGTACTCCGTGAAGGATATGGAGGCAGGGCGTTTGAGTATATTTAGAGCTGAGTACTCTGTGAATGATATGGAGGAAGGGCCTGGGAGGGTATATAGTACTGAGTACTCTGTGAAGGATATGGAGGCAGGGCGTGGGAGTGTATTTAGTGCTGAGTACTCTGTGAAGGATGTGGAGGCAGGGCGTGGGAGTGTATATAGTGCTGAGTACTCTGTGAAGCATATGGAGGCAAGGCGTGGGAGTGTATTTAGAGCTGAATACTCTGTGAAGGATATGGAGGCAGGGCGTGGGAGTGTTTATAGTGCTGAATACTCTGTGAAAGATATGGAGGAAGGGCCTGGGAGGGTATATAGTGCTGAGTACTCTGTGAAGGATATGGAGGAAGGGCGTGGGAGTGTATTTAGTGCTGAGTACTCTGTGAAGGATATGGAGGCAGGGCGTGGGAGTGTATATAGTGATGAGTACTCTGTGAAGGATATGGAGGAAGGGCGTGGTAGTGTATTTAGTGCTGAGTACTCTGTGAAGGATATGGAGGCAGGGCGTGAGAGTCTATTTAGACCTTAGTACTCTGCGAAGGATATGGAGGCAGGGCGTGGGAGTGTATTTAGTGCTGAGTACTCTGTGAAGGATATGGTGGTAGGGCGTGGGAGTGTATTTAGTGCTGAGTACTCTGTGAAGGATATGGAGTCAGGGCGTGGGAGTGTATATAGCGCTGAGTACTCTGTGAAGGATATGGAGGAAGGGCGTGGGAGTGTATTTAGTGCTGAGTACTCTGTGAAGGATATGGAGGCAGGGCGTGGGAGGGTATTTAGTGCTGAGTACTTTGTGAAAGATATGAAGGCAGGGCGTGGGAGTGTATTTAGTGCTGAGTACTCTGTGAAGGATATGGAGGCAGGGCGTGGGAGTGTATTTAGTGCTGAGTACTCTGTGAAGAATATGGAGGCAGGGCGTGGGAGTGTATTTAGAGCTTAGTACAGTCCGTGAAGGATATGGGGGAAGGGCGTGGGAGTGTATTTAGAGCTTAGTACACTCCGTGAAGGATATGGAGGCAGGGCGTGGGAGTGTATTTAGTGCTTAGTATTCTGTGAAGGATATGGAGGCAGGGCGTGGGAGTGTATATAGTGCTGAGTACTCTGTGAAGGATATGGAGGCAGGGCGTGGGAGTGTATTTAGTGCTGAGTACTCTGTGAAGGATATGGAGGCAGGGCGTGGGAGTGTATTTAGTGCTGAGTACTCTGTGAAGGATATGGAGGCAGGGCGTGGGAGTGTATTTAGAGCTTAGTACTCTGTGAAGGATATGGAGGCAGGGCGTGGGAGTGTATTTAGAGCTTAGTACACTCCGTGAAGGATATGGAGGCAGGGCGTAGGAGTGTATTTAGAGCTTAGTACACTCCGTGAAGGATATGGAGGCAGGGCGTGGGAGTGTATTTAGTGCTGAGTACTCTGTGAAGGATATGGAGGCAGGGCGTGGGAGTGTATATAGTGCTGAGTACTCTGTGAAGGATATGGAGGAAGGGCGTGGGAGTGTATTTAGTGCTGAGTACTCTGTGAAGGATATGGAGGCAGGGCGGGGGAGTGTATATAGTGCTGAGTACTCTGTGAAGGATATGGAGGCAGGGCGTGGGAGTGTATATAGTGCTGAGTACTCTGTGAAGGATATGGAGACAGGATGTGGGAGTGTATTTAGTGCTGAATACTCTGTGAAGGATATGGAGGCAGGGCGTGGGAGTGTGTATAGTGCTGAGTACTATGTGAAGGATATGGAGGAAGGGCGTGGGAGTGTAATTAGTGCTGAGTACTCAGTGAAGGATATGGAGGCAGGGCGTGGGAGTGTATATAGTGCTGAGTACTTTGTGAAGGATATGGAGGCAGGGCGTGGGAGAGTATTTAGAGCTTAGTACACTCCGTGAAGGATATAGAGGCAGGGCGTGGGAGTGTATTTATAGCTTAGTACACTCCGTGAAGGATATGGAGGCAGGGTGTGGGAGTGTATTTAGTGCTTAGTATTCTGTGAAGGATATGGAGGCAGGGTGTGGGAGTGTATTTAGTGCTGAGTACTCTGTGAAGGATATGGAGGCAGGGCGTGGGAGTGTATTTAGTGCTGAGTACTCTGTGAAGGATATGGAGGCAGGGCGTGGGAGTGTATTTATAGCTTAGTACTCTGTGAAGGACATGGAGGCAGGACGTGGGAGTGTATTTAGTGCTGAGTGCTCTATGAAGGATATGGAGGCAGGGCGTGAGAGTGTATATAGTGCTGAGTACTCTGTGAAGGATATGGAGGCAGGGAGTGGGAGTGTATTTAGTGCTGAGTACTCTGTGAAGGATATGGAGGCAGGGCGTGGGAGTGTATTAAGTGCTGAGTACTCTGTGAAGGATATGGAGGCAGGGCGTGGGAGTGTATTTAGTGCTGAGTACTCTGTGAAGGATATGGAGGCAGGGCGTGGGAGTGTATTTATAGATGAGTACTCTGTGAAGAATATGGTGGCAGGGCGTGGGAGTGTATTTAGAGCTTAGTACAGTCCGTGAAGGATATGGAGGCAGGGCGTGGGAGTGTATTTAGAGCTTAGTACACTCCGTGAAGGATATGGAGGCAGGGCGTGAGAGTGTATTTAGTGCTTAGTATTCTGTGACGGATATGGAGGCAGGGCGTGGGAGTGTATTTAGAGCTTAGTACAGTCCGTGAAGGATATGGAGGCAGGGCGTGGGAGTGTATTTAGAGCTTAGTACACTCCGTGAAGGATATGGAGGCAGGGCGTGGGAGTGTATTTAGTGCTGAGTACTCTGTGAAGGATATGGAGGCAGGGCGTGGGAGTGTATTTAGAGCTTAGTACACTCCGTGAAGGATATGGAGGCAGGGCGTGGGAGTGTATATAGTGCTGAGTAATCTGTGAAGGATATGGAGGAAGGGCGTGGGAGTGTATTTAGTGCTGAGTACTCTGTGAAGGATATGGAGGCAGGGCGTGGGAGTGTATATAGTGCTGAGTACTCTGTGAAGGATATGGAGGCAGGGCGTGGGAGTGTATATAGTGCTGAGTACTCTGTGAAGGATATGGAGACAGGATGTGGGAGTGTATTTAGTGCTGAATACTCTGTGAAGGATATGGAGGCAGGGCGTGGGAGTGTGTATAGTGCTGAGTACTATGTGAAGGATATGGAGGAAGGGCGTGGGAGTGTATTTAGTGCTGAGTACTCAGTGAAGGATATGGAGGCAGGGCGTGGGAGTGTATATAGTGCTGAGTACTTTGTGAAGGATATGGAGGCAGGGCGTGGGAGAGTATTTAGAGCTTAGTACACTCCGTGAAGGATATAGAGGCAGGGCGTGGGAGTGTATTTATAGCTTAGTACACTCCGTGAATGATATGGAGGCAGGGCATGGGAGTGTATTTCGTGCTTAGTATTCTGTGAAGGATATGGAGGCAGGGTGTGGGAGTGTATTTAGAGCTTAGTACTCCGTGTAGGATATGGAGGCAGGGCGTGGGAGTGTATTTAGAGCTTAGTACTCTGTGAAGGATATGGAGGCAGGACGTGGGAGTGTATTTAGTGCTGAGTGCTCTATGAAGGATATGGAGGCAGGGCGTGAGAGTGTATATAGTGCTGAGTACTCTGTGAAGGATATGGAGGCAGGGAGTGGGAGTGTATTTAGTGCTGAGTACTCTGTGAAGGATATGGAGGCAGGGCGTGGGAGTGTATTAAGTGCTGAGTACTCTGTGAAGGATATGGAGGCAGGGCGTGGGAGTGTATTTAGTGCTGAGTACTCTGTGAAAGATATGGAGTCAGGGCGTGGGAGTGTATTTATAGATGAGTACTCTGTGAAGAATATGGTGGCAGGGCGTGGGAGTGTATTTAGAGCTTAGTACAGTCCGTGAAGGATATGGAGGCAGGGCGTGGGAGTGTATTTAGAGCTTAGTAAACTCCGTGAAGGATATGGAGGCAGGGCGTGGGAGTGTATTTAGTGCTTAGTATTCTGTGACGGATATGGAGGCAGGGCGTGGGAGTGTATTTAGAGCTTAGTACAGTCCGTGAAGGATATGGAGGCAGGGCGTGGGAGTGTATTTAGAGCTTAGTACACTCCGTGAAGGATATGGAGGCAGGGCGTGGGAGTGTATTTAGAGTTTAGTACTCTGTGAAGGATATGGAGGCAGGGCGTGGGAGTGTATTTAGAGCTGAGTACTCTGTGAAGGATATGGAGGCAGGGCATGGGAGTGTATATAGTACTGAGTACTCTGTGAAGGATATGGAGGCAGGGCGTGGGAGTGTATATAGTACTGAGTACTCTGTGAATGATATGGAGGAAGGGCGTGGGAGTGTATTTAGTGCTGAGCACTCTGTGAAGGATATGGAGGCAGGGCGTGGGAGTGTATTTAGTGCTGAGTACTATGTGAAGGATATGGAGGCAGGGCGTGGGAGTGTATTTAGTGCTGAGTACTCTGTGAAGCATATGGAGGCAGGGCGTGGGAGTGTATTTAGAGCTGAGTACTCTGTGAAGGATATGGAGGCAGGGCCTGGGAGTGTATATAGTGCTGAGTACTCTGTGAAAGATATGGAGGAAGGGCCTGGGAGGGTATATAGTGTTGAGTACTCTGTGAAGGATATGGAGGAAGGGCGTGGGAGTGTATTTAGTGCTGAGTACTCTGTGAAGGATATGGAGGCAGGGCGTGGGAGTGTATATAGTGCTGAGTACTCTGTGAAGGATATGGAGGAAGGACGTGGGAGTGTATTTAGTGCTGAGTACTCTGTGAAGGATATGGAGGCAGAGCGTGGGAGTGTATTTAGACCTTAGTACTCTGCGAAGGATATGGAGGCAGGGCGTGGGAGTGTATTTAGTGCGGAGTACTCTGTGAAGGATATGGAGGCAGGATGTGGGAGTGTATATAGTGCTGAGTACTCTGTGAAGGATATGGAGGCAGAGGGTGGGAGTGTATTTAGTGCTGAGTACTCCGTGAAGGATATAGAGGCAGGGCGTGTATTTAGGAGTGTATTTAGAGCTGAGTACTCTGTGAAGGATATGGAGGCAGGGCGTGGGAGTGTATTTAGTGCTGAGTACTCTGTGAAGGAAATGGAGGCAGGGCGTGGGGGTGTATTTAGTGCTGAGTACTCTGTGAAGGATATGGAGGCAGGGCGTAGGAGTGTATTTAGAGCTGAGTACTCTGTGAAGGATATGGAGGCAGGGTGTGGGAGTGTAAATAGTTCTGAGTACTCTGTGAAGGATATGGAGGAAGGGCGTGGGAGTGTATATAGTGCTGAGTACTCTGTGAAGGATATGGAGGAAGGGCGTGGGAGTGTATTTAGTGCTGAGTACTCTGTAAAGGATATGGAGGCAGGGCGTGGGAGTGTATATAGTGCTGAGTACTCTGTGAAAGATATGGAGGCAGGGCGTGGGAATGTATTTAGTGCTGAGTACTCTGTGAACGATATGGAGGCAGGGCGTGGGAGTGTATTTAGTGCTGAGTACTCTGTGAAGGATATGGAGGTGAAGGATATGGTGGGAGTGTATTTAGTGCTGAGTATATTGTGAAGGATATGGAGGCAGGGCGTGGGAGTGTATTTAGTGCTTAGTACATTGTGAAGGATATGGAGGCAGGGCGTGGGAGTGTATTTAGTGCTGAGTACACTCCGTGAAGGATATAGAGGCAGGACGTGGGAGTTTATTTAGTGCTTAGTACATTGTGAAGGATATGGAGGCAGGGCGTGGGAGTGTATTCAGTGCTGAGTACACTCCGTGAAGGATATGGAGGCAGGACGTGGGAGTTTATTTAGTGCTGAGTACTCTGTGAAGGATATGGAGGCAGGGCGTGGGAGTGTATTTAGAGCTTAGTACTCTGTGAAGGATATGGAGGCAGGGCGTGGGAGTGTATTTAGAGCTGAGTACTCTGTGAAGAATATGTTGGCAGGGCGTGGGAGTGTTTTTAGAGCTTAGTACAGTCCGTGAAGGATATGGAGGCAGGGCGTGGGAGTGTATTTAGAGCTTAGTACTCCGTGAAGGATATGGAGGCAGGGCGTGGGAGTGTTTTTAGAGCTTAGTACAGTCCGTGAAGGATATGGAGGCAGGGCGTGGGAGTGTATTTAGAGCTGAGTTCTCTGTGAAGGATACGGAGGCAGGGCGTGGGAGTGTATGTAGAGCTTAGTACTCTGTGAAGGATATGGAGGCAGGGCGTGGGAGTGTATTTAGTGCTGAGTACTCTGTGAAGGATATGGAGGCAGGGCGGGGGAGTGTATATAGTGCTGAGTACTCTGTGAAGGATATGGAGGCAGGGCGTGGGAGTGTATATAGTGCTGAGTACTCTGTGAAGGATATGGAGACAGGATGTGGGAGTGTATTTAGTGCTGAATACTCTGTGAAGGATATGGAGGCAGGGCGTGGGAGTGTGTATAGTGCTGAGTACTATGTGAAGGATATGGAGGAAGGGCGTGGGAGTGTAATTAGTGCTGAGTACTCAGTGAAGGATATGGAGGCAGGGCGTGGGAGTGTATATAGTGCTGAGTACTTTGTGAAGGATATGGAGGCAGGGCGTGGGAGAGTATTTAGAGCTTAGTACACTCCGTGAAGGATATAGAGGCAGGGCGTGGGAGTGTATTTATAGCTTAGTACACTCCGTGAAGGATATGGAGGCAGGGTGTGGGAGTGTATTTAGTGCTTAGTATTCTGTGAAGGATATGGAGGCAGGGTGTGGGAGTGTATTTAGTGCTGAGTACTCTGTGAAGGATATGGAGGCAGGGCGTGGGAGTGTATTTAGTGCTGAGTACTCTGTGAAGGATATGGAGGCAGGGCGTGGGAGTGTATTTATAGCTTAGTACTCTGTGAAGGACATGGAGGCAGGACGTGGGAGTGTATTTAGTGCTGAGTGCTCTATGAAGGATATGGAGGCAGGGCGTGAGAGTGTATATAGTGCTGAGTACTCTGTGAAGGATATGGAGGCAGGGAGTGGGAGTGTATTTAGTGCTGAGTACTCTGTGAAGGATATGGAGGCAGGGCGTGGGAGTGTATTAAGTGCTGAGTACTCTGTGAAGGATATGGAGGCAGGGCGTGGGAGTGTATTTAGTGCTGAGTACTCTGTGAAGGATATGGAGGCAGGGCGTGGGAGTGTATTTATAGATGAGTACTCTGTGAAGAATATGGTGGCAGGGCGTGGGAGTGTATTTAGAGCTTAGTACAGTCCGTGAAGGATATGGAGGCAGGGCGTGGGAGTGTATTTAGAGCTTAGTACACTCCGTGAAGGATATGGAGGCAGGGCGTGAGAGTGTATTTAGTGCTTAGTATTCTGTGACGGATATGGAGGCAGGGCGTGGGAGTGTATTTAGAGCTTAGTACAGTCCGTGAAGGATATGGAGGCAGGGCGTGGGAGTGTATTTAGAGCTTAGTACACTCCGTGAAGGATATGGAGGCAGGGCGTGGGAGTGTATTTAGTGCTGAGTACTCTGTGAAGGATATGGAGGCAGGGCGTGGGAGTGTATTTAGAGCTTAGTACACTCCGTGAAGGATATGGAGGCAGGGCGTGGGAGTGTATATAGTGCTGAGTAATCTGTGAAGGATATGGAGGAAGGGCGTGGGAGTGTATTTAGTGCTGAGTACTCTGTGAAGGATATGGAGGCAGGGCGTGGGAGTGTATATAGTGCTGAGTACTCTGTGAAGGATATGGAGGCAGGGCGTGGGAGTGTATATAGTGCTGAGTACTCTGTGAAGGATATGGAGACAGGATGTGGGAGTGTATTTAGTGCTGAATACTCTGTGAAGGATATGGAGGCAGGGCGTGGGAGTGTGTATAGTGCTGAGTACTATGTGAAGGATATGGAGGAAGGGCGTGGGAGTGTATTTAGTGCTGAGTACTCAGTGAAGGATATGGAGGCAGGGCGTGGGAGTGTATATAGTGCTGAGTACTTTGTGAAGGATATGGAGGCAGGGCGTGGGAGAGTATTTAGAGCTTAGTACACTCCGTGAAGGATATAGAGGCAGGGCGTGGGAGTGTATTTATAGCTTAGTACACTCCGTGAATGATATGGAGGCAGGGCATGGGAGTGTATTTCGTGCTTAGTATTCTGTGAAGGATATGGAGGCAGGGTGTGGGAGTGTATTTAGAGCTTAGTACTCCGTGTAGGATATGGAGGCAGGGCGTGGGAGTGTATTTAGAGCTTAGTACTCTGTGAAGGATATGGAGGCAGGACGTGGGAGTGTATTTAGTGCTGAGTGCTCTATGAAGGATATGGAGGCAGGGCGTGAGAGTGTATATAGTGCTGAGTACTCTGTGAAGGATATGGAGGCAGGGAGTGGGAGTGTATTTAGTGCTGAGTACTCTGTGAAGGATATGGAGGCAGGGCGTGGGAGTGTATTAAGTGCTGAGTACTCTGTGAAGGATATGGAGGCAGGGCGTGGGAGTGTATTTAGTGCTGAGTACTCTGTGAAAGATATGGAGTCAGGGCGTGGGAGTGTATTTATAGATGAGTACTCTGTGAAGAATATGGTGGCAGGGCGTGGGAGTGTATTTAGAGCTTAGTACAGTCCGTGAAGGATATGGAGGCAGGGCGTGGGAGTGTATTTAGAGCTTAGTAAACTCCGTGAAGGATATGGAGGCAGGGCGTGGGAGTGTATTTAGTGCTTAGTATTCTGTGACGGATATGGAGGCAGGGCGTGGGAGTGTATTTAGAGCTTAGTACAGTCCGTGAAGGATATGGAGGCAGGGCGTGGGAGTGTATTTAGAGCTTAGTACACTCCGTGAAGGATATGGAGGCAGGGCGTGGGAGTGTATTTAGAGTTTAGTACTCTGTGAAGGATATGGAGGCAGGGCGTGGGAGTGTATTTAGAGCTGAGTACTCTGTGAAGGATATGGAGGCAGGGCATGGGAGTGTATATAGTACTGAGTACTCTGTGAAGGATATGGAGGCAGGGCGTGGGAGTGTATATAGTACTGAGTACTCTGTGAATGATATGGAGGAAGGGCGTGGGAGTGTATTTAGTGCTGAGCACTCTGTGAAGGATATGGAGGCAGGGCGTGGGAGTGTATTTAGTGCTGAGTACTATGTGAAGGATATGGAGGCAGGGCGTGGGAGTGTATTTAGTGCTGAGTACTCTGTGAAGCATATGGAGGCAGGGCGTGGGAGTGTATTTAGAGCTGAGTACTCTGTGAAGGATATGGAGGCAGGGCCTGGGAGTGTATATAGTGCTGAGTACTCTGTGAAAGATATGGAGGAAGGGCCTGGGAGGGTATATAGTGTTGAGTACTCTGTGAAGGATATGGAGGAAGGGCGTGGGAGTGTATTTAGTGCTGAGTACTCTGTGAAGGATATGGAGGCAGGGCGTGGGAGTGTATATAGTGCTGAGTACTCTGTGAAGGATATGGAGGAAGGACGTGGGAGTGTATTTAGTGCTGAGTACTCTGTGAAGGATATGGAGGCAGAGCGTGGGAGTGTATTTAGACCTTAGTACTCTGCGAAGGATATGGAGGCAGGGCGTGGGAGTGTATTTAGTGCGGAGTACTCTGTGAAGGATATGGAGGCAGGATGTGGGAGTGTATATAGTGCTGAGTACTCTGTGAAGGATATGGAGGCAGAGGGTGGGAGTGTATTTAGTGCTGAGTACTCCGTGAAGGATATAGAGGCAGGGCGTGTATTTAGGAGTGTATTTAGAGCTGAGTACTCTGTGAAGGATATGGAGGCAGGGCGTGGGAGTGTATTTAGTGCTGAGTACTCTGTGAAGGAAATGGAGGCAGGGCGTGGGGGTGTATTTAGTGCTGAGTACTCTGTGAAGGATATGGAGGCAGGGCGTAGGAGTGTATTTAGAGCTGAGTACTCTGTGAAGGATATGGAGGCAGGGTGTGGGAGTGTAAATAGTTCTGAGTACTCTGTGAAGGATATGGAGGAAGGGCGTGGGAGTGTATATAGTGCTGAGTACTCTGTGAAGGATATGGAGGAAGGGCGTGGGAGTGTATTTAGTGCTGAGTACTCTGTAAAGGATATGGAGGCAGGGCGTGGGAGTGTATATAGTGCTGAGTACTCTGTGAAAGATATGGAGGCAGGGCGTGGGAATGTATTTAGTGCTGAGTACTCTGTGAACGATATGGAGGCAGGGCGTGGGAGTGTATTTAGTGCTGAGTACTCTGTGAAGGATATGGAGGTGAAGGATATGGTGGGAGTGTATTTAGTGCTGAGTATATTGTGAAGGATATGGAGGCAGGGCGTGGGAGTGTATTTAGTGCTTAGTACATTGTGAAGGATATGGAGGCAGGGCGTGGGAGTGTATTTAGTGCTGAGTACACTCCGTGAAGGATATAGAGGCAGGACGTGGGAGTTTATTTAGTGCTTAGTACATTGTGAAGGATATGGAGGCAGGGCGTGGGAGTGTATTCAGTGCTGAGTACACTCCGTGAAGGATATGGAGGCAGGACGTGGGAGTTTATTTAGTGCTGAGTACTCTGTGAAGGATATGGAGGCAGGGCGTGGGAGTGTATTTAGAGCTTAGTACTCTGTGAAGGATATGGAGGCAGGGCGTGGGAGTGTATTTAGAGCTGAGTACTCTGTGAAGAATATGTTGGCAGGGCGTGGGAGTGTTTTTAGAGCTTAGTACAGTCCGTGAAGGATATGGAGGCAGGGCGTGGGAGTGTATTTAGAGCTTAGTACTCCGTGAAGGATATGGAGGCAGGGCGTGGGAGTGTTTTTAGAGCTTAGTACAGTCCGTGAAGGATATGGAGGCAGGGCGTGGGAGTGTATTTAGAGCTGAGTTCTCTGTGAAGGATACGGAGGCAGGGCGTGGGAGTGTATGTAGAGCTTAGTACTCTGTGAAGGATATGGAGGCAGGGCGTGGGAGTGTATTTAGAGTTTAGTACTCTGTGAAGGATATGGAGGCAGAGCGTGGGAGTGTATTTAGTGCTGAGTACTCTGTGAAGGATATGGAGGCAGGGCGTGGAAGTGTATTTAGAGCTTAGTACACTCCGTGAAGCATATGGAGGCAGGGCGTGGGAGTGTATTTAGTGCTGAGTACTCTGTGAAGGATATGGAGGCAGGACGTGGGAGTGTTTTTAGAGCTTAGTACTCTGTGAAGGATATGGAGGCAGGGCGTGGTAGGGTATTTAGAGCTGAGTACTCCGTGAAGGATATGGAGGCAGGGCGTGGGAGTGTATATAGTGCTGAGTACTCTGTGAAAGATATGGAGGAAGGGTCTGGGAGGGTATATAGTGCTGAGTACTCTGTGAAGGATATGGAGGAAGGGCGTGGGAGTGTATTTAGTGCTGAGTACTCTGTGAAGGATATGGAGGCAGGGCGTGGGAGTGTATTTAGTGCTGAGTACTCTGTGAATTATATGGAGGAAGGGCGTGGGAGTGTATTTAGTGCTGAGTCTTCTGTGAAGGATATGGAGGCAGGGCGTGGGAGTGTATTTAGACCTTAGTACTCTGCGAAGGATATGGAAGCAGGGCGTGGGAGAGTATTTAGTGCTGAGTACTCTGTTAAGGATATGGAGGCAGGGCGTGGGAGTGTATTTAGAGCTGAGGACTCTGTGAAGGATATGAGGGCAGCGCGTGGGAGTGTATGTAGTGCTGAGTACTCTGTGAAGGACATGGAGGCAGGGCGTGAGAGTGTATTTTAAGCTTAGTACTCTGTGAAGGATATGGAGGCAGGGCGTGGGAGTGTATTTAGTGCTGAGTACTCTGTGAAGGATATGGAGGCAGGGCGTGGGAGTGTATTTAGAGCTGAGTACTCTGTGAAGGATATGGAGGCAGGGCGTGGGAGTGTACATAGTGCTGAGTACTCTGTGAAAGATATGGAGGAAGGGCCTGGGAAGGTATATAGTACTGAGTACTCTGTGAATGATATGGAGGCAGGATGTGGGAGTGTATTTAGTGCTGAGTACTCTGTGAAGGATATGGAGGCAGGGCGTGGGAGTGTACATAGTGCTGAGTACTCTGTGAAAGATATGGAGGAAGGGCCTGGGAAGGTATATAGTACTGAGTACTCTGTGAAGGATATGGAGGCAGGGCGTGGGAGTGTATTAAGTGCTGAGTACTCTGTGAAGGATATGGAGGCAGGGCGTGGGAGTGTATTTAGTGCTGAGTACTCTGTGAAGGATATGGAGTCAGGGCGTGGGAGTGTATTTATAGATGAGTACTCGGTGAAGAATATGGTGGCAGGGCGTGGGAGTGTATTTAGAGCTTAGTACAGTCCGTGAAGGATATGGAGGCAGGGCGTGGGAGTGTATTTAGAGCTTAGTACACTCCGTGAAGGATATGGAGGCATGGCGTGGGAGTGTATTTAGTGCTTAGTATTCTGTGACGGATATGGAGGCAGGGCGTGGGAGTGTATTTAGAGCTTAGTACAGTCCGTGAAGGATATGGAGGCAGGGCGTGGGAGTGTATTTAGAGCTTAGTACACTCCGTGAAGGATATGGAGGCAGGGCGTGGGAGTGTATTTAGAGTTTAGTACTCTGTGAAGGATATGGAGGCAGGGCGTGGGAGTGTATTTAGAGCTGAGTACTCTGTGAAGGATATGGAGGCAGGGCATGGGAGTGTATATAGTACTGAGTACTCTGTGAAGGATATGGAGGCAGGGCGTGGGAGTGTATATAGTACTGAGTACTCTGTGAATGATATGGAGGAAGGGCGTGGGAGTGTATTTAGTGCTGAGTACTCTGTGAAGGATATGGAGGAAGAGCGTGGGAGTGTATTTAGTGCTGAGTACTCTGTGAAGGATATGGAGGCAGGGCGTGGGAGTGTATTTAGTGCTGAGTACTCTGTGAATTATATGGAGGAAGGGCGTGGGAGTGTATTTAGAGTTTAGTACTCTGTGAAGGATATGGAGGCAGAGCGTGGGAGTGTATTTAGTGCTCAGTACTCTGTGAAGGATATGGAGGCAGGGCGTGGAAGTGTATTTAGAGCTTAGTACAGTCCGTGAAGGATATGGAGGCAGGGCGTGGGAGTGTATTTAGAGCTTAGTACTCCGTGAAGGATATGGAGGCAGGGCGTGGGAGTGTATTTAGAGCTGAGTTCTCTGTGAAGGATACGGAGGCAGGGCGTGGGAGTGTATGTAGAGCTTAGTACTCTGTGAAGGATATGGAGGCAGGGCGTGGGAGTGTATTTAGAGTTTAGTACTCTGTGAAGGATATGGAGGCAGAGCGTGGGAGTGTATTTAGTGCTGAGTACTCTGTGAAGGATATGGAGGCAGGGCGTGGGAGTGTATTTAGTGCTGAGTACTCTGTGAAGGATATGGAGGCAGGGCGTGGAAGTGTATTTAGAGCTTAGTACACTCCGTGAAGCATATGGAGGCAGGGCGTGGGAGTGTATTTAGTGCTGAGTACTCTGTGAAGGATATGGAGGCAGGACGTGGGAGTGTTTTTAGAGCTTAGTACTCTGTGAAGGATATGGAGGCAGGGCGTGGTAGGGTATTTAGAGCTGAGTACTCCGTGAAGGATATGGAGGCAGGGCGTGGGAGTGTATATAGTGCTGAGTACTCTGTGAAAGATATGGAGGAATGGTCTGGGAGGGTATATAGTGCTGAGTACTCTGTGAAGGATATGGAGGAAGGGCGTGGGAGTGTATTTAGTGCTGAGTACTCTGTGAAGGATATGGAGGCAGGGCGTGGGAGTGTATTTAGTGTTGAGTTCTCTGTGAATTATATGGAGGAAGGGCGTGGGAGTGTATTTAGTGCTGAGTACTCTGTGAAGGATATGGAGGCAGGGCGTGGGAGTGTATTTAGACCTTAGTACTCTGCGAAGGATATGGAAGCATGGCGTGGGAGAGTATTTAGTGCTGAGTACTCTGTTAAGGATATGGAGGCAGGGCGTGGGAGTGTATTTAGAGCTGAGGACTCTGTGAAGGATATGAGGGCAGGGCGTGGGAGTGTATGTAGTGCTGAGTACTCTGTGAAGGACATGGAGGCAGGGCGTGAGAGTGTATTTTAAGCTTAGTACTCTGTGAAGGATATGGAGGCAGGGTGTGGGAGTGTATTTGGTGCTGAGTACTCTGTGAAGGATATGGAGGCAGGACGTGGGAGTGTATTTAGAGCTGAGTACTCTGTGAAGGATATGGAGGCAGGGCGTGGGAGTGTACATAGTGCTGAGTACTCTGTGAAAGATATGGAGGAAGGGCCTGGGAAGGTATATAGTCCTGAGTTCTCTGTGAATGATATGGAGGCAGGATGTGGGAGTGTATTTAGTGCTGAGTACTCTGTGAAGGATATGGAGGCAGGGCGTGGGAGTGTACATAGTGCTGAGTACTCTGTGAAAGATATGGAGGAAGGGCCTGGGAAGGTATATAGTACTGAGTACTCTGTGAAGGATATGGAGGCAGGATGTGGGAGTGTATTTAGTGCTGAGTACTCTGTGAAGGATATAGAGGCAGGGCGTGGGAGTGTATTTAGTGCTGAGTACTCCGTGAAGGATATGGAGGCAGGGCGTTTGAGTATATTTAGAGCTGAGTACTCTGTGAAAGATATGGAGGAAGGGCCTGGGAGGGTATATAGTACTGAGTACTCTGTGAAGAATATGGAGGCAGGGCGTGGGAGTGTATTTAGTGCTGAGTACTCTGTGAAGGATGTGGAGGCAGGGCGTGGGAGTGTATATAGTGCTGAGTACTCTGTGAAGCATATGGAGGCAAGGCGTGGGAGTGTATTTAGAGCTGAATACTCTGTGAAGGATATGGAGGCAGGGCGTGGGAGTGTTTATAGTGCTGAATTCTCTGTGAAAGATATGGAGGAAGGGCCTGGGAGGGTATATAGTGCTGAGTACTCTGTGAAGGATATGGAGGAAGGGCGTTGGAGTGTATTTAGTGCTGAGTACTCTGTGAAGGATATGGAGGCAGGGCGTGGGAGTGTAAATAGTTATGAGTACTCTGTGAAGGATATGGAGGAAGGGCGTGGGAGTGTATTTAGTGCTGAGTACTCTGTGAAGGATATGGAGGCAGGGCGTGAGAGTCTATTTAGACCTTAGTACTCTGCGAAGGATATGGAGGCAGGGCGTGGGAGTGTATTTAGTGCTGAGTACTCTGTGAAGGATATGGTGGCAGGGCGTGGGAGTGTATTTAGTGCTGAGTACTCTGTGAAGGATATGGAGTCATGGCGTGGGAGTGTATATAGCGCTGAGTACTCTGTGAAGGATATGGAGGAAGGGCGTGGGAGTGTATTTAGTGCTGAGTACTCTGTGAAGGATATGGAGGCAGGGCGTGGGAGTGTATTTAGTGCTGAGTACTTTGTGAAATATATGGAGGCAGGGCGTGGGAGTGTATTTAGTGCTGAGTACTCTGTGAAGGATATGGAGGCAGGACGTGGGAGTGTATTTAGTGCTGAGTACTCTGTAAAGGATATGGAGGCAGGGCGTGGGAGTGTATTTATAGCTGAGTACTCTGTGAAGAATATGGAGGCAGGGCGTGGGAGTGTATTTAGAGCTTAGTACAGTCCGTGAAGGATATGGGGGAAGGGCGTGGGAGTGTATTTAGTGCTTAGTATTCTGTGAAGGATATGGAGGCAGGGCGTGGGAGTGTATTTAGAGCTGAGTACTCTGTGAAGGATATGGAGGCAGGGCGTGGGAGTGTATTTAGAGCTTAGTACTCTGTGAAGGATATGGAGGCAGGGCGTGGGAGTGTATTTAGAGCTTAGTACACTCCGTGAAGGATATGGAGGCAGGGCGTGGGAGTGTATTTAGAGCTTAGTACACTCCGTGAAGGATATGGAGGCAGGGCGTGGGAGTGTATTTAGTGCTGAGTACTCTGTGAAGGATATGGAGGCAGGGCGTGGGAGTGTATATAGTGCTGAGTACTCTGTGAAGGATATGGAGGCAGGGCGTGGGAGTGTATATAGTGCTGAGTACTCTGTGAAGGATATGGAGACAGGATGTGGGAGTGTATTTAGTGCTGAATACTCTGTGAAGGATATGGAGGCAGGGCGTGGGAGTGTGTATAGTGCTGAGTACTATGAGAAGGATATGGAGGAAGGGCGTGGGAGTGTAATTAGTGCTGAGTACTCAGTGAAGGATATGGAGGCAGGGCGTGGGAGTGTATATAGTGCTGAGTACTTTGTGAAGGATATGGAGGTAGGGCGTGGGAGAGTATTTAGAGCTTAGTACACTCCGTGAAGGATATAGAGGCAGGGCGTGGGAGTGTATTTATAGCTTAGTACACCCCGTGAAGGATATGGAGGCAGGGCGTGGGAGTGTATTTAGTGCTTAGTATTCTGTGAAGGATATGGAGGCAGGGTGTGGGAGTGTATTTAGTGCTGAGTACTCTGTGAAGGATATGGAGGCAGGGCGTGGGAGTGTATTTAGAGCTTAGTACTCCGTGTAGGATATGGAGGCAGGGCGTGGGAGTGTATTTAGAGCTTAGTACTCTGTGAAGGATATGGAGGCAGGACGTGGGAGTGTATTTAGTGCTGAGTGCTCTATGAAGGATATGGAGGCAGGGCGTGAGAGTGTATATAGTGCTGAGTACTCTGTGAAGGATATGGAGGCAGGGAGTGGGAGTGTATTTAGTGCTGAGTACTCTGTGAAGGATATGGAGGCAGGGCGTGGGAGTGTATTAAGTGCTGAGTACTCTGTGAAGGATATGGAGGCAGGGCGTGGGAGTGTATTTAGTGCTGAGTACTCTGTGAAGGATATGGAGGCAGGGCGTGGGAGTGTATTTATAGATGAGTACTCTGTGAAGAATATGGTGGCAGGGCGTGGGAGTGTATTTAGAGCTTAGTACAGTCCGTGAAGGATATGGAGGCAGGGCGTGGGAGTGTATTTAGAGCTTAGTACACTCCGTGAAGGATATGGAGGCAGGGCGTGGGAGTGTATTTAGTGCTTAGTATTCTGTGACGGATATGGAGGCAGGGCGTGGGAGTGTATTTAGAGCTTAGTACAGTCCGTGAAGGATATGGAGGCAGGGCGTGGGAGTGTATTTAGAGCTTAGTACATTCCGTGAAGGATATGGAGGCAGGGCGTGGGAGTGTATTTAGAGCTTAGTACACTCCGTGAAGGATATGGAGGCAGGGCGTGGGAGTGTATTTAGTGCTGAGTACTCTGTGAAGGATATGGAGGCAGGGCGTGGGAGTGTATATAGTGCTGAGTACTCTGTGAAGGATATGGAGGAAGGGCGTGGGAGTGTATTTAGTGCTGAGTACTCTGTGAAGGATATGGAGGCAGGGCGTGGGAGTGTATTTAGAGCTTAGTACACTCCGTGAAGGATATGGAGGCAGGGCGTGGGAGTGTATTTAGTGCTGAGTACTCTGCGAAGGATATGGAGGCAGGGCGTGGGAGTGTATTTAGTGCTGAGTACACTGTGAAGGATATGGAGGCAGGGTGTGGGACTGTATTTAGTGCTGAGTACTCTGTGAAGGATATGGGGCAGGGCGTGGGAGTGTATATAGTGCTGAGTACTCTGTGAAGGATATGGAGGCAGGGCGTGGGAGTGTATTTAGTGCTGAGTACTCTGTGAAGGATATGGAGGCAGGGCGTGGGAGTGTATTTAGTGCTGAGTACTCTGTGAAGGATAGGGAGGCAGGGCGTGGGAGTGTATTTAGTGCTGAGTACTCTGTGAAGGATATGGAGGCAGGGCGTGGGAGTGTATATAGTGCTGAGTACTCTGTGAAGGATATGGAGGCAGGATGTGAGAGTGTATTTAGTGCTGAGTACTCTGTGAAGGATATGGAGGCAGGGCGTGGGAGTGTGTATAGTGCTGAGTACTCTGTGAAGGATATGGAGGAAGGGCGTGGGAGTGTATTTAGTGCTGAGTACTCTGTGAAGGATATGGAGGCAGGGCGTGGGAGTGTATATAGTGCTGAGTACTCTGTGAAGGATATGGAGGCAGGGCGTGGGAGTGTATATAGTGCTGAGTACTCTGTGAAGGATATGGAGCCAGGATGTGGGAGTGTATTTAGTGCTGAATACTCTGTGAAGGATATGGAGGCAGGGCGTGGGAGTGTGTATAGTGCTGAGTACTATGTGAAGGATATGGAGGAAGGGCGTGGGAGTGTATTTAGTGCTGAGTACTCAGTGAAGGATATGGAGGCAGGGCGTGGGAGTGTATATAGTGCTGAGTACTTTGTGAAGGATATGGAGGCAGGGCGTGGGAGAGTATTTAGAGCTTAGTACACTCCGTGAAGGATATGGAGGCAGGGCGTGGGAGTGTATTTATAGCTTAGTACACTCCGTGAAGGATATGGAGGCAATGCGTGGGAGTGTATTTAGTGCTTAGTATTCTGTGAAGGATATGGAGGCAGG
>JAXIVJ010000089.1:383891-438891 GCA_036785665.1 Chirona hameri | reverse complement strand
TTTGGAGCGGTTATATTAAATTATAATACGAAGTAGTAGTCGAATAGTGTATATTTCAGTATCTGTAGTAGCATTTGGAAGCGGTCAGCAGTCGTTCCAACATTTGTTAACCCCAAGCCAATTTAACCCCTTTACGCCCGGAATATCGAAAAATGAAACGTTATAATAGAAACGTTATAAACGTTTAATAGAAACGTTATAGCTAAGGCTTGTAGCTATCTGTTCCAGAAGTCGGATTTAAAATATAAACTATAGGTTACGAGCCAGCCTAGTCTGAAAATCATCGATTTAACATGGGAACCCTATGGTGTAGTAGGTTTTAACGCCCAAGTGCTGCCAACAGTTACTGGTGGGGGCTGTAGAGCTAGAGCAAACCTTTAGCTGCCAAACATATGGCACAATCGTTTCCAGACAATTCTGGCGACTTAAATACAGACATTGTGGAACTGTGTCTTCTCCCGCACAGAATGTTGGACGCTTGAGCCTCGCAGCTACGCGCCCAAATCCACCAACAACCGCACAGAACACAATGACGAGTGCGAGGCATTGCGATAGCTCATTTTTTTTAAAAACCAATAAATCCATAACTGAGACTTCAAACAACGTGAGAGAAAAAAACTTCAACTTGGACCGCAACTATCGCGTTGGCCGTTGTCTACATCGTACTCGCCAAGGTTCGAGAAATACAGATCGTCTGACTTCCCCGACCAACAATCTTGAAGACGCTGTCAGCCAATCAGCTGGCGGCACTAGCCTAGACCCCATTTTGCAAATTATGAATTCAATTGCTTAAAAATGATTAAGTTTTGGGGAAAATGACCTTAATAATTAGACATTTCAATAACGGCCAAATATAATGGCTATCTCAGTTCTAAACCAATACAAGGGTGAAACATTCCCTTTAAGTAAAAACACCAAAAATGTACTCACCTGTGCTAACAAAGGCAAACTCAAAATAGGATGTGAGAAATAGCGAGCAAACGCAGGTAGCTCTTATAATCTGCTGAAAGGAAATAGAAAAGCTTTGTTAATTCATGCTATAGACTGAAGAAACGCAATATCAATACATCACAAAGAAGATATTACTAAATGAGTCATGGTGCTATGTCCTCTGTTACTTATGTTGAAAGAATAACTGCTGGGCGTTGTATATTCTGATGAAGATCAGAAGTTTGGCTTGTGTCAGACTCGTAAGACAGAGATGCTAAGCGATACAAATAGATGATGCTCCAATTTGCAAATAGATAGAGCTGCTATTAGAACATGTACATTGTACAGTACGGGAATAGGCTTCAGTTCAAAGGCAGTGAATTATCAGTCAGTCCTGTCTGTTGAAGATACGTTATGGACGCAGCGCCATGTAACAGCAGCCAGGTTCTCCAGCCTCTAACCACTCTGTAATAATGATTCACGCTCAATTATATTTGTTGCGGCAGACATTCCATCCTTCAACTATGCTCAAAGATCACTGCCCCTCGCCCTCTCCTGTCAGTTGTCACTGTATTCAGCAGAATCAGAGAACGACGAACGTGGCAACGGTCGATGCCCCAGACTGACACAGTCAGCAACCAGTCAGTGACTGATCAACAATGCTGCACACAACATTTTTAGGAGACAAGACTGGCTCAACGAGACAAGATTGTATTACATTTACAAATCAAGTTATTACAATCTTACAAGTATTCTCATATGCTAGGTTACAAATAGGTTACAATCTTATAAGTTTAATCTTAAAAGTTTTTCTCCTCATATGCTAGACCACAAATGGGTTAACATATTTCTACTATATGACTCGCTAACAAATTATGCTGGGCCATAAATGGAATTAACATATTTCTACTATATCTGACTCAATAACAAGTTTAATCCTATGGCAAATTTTGGGAAACTGATATACAACATCTCTAACTTTTAGTTGGGTGGGCTTGGGCATGGTGGAGGTGGAGCCTAATCTAATGAAAATGAGATGAGTTATGTTACCAAAATACAATGACATTTACCAATTCTGGTCCTCACCTGTCCTGAACCCTCACTACTCAGTTCAGGAAGCTGATGCTTTCTTGGCAGCTATTTGGCAGTGTGCGGTTGCCTTGAGCGTATCAGCTACGTGCATACCGAGGTCGCGCTCAAGCTTGCTTTCATCTAGCTTCTCACTTGAACCGCTTGGCTGCTTAATGTTGTATTTATGACAGGGGTTTGAATGGCCGAGATGCCACTTTGCACTTTGAAGTGTTAAATTGCAGGAGCCAGTTCTTCGACCAGTTTGCTAAGGTGTTCAAGTCTTCTTGCAGAACTTGGACGTCTGAGATGTTCTTGATGCCTCGGAAGACCTTTGAATCATCAGCAAACATCTTGATGTCGCTCTTGGTCAGTTTTGGTAGCTCATTCACACACAAAGAGTACTGGGCCCAAAAACTGACCCTTGAGGCACACCACTGGTCATTTTCACAGGACTTGATGCACTACTACCTACTGTCACTTCTTGCCATCTGTCACTCAAGAAGTTGTCCATCCATGTCAAGACTTGACCCTTCAGCCCATACGCACTGAGCTTCCTAAGAAGACGCCTGTGCGGCACAGTGTCAAAAGCCTTCCGGCAATCACAGTACACAATATCTATTGGTATCCCATCATCAACAATGTTTGTCCATTTCTCGAAGGTTTATAAGAGGTTTGTCAAGCATGATCTCTTCCTCATGAACCCATGCTGGTGGACAGACATCAGTTCATGTAGTTCCAGGTGCTCTGTAATATGTTTTCGGATTATCCGCTCCAGTATTTTGCAAGGTTGGCTAGTTAAAACTAACTGGCCTGTAGTCTGGTTTCTTTTGTTCTCCCTTCTTGTAGATGGGTACAATTTTAGAAAATTTACATTCCTTTGGTAGTCTACCCTCTTTAAGTGATTTCACGTATAGTAGGCAGAAGGGGTAAGCCAACTCACTGGCACATCTCTTTAACAAGATAGCGGGGATACCATCTGGTCCAGCAGCTTTTGTCTCATCCAGTTGAATAAGTTGGCTTCTAACTTCACTAGGGGTGATATCCAAACTGTGCAGTGTATCTTTTGGCAGGACTTGCTCTGGAAACTCTGGCAGGTGCCCTTGTCCCTCCTCAATAAATACTGACTGGAAGAATTTATTTAAGGTGTCAGCAGCTTCCTTATCTGTTTTTGTTAATTGACCCTCACCATCTTCTAGCACACTCACTTTTGGTCTTGTTCTCTGTTGTAAACGAATATACTTGTACAATGCCTTTGGGTCGTTCTTCACATTCCTGGCAATGTGTTCTTCATATTGTGAACGTGCCTCTCTGATTCTTTGTGTTGTTTTGCTCCTCTGTGTGGTGTATAACTGAAAGTCTCTGGCTCCTTTGTTCTTATGTACCTTTTCCACAGTTTGTATTTCTGCACAACTTCTTTTGTTAAGCTGCGGTTCCACCATGGTTTGTCTGGTCTGTAGGACTTCCGTGGTACCAGATAGGTATGTGTTTTTCTAAGTTTATATTGATCATGTTCTTGATGAACCCCCAGGCTCCTTCTACATGTCTTGGAGTTTGGACCAGTCTACTTATGTGTAATATAATAATTATATAATAATATAATAATTGACACCACAATCCTACCCACTCCAA
The DNA here is from genome assembly GCA_036785665.1 of Chirona hameri. Classification (NCBI taxonomy): domain Eukaryota; kingdom Metazoa; phylum Arthropoda; class Thecostraca; order Balanomorpha; family Balanidae; genus Chirona; species Chirona hameri. Next base: position 435,261 of record JAXIVJ010000089.1, on the reverse strand, counting down.
CATCATATTCAACAATAATTGACACACACAATACAACACCCAAGTTCTGTATAAATACGGTATATAAGGCCTTGATAAATACAATACAATAAAGACGATATCCACTCCAGAGCAAGAGACAAGGCCATAGAGACTAGCAAGAGAGGATTCTGAACGGGGGGGCGTCATCCCGGGATTCTCAATGCATCGGCTGCCGAGCTGTGAAGGATTAACCCTATTTGTAACAGGCTCCTGGCTACCCCTATTTGTAACAGGGGGGGGGGGGCGGATACCCCCCCCCCCCCCCCCGGAGATCTCACGATCTACCCGTTCGATTTTCAAAAATGAAACGGCGTTTGGTTCCCCTCAACACGATCTACATTTCTAAATAATAATAAAATCTAAATGTTTGATAGGGGGGCAACAGGGGGGCAAAAACTATAAATTGTAGTAGTATTTTTTATCCAACATATCTTTCATGTTTATCGACCGATTTTGACACAACTAATACGAATCGATAGAGATTGAATTGGAAATTGATATATGACGGTGGCGTTTGAAAATTCAAAAATCATAGGCGTGTGCAGGTCACTAAATATGGAGGTGAAGTAAATGCGTAATAAAACAATTTTTTATGTTTTTTTTTATAAATGAAATGGTATGTAATTGTGACATTAGACAAAACAGTTAAAAATCATATTTTTGCCATAGGCGGTACCAGGTTAGTGAAAAAGGGGGTAAAATTGGAGAGAAAAAATATTAACCGCAGGCAAGTTGCTACCCAGCACTATAAATATGTTACCGATCGTAGATAGTTCCTTTTTGCATGTTGTACTTCATCATAGGCGTATCCAGGATCCAAACTGGGGCGGCGCAAGACCTTTTGATAAGTATATTATCCGCTATTATGATACTAACTAGTCAACAGTGACTATTTCACTTACAACTTCAATTAGCATTGATTACCCCCCTTTTAGCCTACCTGGACTCGCCTATTATCTTATAATCGTTCGTAGAATAGCCTATGGTGCGTTTTTCATCCGAAAACTGCAGTATCTTATGTCATTGTACGCCCATGCCTCTTAGTTTCCTTGCAATAATATGACCCCATTTCTTCCATTCCTGAGCGCGCCTCTGCAAAAAAAGACTTTATTCCCTTTGCTGGCCTCATATGTGTATATATCATTATAAGCTAACTGTCTATTGCGCCGTTATCGCTGGCATATCGTCATTACCATGCCAGTCACTCCCCTTTTCATGTTCCTGAACACGCCCCTGAAACTCTATATGTAATAAATTATGCAAATAATGGAAGCAGCAGAAGCTATCTTTTACATCTTGATAGCTATAAATGCTCCTTACATTGCTCTTTTTGCTTCCCGCCAAGCATTGTATACTTCCTGGAACCTCCCCCCCCCCTTTTCAAGCCCCTGAAACCGCCTCTGCCATGCAATTTTTATGATATTTCATTAGATCAACTAATTTGCACTTGTTGCAATCACCGTAAACCAATCTAACTCCTTCATACTTGAGGCAGTTAGGAAGAAACCGTGAAGATCGCATTTCCGTATTATCGCCAAATATCGCCTCCGAACCCACCAAAAACTGTGCCCTGGAACCGCCTCTGTCCAAGTTAAGAACTCAAAATTTTGACTCCGAATGCGGTATTCAATTCTAGGAAAAGTCCCAAAATTGCATGGGCCTGCTCTCAGCCGTTCTGGAGATATCTGCGAAAAACATGAGGGGGAGGGGCGGAATCTGCCCCCCCCCCCCCTGTTACAAATAGAGTTAATGATGTCTCTGGTTGTCTAGTCCAGCCGTGGCCAGCCCCGTCGCCGCATCTGCGTTTTAGAGCGTTTTGCGGTCTTTTGACGGGTGTTGAGCTGCAATTTGAAGTCGTCGCCGTTAGATAAGTAAGTAAGTAGTTAGGTTGTAAGTCTATGCTTTTGAAATACATTTTTTTCTTTTTCAAGCATATTTTGAAAACAATGCCATTTCTCGACCCTCAGCCAGACCGGGGCAGCGTATGGCCGTCTCGCACCTCAGCCGGACTGGTGCAGCGTATGCCCGTCTCGCCACTCAGCCAGACCGGGGCAGCGTCTCACCGCTCAGCCAGATCGGGGCAGCGTCTCACCGCTCAGCCAGATCGGGGCAGCGTACGGCCGTCTCCTCCTCCTCCTCCTCCTCCTCCTCCTCCTCCTCCTCCTCCTCCTCCTCCTCCTCCTCCTCCTCCTCCTCCTCCTCCTCCTCCTCCTCCTCCTCCTCCTCCTCCTCCTCCTCCTCCTCCTCCTCCTCCTCCTCCTCCTCCTCCTCCTCCTCCTCCCCCTCAGCCGGACCGGGGCAGCGTATGGCCGTCTCACCCCTCAGTCAGACCTGCAGCGTATGCCGTATCGCCCCTCAGCCAGACCGGGGCAGCGTATGGTCGCCTCCGCCCGCATTTTGGAACAGGGTAGAGCCAGCTTCTGGAAGTCTGCCCGGGACGTGGTGGGCAGCAAGCGGTTCAGCGCTCAGGTGCTGCCAGCTACCTCAGCGGATGACATGAACGAATTATTTGTCAATGTCGGTCCTAGCGTAGCTGCCGAGCTGGGGGCACAGGGCCCGCCCCCTTCGCTCCCCACTCGCTTGCCGAGAGTGGGTGCGTGTTCGTTCTCGCTGCATCCTGTTAGTCTCAGTGCCCTTCACCGAATTATTTCTAGTATGCGAAACTCCCCGGCTCGCGGTGCTGACGGACTTTGCGTCCGCCATCTGAAGCTCGCCTTTAACTCCATAGGTCACGTCCTTCTTTTCCTCGTCAACTCCTGCATCACGACCAACGACGTACCATCCTCCTGGAAACACTCCCTGGTGTACCCCATCCATAAAACCGGCGACCCTTCAAATCCATCCAACTTTCGTCCCATTTCAATACTTCCGGTTATCGCCAAGATAGCAGAGCGAGCAGTCCAACGCCAGCTCTACTATTACCTTTCATCCAACCATCTTCTTGCTCCTACCCAACACGGTTTCCGCCCGCGACACTCAACAGCGACGGCGCTCACCTGTATCAGTGACCATATGCTTTCGGCCATGGACTCAGGCAAAATCTCGCTTCTTTGCTTAATTGACCTTAGCAAATGCTTTGACGTTATTCACCACGGTAAACTTCTAGAAAAACTTCAGACCCTCAATATAGATACTTCATGGTTCCAAAATTACTTGCACGGTCACACACAGAGTGTTAGCTTCACTGGTTCTGATGGCAAGGTTAAGATTTCCGCACCGCGTTCCATACAGCAAGGAGTCTTTCAGGGCTCATCTCTCGGCCCCATTCTTTTCTGCGCGTTTGCAAATGACCTGAGTCTTCATGCGGCTGATACGCTTGTGGTGCAATACGCCGATGATACTCAGGTCATGATTTCGGAACCAAAATCTTGCTTGCCTGCGCTTATCGCTCGCATGGAGTTGGCTCTCTCTGCTCTCGGAGATGACTTTCTTTGCAATGGTCTTAAAGTTAACGTAACGAAGTTCGAACTCCTTACCATCGGCACACGACAAAATTTGCGCTCCCTTCCTCAATTCACCATCAAATTTCGCGATACTTCTTTGGCCTCCCGTTCCGAGGCACGCAACCTTGGCGTCGTCTTTGATCAAAACCTCACCTGGGACGCTCATGTGTCCGCCCTCTCTCGCAAGTGCTGCGGAATCCTAGTCAGCCTATCCCACATCCGCCATTTCCTCCCTCCAGAAATCATCCCCGAAATCGTCACCTCCCTCGTGGTCTCACACATCCGTTACTGCCTGGTCGTGTACGGCAGCGGCTCCGCCAAAAACCTTCACCGCATTCAGAAGCTCATCAACTTCGCTGCCCGAGTCGTTTCCGGAAAACGCAAGCACGGCCGCGTGTCTGGTGTGCGTGACGCGCTGGGGTGGCTGGATGCTCCCAACCTCGTCCTCTACCAAACCCTCTGCCTTCTCCACAAAGTCCGCCGCACCGCTGAGCCGGAGAGTCTCGCCGAGATATTCGTGACCCACTGTGACAGGCCTGCCCACTCGCGGCCCACTAGGCAGGACCGGCTCCTATTCCTACCGCGGGTTAGGACGGAGACTGGCAAGAGGCGCTTCGCCTACCGCGCTGCGCTTGGCATGAACGAGCTGCCACGCGAGTTCAACGATGTCTGTCAGACAATTTAAAAGACAGCTGAAGCGCCGACTCCTGCCAGCAAATGTCTGATTTTGTTTCGATTTCGGTGTGGACGTATGTGTATATATGTGCGCATGTTTTACTATGTCATGTCTTATCCCATGTGTATCCCTTTTTGACTCAGAACTGTAAAAACCACATTCGTGTGGATTGTTCGTTATTATACAATATGGTCGTCTCCTCCCTCAGCCGGACCTGGGGCGGCGTTTAGCCGTCTCACCCCTCAGTCAGACCGGGCAGCGTATGGCCGTTTCACTCCTCAGTCATACCGGTGCAGCGTATGACCGTCTCACCCCTCAGCCAGATCGGGGCAGCGTATGGCCGTCTCATCCCTCAGTCAGACCGGTGCAGCGTATGGCCGTCTCGGCCCTCAGCCAGACGCAGCGTGTGGCCGTCTCGCCCCTCAGCCGGACCGGTGGAGGGTATGCCCGTTTCGCCCCTCAGCCAGACCGGGGCAGCGTATGGCCGTCTCCCCACCTCCCCCTTCAGCCAGACCGGGGCAGCGTATGGCCGTCTCACCCCTCAGCCAGACTGGGGCAGCATATGGTCGTCTCACCCCTAAGTCAGACCGGGGCAGCGTATGGCCGTCTCACCCTTAAGTCAAACCGGGGCAGCGTATGGCCGTCTCACCCCTAAGTCAGACCGGGGCAGCGTATGGCCGTCTCACCCCTAAGTCAGACCGGGGCAGCGTATGGCCGTCTCACCACTCAGTCAGACCGGTGCAGCGTATGGCCGTCTCGCCCCTCAGCCAGACCGGGGCAGCGTATGGCCGTCTCACCCCTCAACCAGACCAGGGCAGCGTATGGCCGTCTCTCCCCTTCCCCCTCAGCCGGACCGGGGCAGCGTATGGCCGTCTCACCCCTCAGCCAGACTGGGGCAGCATATGGTCGTCTCACCCCTAAGTCAGACCGGTGCAGCGTATGGCCGTTCGCCAGTCGCCCCTCACACAGACCGGGCAGCGCATGGCCGTATCCCCCTCAGCATGAATTAAGGGAGGGATAATTAATTATCCGCGGTAAACGTAATCTTAAATAGGATCGTACCTTAGGCGCAACTATCCGTATCCCGTTCGAAATATTCGCACCGCAACGACGACTACCGAGCCGTGTGCGGGGACAGCCGAGTCGGACCAGGGCACCAGTGACATCACGCTAATGTAGAGATTGGGGCGCTAAAATCCCCGGATGACTCTACCTCTCTTATACGGCCTTGAGTAAGTAGTCAAGGCCAGGGGGGTGTACTCCGCTCCTTCAACATCAAGGCCATAGAGACTAGGTAGACCCGTCCGGGGTAGGCAGCGAAATGCGTGATGTCACGGGCACGTGACGTCAGACGCTCCCTATTCAAATAGTGTTAAATCGGCCTACTTTCGCTTCCTACCATTTGCATACCTTAGGTGCCAGAGGGATCAATTGAGCACTAAATGATAGATTGAAACGTCCTCTACATCTCGCTTTTGGGACATTTTCTCCTAAATTGCAAGGGTGAGCCGCTAGACGATGTCAAAGCGAGGCATGCAACCGAGGGAGGCCCATGCCCATATAAGGCAATGTTTGGATTTTGGCCACGGGGAACTGTCGCTGGATGCTGTTTTTGGTTGAAGTGCGAATTTTGTATTATTTCACCTGGTTGTTGATGAAGTAAGGTGACTTGATGATACTTTGTAGCAGTATATATCAGGTGAAAGTATTTTAACATCTGGATTACACATATTTCACCTACAATTATGTTGAAGATCGTTGAGTGACGAATGCGCCACCGTATATAAACATGGCGGCCGCGCCTGGTCGAAGGCGTAATTCTTTTGGTAGACCGAGAAGTGCCACGAGACTGTCTACGAAAGGAAATACGCTTCTCCCGATTCGGCCACCCCATTGGTGGAAATCGAGCTGGAAAGTGACGCCATGGGACAGGGTGGACACGTTACGGAGATAACCATGACACCCCCTGCTTCAACATTGGTAAAAAGTGTGACAACCGCGAGCAGCTTCCAGCATCTTGGCCGTGTTTATCGGATCTGCTCATAAGCTATATTTGGCTATCAGCTAGTAATGACCAATCAGTCTTGAGCAAGCTCGACGGTGATTTGTCAGGTTGTGATGACGTGAAGGCGGGGGAGAATCGTTTGTTTACATTTCAACGGGTTTGCCATATTGGTTCGCTAGCAATGTACGGGCGTGTGTGCGTGTGCATTTTTAAGCATTTACTTATTTTTATGAAGCGTAAACAATATTTGAATGTGTATATGAAAGCCAACATAATAATTGTATCTGTCAACATAGCAGTATTTTCCCAGAATACCTCATAAGCTAAAAATTTAAACCCAAATCTGTGCGTTCTTTAGCTGAGGACATCTGCGAAAATTGTCGACATCAGAGGCTGTAGGACTAGGTTAGCTATATTTTTTTTTGTATTTTTCAAGAACGTAAACCCATAGATTGTATCACCTTATATAAACAGACTAGAAAATCCATACCAATGTGACTGATATCGGTATTACTTAGGTTTTGAGACACCATTATGAGTAGTACCAGTGACGGCGGATCGTATTTTCGGATGGGGGCAAAGAAACCCAGAGGGTCCCCTCGGCAAAAGGGCCCCTCCCACGGCCAAAGGCCCCCCCCCCCCAAAAAAAAAAAAAACGCGAAATGGTATCTCCTCGGATTTAGGCCACTATATTCTGCAGGACCTCTAAATGATCGCAAAAAACCGTCGGAAAGGCCAATGTTGAAGTCTCAGGCCTTCTGAGGGCCCCTCATGGCCTAACGAGGGTCCCCCTCAGTTCGACTGAGGGTCTTCTGTCGGTCTTAGAAGGCCCATCAGACTGGCTGGGGGCACATCATTGTGACCCAGGGGCTGGGCCCTGGGTCATTGTTTCGGTCAAAAAGAAAAATCAAACCAACTTCTTGGAGTATGGATTTTCTAGTCTCTTACAAATTTATGGGGGAGGCAAAATCATATGTTTCCCTCCTCCCCCCCCAACTTCTTGAGTGGGCGGGCATCTGCCTCCTCTACCCCCCCCCCCCCCCTTATCCGCCGCCACTGAGTAGTACCTAATGCTACTGGTCCTGTCCTGTGGGTGGCTTGCACTAATGAACACACATTGCCAAGTGTCTAGTAATTACTAAGAATCAATGATAATAATGTGACTTATGAGTTACAGGACATAGGAATACAGGAATACAGGACATACTTTTTTGCGCCGTCGGGGGTGCAGCAACGACTGACATGCCAAAAAAGTTGATCAAGATTACGATTCAGATCCTATACCATTTCATAAATTTCCCGAAGATTCACCTATAAGAAAAGTATATATAGGGGGCGCATGGGAGCCCCAATCCCCCCCCCCCCCCCCCCCCGAGCCCGGGTCGCGCCCATGTCGCGCCCACCAAGCGTGCGTAGGGCGCAACTTTTTGTGTGTGCCCCCCCCCCCCCCCCCCCCGATCGAAATCTTGAATTCGCGTCTGTACAATGTCACGAGAAGGAATAGCAATGCCAAACAAATACAATATATTTGATGAGGTTTATGTTTCCCTAGGCAATTAATTGCGATACATTCACATTTTCCACGCCGGATAATAGCATCAAAGATACACTTATCATCATTTGGAGCGGCGGTCGGCCGGGGCGACCGTACCTAATCGTTGAACTTTGCGCAGATACAATAGCAAATATTTGTCTGATTGCATTTTTTTCTAGCGGCATCCGGCAGGGCGGTTGATTTGTGACATATTACATATTACAAGTTTTGCAATCGACCGGTAAACAAAGAAACTAAGCGCGATCTAAGCTTCAGGCACGCGCGCACTAATGTTGTGTACGGCGGCCGGCCGGCCGCGTCCCCCGCCTTCTACGTCACATCGACTCCGGGGTCGCGGCTACTAAATTAGTGTTTGTCACCACTTTTTCGGCCGGAGTGTTCTACCTGAGCCCTGTTTCGAATCAGCTGTCGGCTGTTGGCAGCAGGGAATAGACTCCGCCCATAGCGCTGGGCTGACAGATTGGTTCCAAATCAGCTGCCAACAAAATGGCAGCCGTACAGATGTGGCGCTGAAAGGACATATTCTAACGCATGTGCGCGAACACCAAAAAGATAATCATACAACAAAGGCAGGAAAGTGATTGTGAAAAATACCACAGAGTTCGCTGCTTTCAAGTTTCAACCCGAAACAAGCGCTCTTTGCTTTGTTTACAAGCCCACCTTCAACTGCGTCACTGCCGCATGCGCCAATTTCCATGCCTGCTGACAAAACGTGCGTCCTGCACCTGCTTCCTCGCAGCAGCAGAGCTGGCACTTGTCAGCAGGAGTATGACGTCACCTGCTATGACGTATTAGTACGTCATCGATCTTCCAGCGAATCAGGCTCTCTAATCTCGGCTGACAACAGCACAGCAGCTGATTTGAAACAGGGATCTGGTTTATACAGCCTTGCCAAGGCCCTAGAACCAGGTAAGGGCACGAGCCATTTGACCTTGAACTCGACGGACCGCCGGATGACGTCGCTGGCGGCAGCCGGCTCCGTCGGCGCCGCGCTCAAGGGGAACACGTAGTCAGCCGCCAGTTACAACTGGCCAGTGGTGCACGCAGGGAGGGGGAGGGGCGGGGGGTCAAAAGGGTCAGCTAACCCCCCCCCATTTCTGATGGGCACGCATCACCTGGACCCGTATTCTGGCCCATACCTGGCGCTGGCAGGGGCCCGGTCTTGGTCAGGCCTGATAGAGGCAGGGGCCAGTTGGCCGTCAGCCAATCACGAAAGAGCAGATCCGGGAGGAGAGACTCTCCGCTCTGAGGCTCCTGCGGTTGCTCGGGAGCAGCCGCAACAGAACTTTGACGTAAATGACGCGCGTCTGGCAAAGGTTGCGCACTGTTTTGTTGATATCGCAGCTCACTGGCGGTTGTTTGACCAAAAATGACAACTCGTAGTGACTCGTAGATATTCACGTAGTTGAGTGGTTTTGAAAAACATTGAGGGTTTTCATGGAATTGCCCATTCGTAGCGAACGCTACACGCGCCATTTATCGGACGCCATTAGCGGCCGCAAAAGTGTTCAAAGTTGTTCAAATTAAGCTCCGCCTCCTGGCCGCGGGAGCCGCGGCGGCCGCAGACCCCGTGAACAGGCCTCTGGTCAGGACGAGGGCCCGTTCACAACATGGCCCGGTCGTTGCATATTCTTGATACTGGCCAGTTCCTAGTAGGGGCCCGGTCCACATTTTCCACGCCGGGTAATGGCATCAAAGATACACTTATCATCATTTCGAGCGGCGGTCGGCCGGGCCGACCGTACCTAATCGTTGAACTTTGCGCAGATACAACAGCAAATATTTGTCTGATTGCATTTTTTTCTAGCGGAATCCGGCAGAGCGGTTGATTTGTGACATATTACATATTACAAGTTTTGCAATCGACCGGTAAACAAAGAAACTAAGCGCGATCTAAGCTTCAGGCACGCGCGCACTAATATTGTGTACGGCGGCCGGCCGGCCGCGTCCCCCGCCTTCTACGTCACAGCGACTCCGGGATCGCGGCCACTAAATTAGTGTTCGTCACCACTTTTTCGGCCGGAGTGTTCTACCTGGTTTATACAGCCTTGGTCAAGACCATTATGTGAGTAGTAAGAGCGTCAAATGTTACGTACGTTAAATTAGCAGCATATTGATATTGCCCAACATCTGGCAGTAGTGGATATTGGGCATGGGAAATCTACAATTCTGAGGACCGTCGCGTCAGAATCGCCTGCAACTTGGCAGGTAGATCCTCCTTGCCACGCTAAACACGAAAAACGTCAAATTAGCCCGGAACAATGGCTACTTTCAGAGTTATACCGCTTTAGGGATGTACGGTTTTGAGGCCCGTCGCCTCAGAATCGCCTGAAACTTGGCAGTGCCACGCTGAAAAAGAAAAACCTAAAATTAGCCTGGAACACGGGCTATTTTCAGAGTTATACTTAAACCGTTTAAGTTTGGAATGTCTGTCAGTTGAATATCTGGCTAACTTGACCCGGAAAGCTTCCAAATCCTGCGCAGTCGTTTCAAAATAAAGGAAACGACGGGCGGGTCTAAAAAAAACTCCAGATTACCAGGCAACCCCATGCTCCGAAACTACTGGACCGATCGGTCTAAAAAAAACTCCAGATTACCAGGCAACCCCATGCTCCGAAACTACTGGACCGATCTGAGTGATCTTTGTACCATTCGATTCCGACTGGTTGGAATGGGTGCCGCTTTGCGTTTTTATCCACTTTAGTCCAATATAAATGGACCAAATTGGACCAAACCTTGTCGTACAAATTTGCAGGCAAACCCATGCTCCGAGGCTATGGAACCGATCTGCGCGATTTCTTCACCATTCGATCCGGCGTGGTCCAAAACGGTGCCGTTTTGCGTTTAATACAGATTGGTTCACTCTAAGTGGACCAAATTGGACCAAACTCAACTAAAACTATTGCAGGCAAGACCATGCTCCAAGACCATGCTCAAGCCCATGCTCCGAAGCTATGGGACCGATCTGCGTGATTTCTTCACCATTCACGCCGAATCGAATGGTGAATAAAGCACGCAGATCGATCCCATAGCTTCGAAGCATGGGCTTGCCTGCAATGGTTTGCGGTGGTTTTGGTCCAATTTGGTCGACCTAGAGTGAACCATTCTGTATAAAACGCAAATCAGCACCGTTTTGGACAACGCCGGATCGAATGATGAAGAAATTACGCAGATCGGTCCCATAGCAACGGAGCATGGTCTTGCCTGCAATGTTTTTTTTTTCTCGGTGGTTTTGGTCCAATTTGGATCACCAAATTAGTAAAGATAACCATTCTGTATACAACGCAAAACGGCACCGTTTTGGACAACGCCGGATCGAATGGCATGGAGAAATTACGCAGATCGGTCCCATAGCCTCGGAGCATGGCCTTGCCTGCAATGGTTTGCAGTGGTTTTGGTCCAATTTGGTCCACTTAGAGTGAACAAATCTGTATAAAACGCAAAACGGCACCGTGTTAGACCACGCCGGATCGAATGGTGAAGAAATCACGCAGATCGGTCCCATAGCCTCGGAGCATGGAGTTGCCTGCAAATGTGTACTAAAAGGTTTAGTCCAATTTGGTCTATTTATATTGGACTTAAAGGGTATAAATAGGTCCCCTTGAAAGTTGTCTTGAAATTCAACCATACGGTGAATCTTGAGCTCAAAACTACGAATATGACTTTCGTTTGGACAACTGATGGATATGTGTGGAGAAAGAAGTAAGTTTCGTTTTGCATTTCACGAGAAATCGTACGACAGCAGCTGGCGTGCTGGCTCCGCCTGACGCCAATTACAGTCTCTGAAAAGGGGCCGCCGCGCCGCCCGGGCGGCTGAGCGGATATTAAAGGGATATTGCCACCTCCGGAGGATTTCTAAAAAGCAACTTAAATGAATGGTGGGGATCAACAATCATGTATGCTCAAGCTCAAACTTGCTCCTGCAGCACCTAAAGCAGTGTATCGGCAAAGCATTTTGTATTTATCTCTGACTCCAAAACGTTGGTCCCAGCTGTGCTTTTGTTTGGCATTGCTATTCCTTCTCGTGACATTGTACAGACGCGAATTCAAGATTTCGATCGGGGGGGGGGGGGGCACACACAAAAAGTTGCGCCCTACGCACGCTTGGTGGGCGCGACATGGGCGCGACCCGGGCTCGGGGGGGGGGGGATTGGGGCTCCCATGCGCCCCCTATATATACTTTTCTTATAGGTGAATCTTCGGGAAATTTATGAAATGGTATAGGATCTGAATCGTAATCTTGATCAACTTTTTTTAGCATGTCAGTCGTTGCTGCACCCCCGACGGCGCAAAAAAGTATGTCCTGTATTCCTGTATTCCTATGTCCTGTAACTCATAAGTCACATTATTATCATTGATTCTTAGTAATTACTAGACACTTGGCAATGTGTGTTCATTAGTGCAAGCCACCCACAGGACAGGACCAGTAGCATTAGGTACTACTCAGTGGCGGCGGATAAGGGGGGGGGGGGGGTAGAGGAGGCAGATGCCCGCCCACTCAAGAAGTTGGGGGGGGGGGGGAGGAGGGAAACATATGATTTTGCCTCCCCCATAAATTTGTAAGAGACTAGAAAATCCATACTCCAAGAAGTTGGTTTGATTTTTCTTTTTGACCGAAACAATGACCCAGGGCCCAGCCCCTGGGTCACAATGATGTGCCCCCAGCCAGTCTGATGGGCCTTCTAAGACCGACGGAAGACCCTCAGTCGAACTGAGGGGGACCCTCGTTAGGCCATGAGGGGCCCTCAGAAGGCCTGAGACTTCAACATTGGCCTTTCCGACGGTTTTTTGCGATCATTTAGAGGTCCTGCAGAATATAGTGGCCTAAATCCGAGGAGATACCATTTCGCGTTTTTTTTTTTGGGGGGGGCCTTTGGCCGTGGGAGGGGCCCTTTTGCCGAGGGGACCCTCTGGGTTTCTTTGCCCCCATCCGAAAATACGATCCGCCGTCACTGGTACTACTCATAATGGTGTCTCAAAACCTAAGTAATACCGATATCAGTCACATTGGTATGGATTTTCTAGTCTGTTTATATAAGGTGATACAATCTATGGGTTTACGTTCTTGAAAAATACAAAAAAAATATAGCTAACCTAGTCCTACAGCCTCTGATGTCGACAATTTTCGCAGATGTCCTCAGCTAAAGAACGCACAGATTTGGGTTTAAATTTTTAGCTTATGAGGTATTCTGGGAAAATACTGCTATGTTGACAGATACAATTATTATGTTGGCTTTCATATACACATTCAAATATTGTTTACGCTTCATAAAAATAAGTAAATGCTTAAAAATGCACACGCACACACGCCCGTACATTGCTAGCGAACCAATATGGCAAACCCGTTGAAATGTAAACAAACGATTCTCCCCCGCCTTCACGTCATCACAACCTGACAAATCACCGTCGAGCTTGCTCAAGACTGATTGGTCATTACTAGCTGATAGCCAAATATAGCTTATGAGCAGATCCGATAAACACGGCCAAGATGCTGGAAGCTGCTCGCGGTTGTCACACTTTTTACCAATGTTGAAGCAGGGGGTGTCATGGTTATCTCCGTAACGTGTCCACCCTGTCCCATGGCGTCACTTTCCAGCTCGATTTCCACCAATGGGGTGGCCGAATCGGGAGAAGCGTATTTCCTTTCGTAGACAGTCTCGTGGCACTTCTCGGTCTACCAAAAGAATTACGCCTTCGACCAGGCGCGGCCGCCATGTTTATATACGGTGGCGCATTCGTCACTCAACGATCTTCAACATAATTGTAGGTGAAATATGTGTAATCCAGATGTTAAAATACTTTCACCTGATATATACTGCTACAAAGTATCATCAAGTCACCTTACTTCATCAACAACCAGGTGAAATAATACAAAATTCGCACTTCAACCAAAAACAGCATCCAGCGACAGTTCCCCGTGGCCAAAATCCAAACATTGCCTTATATGGGCATGGGCCTCCCTCGGTTGCATGCCTCGCTTTGACATCGTCTAGCGGCTCACCCTTGCAATTTAGGAGAAAATGTCCCAAAAGCGAGATGTAGAGGACGTTTCAATCTATCATTTAGTGCTCAATTGATCCCTCTGGCACCTAAGGTATGCAAATGGTAGGAAGCGAAAGTAGGCCGATTTAACACTATTTGAATAGGGAGCGTCTGACGTCACGTGCCCGTGACATCACGCATTTCGCTGCCTACCCCGGACGGGTCTACCTAGTCTCTATGGCCTTGATGTTGAAGGAGCGGAGTACACCCCCCTGGCCTTGACTACTTACTCAAGGCCGTATAAGAGAGGTAGAGTCATCGGGGGGATTTTAGCGCCCCAATCTCTACATTAGCGTGACGTCACTGGTGCCCTGGTCCGACTCGGCTGTCCCCGCACACGGCTCGGTAGTCGTCGTTGCGGTGCGAATATTTCGAACGGGATACGGATAGTTGCGCCTAAGGTACGATCCTATTTAAGATTACGTTTACCGCGGATAATTAATTATCCCTCCCTTAATTCATGCTGAGGGGGATACGGCCATGCGCTGCCCGGTCTGTGTGAGGGGCGACTGGCGAACGGCCATACGCTGCACCGGTCTGACTTAGGGGTGAGACGACCATATGCTGCCCCAGTCTGGCTGAGGGGTGAGACGGCCATACGCTGCCCCGGTCCGGCTGAGGGGGAAGGGGAGAGACGGCCATACGCTGCCCTGGTCTGGTTGAGGGGTGAGACGGCCATACGCTGCCCCGGTCTGGCTGAGGGGCGAGACGGCCATACGCTGCACCGGTCTGACTGAGTGGTGAGACGGCCATACGCTGCCCCGGTCTGACTTAGGGGTGAGACGGCCATACGCTGCCCCGGTCTGACTTAGGGGTGAGACGGCCATACGCTGCCCCGGTTTGACTTAAGGGTGAGACGGCCATACGCTGCCCCGGTCTGACTTAGGGGTGAGACGACCATATGCTGCCCCAGTCTGGCTGAGGGGTGAGACGGCCATACGCTGCCCCGGTCTGGCTGAAGGGGGAGGTGGGGAGACGGCCATACGCTGCCCCGGTCTGGCTGAGGGGCGAAACGGGCATACCCTCCACCGGTCCGGCTGAGGGGCGAGACGGCCACACGCTGCGTCTGGCTGAGGGCCGAGACGGCCATACGCTGCACCGGTCTGACTGAGGGATGAGACGGCCATACGCTGCCCCGATCTGGCTGAGGGGTGAGACGGTCATACGCTGCACCGGTATGACTGAGGAGTGAAACGGCCATACGCTGCCCGGTCTGACTGAGGGGTGAGACGGCTAAACGCCGCCCCAGGTCCGGCTGAGGGGGGAGACGACCATATTGTATAATAACGAACAATCCACCACACGAATGTGGTTTTTACAGTTCTGAGTCAAAAAGGGATACACATGGGATAAGACATGACATAGTAAAACATGCGCACATATATACACATACGTCCACACCGAAATCGAAACAAAATCAGACATTTGCTGGCAGGAGTCGGCGCTTCAGCTGTCTTTTAAATTGTCTGACAGACATCGTTGAACTCGCGTGGCAGCTCGTTCATGCCAAGCGCAGCGCGGTAGGCGAAGCGCCTCTTGCCAGTCTCCGTCCTAACCCGCGGTAGGAATAGGAGCCGGTCCTGCCTAGTGGGCCGCGAGTGGGCAGGCCTGTCACAGTGGGTCACGAATATCTCGGCGAGACTCTCCGGCTCAGCGGTGCGGCGGACTTTGTGGAGAAGGCAGAGGGTTTGGTAGAGGACGAGGTTGGGAGCATCCAGCCACCCCAGCGCGTCACGCACACCAGACACGCGGCCGTGCTTGCGTTTTCCGGAAACGACTCGGGCAGCGAAGTTGATGAGCTTCTGAATGCGGTGAAGGTTTTTGGCGGAGCCGCTGCCGTACACGACCAGGCAGTAACGGATGTGTGAGACCACGAGGGAGGTGACGATTTCGGGGATGATTTCTGGAGGGAGGAAATGGCGGATGTGGGATAGGCTGACTAGGATTCCGCAGCACTTGCGAGAGAGGGCGGACACATGAGCGTCCCAGGTGAGGTTTTGATCAAAGACGACGCCAAGGTTGCGTGCCTCGGAACGGGAGGCCAAAGAAGTATCGCGAAATTTGATGGTGAATTGAGGAAGGGAGCGCAAATTTTGTCGTGTGCCGATGGTAAGGAGTTCGAACTTCGTTACGTTAACTTTAAGACCATTGCAAAGAAAGTCATCTCCGAGAGCAGAGAGAGCCAACTCCATGCGAGCGATAAGCGCAGGCAAGCAAGATTTTGGTTCCGAAATCATGACCTGAGTATCATCGGCGTATTGCACCACAAGCGTATCAGCCGCATGAAGACTCAGGTCATTTGCAAACGCGCAGAAAAGAATGGGGCCGAGAGATGAGCCCTGAAAGACTCCTTGCTGTATGGAACGCGGTGCGGAAATCTTAACCTTGCCATCAGAACCAGTGAAGCTAACACTCTGTGTGTGACCGTGCAAGTAATTTTGGAACCATGAAGTATCTATATTGAGGGTCTGAAGTTTTTCTAGAAGTTTACCGTGGTGAATAACGTCAAAGCATTTGCTAAGGTCAATTAAGCAAAGAAGCGAGATTTTGCCTGAGTCCATGGCCGAAAGCATATGGTCACTGATACAGGTGAGCGCCGTCGCTGTTGAGTGTCGCGGGCGGAAACCGTGTTGGGTAGGAGCAAGAAGATGGTTGGATGAAAGGTAATAGTAGAGCTGGCGTTGGACTGCTCGCTCTGCTATCTTGGCGATAACCGGAAGTATTGAAATGGGACGAAAGTTGGATGGATTTGAAGGGTCGCCGGTTTTATGGATGGGGTACACCAGGGAGTGTTTCCAGGAGGATGGTACGTCGTTGGTCGTGATGCAGGAGTTGACGAGGAAAAGAAGGACGTGACCTATGGAGTTAAAGGCGAGCTTCAGATGGCGGACGCAAAGTCCGTCAGCACCGCGAGCCGGGGAGTTTCGCATACTAGAAATAATTCGGTGAAGGGCACTGAGACTAACAGGATGCAGCGAGAACGAACACGCACCCACTCTCGGCAAGCGAGTGGGGAGCGAAGGGGGCGGGCCCTGTGCCCCCAGCTCGGCAGCTACGCTAGGACCGACATTGACAAATAATTCGTTCATGTCATCCGCTGAGGTAGCTGGCAGCACCTGAGCGCTGAACCGCTTGCTGCCCACCACGTCCCGGGCAGACTTCCAGAAGCTGGCTCTACCCTGTTCCAAAATGCGGGCGGAGGCGACCATACGCTGCCCCGGTCTGGCTGAGGGGCGATACGGCATACGCTGCAGGTCTGACTGAGGGGTGAGACGGCCATACGCTGCCCCGGTCCGGCTGAGGGGGAGGAGGAGGAGGAGGAGGAGGAGGAGGAGGAGGAGGAGGAGGAGGAGGAGGAGGAGGAGGAGGAGGAGGAGGAGGAGGAGGAGGAGGAGGAGGAGGAGGAGGAGGAGGAGACGGCCGTACGCTGCCCCGATCTGGCTGAGCGGTGAGACGCTGCCCCGATCTGGCTGAGCGGTGAGACGCTGCCCCGGTCTGGCTGAGTGGCGAGACGGGCATACGCTGCACCAGTCCGGCTGAGGTGCGAGACGGCCATACGCTGCCCCGGTCTGGCTGAGGGTCGAGAAATGGCATTGTTTTCAAAATATGCTTGAAAAAGAAAAAAATGTATTTCAAAAGCATAGACTTACAACCTAACTACTTACTTACTTATCTAACGGCGACGACTTCAAATTGCAGCTCAACACCCGTCAAAAGACCGCAAAACGCTCTAAAACGCAGATGCGGCGACGGGGCTGGCCACGGCTGGACTAGACAACCAGAGACATCATTAACTCTATTTGTAACAGGGGGGGGGGGGGCAGATTCCGCCCCTCCCCCTCATGTTTTTCGCAGATATCTCCAGAACGGCTGAGAGCAGGCCCATGCAATTTTGGGACTTTTCCTAGAATTGAATACCGCATTCGGAGTCAAAATTTTGAGTTCTTAACTTGGACAGAGGCGGTTCCAGGGCACAGTTTTTGGTGGGTTCGGAGGCGATATTTGGCGATAATACGGAAATGCGATCTTCACGGTTTCTTCCTAACTGCCTCAAGTATGAAGGAGTTAGATTGGTTTACGGTGATTGCAACAAGTGCAAATTAGTTGATCTAATGAAATATCATAAAAATTGCATGGCAGAGGCGGTTTCAGGGGCTTGAAAAGGGGGGGGGGAGGTTCCAGGAAGTATACAATGCTTGGCGGGAAGCAAAAAGAGCAATGTAAGGAGCATTTATAGCTATCAAGATGTAAAAGATAGCTTCTGCTGCTTCCATTATTTGCATAATTTATTACATATAGAGTTTCAGGGGCGTGTTCAGGAACATGAAAAGGGGAGTGACTGGCATGGTAATGACGATATGCCAGCGATAACGGCGCAATAGACAGTTAGCTTATAATGATATATACACATATGAGGCCAGCAAAGGGAATAAAGTCTTTTTTTGCAGAGGCGCGCTCAGGAATGGAAGAAATGGGGTCATATTATTGCAAGGAAACTAAGAGGCATGGGCGTACAATGACATAAGATACTGCAGTTTTCGGATGAAAAACGCACCATAGGCTATTCTACGAACGATTATAAGATAATAGGCGAGTCCAGGTAGGCTAAAAGGGGGGTAATCAATGCTAATTGAAGTTGTAAGTGAAATAGTCACTGTTGACTAGTTAGTATCATAATAGCGGATAATATACTTATCAAAAGGTCTTGCGCCGCCCCAGTTTGGATCCTGGATACGCCTATGATGAAGTACAACATGCAAAAAGGAACTATCTACGATCGGTAACATATTTATAGTGCTGGGTAGCAACTTGCCTGCGGTTAATATTTTTTCTCTCCAATTTTACCCCCTTTTTTCACTAACCTGGTACCGCCTATGGCAAAAATATGATTTTTAACTGTTTTGTCTAATGTCACAATTACATACCATTTCATTTATTAAAAAAAAACATAAAAAATTGTTTTATTACGCATTTACTTCACCTCCATATTTAGTGACCTGCACACGCCTATGATTTTTGAATTTTCAAACGCCACCGTCATATATCAATTTCCAATTCAATCTCAACCGAGTTAGCCGTCTTCAAGTCCGCATGGGTGATCTATGCCGACTTAAAGACGACCTGAGGGGCCCTCGGTCGGCCAGAGGCCCTCGGTCGTCCTGAGATGGCCCTTGGCCGGCCTGAGAGAGGTCACCAATCCAGAGGTCAGTCACCAAATGTCACAAGGACATTTGTGTTTTCTCAAAAAGTTTGTCATGAATAACTTTTTATTAGTTGACCATATGGCAGTAATTGTAACACCATCGTGTTTTTTTTCTCGTCAAGGCGCTTCGAAACATATTAATGGTGACCTGGTTAGGTCAACTTCAAAATTTGACTTCATGTCAAGGTCATTTGGTGACCCAGGTAGGTCATGTTCCATATGGGGCGATGGGTCTCGACGAGACAAACACAGCACCAGGGTGTCATTCGCACGTAACTAACTTGATTGTATCAAGAGTTATTGGCAAAAGTGCTGGTGATTTCAGATGACCTCAGCTGACCTTGCAGAGGTCACTAAGTAACAACTGCACATGGGTCATCCAGAATAGCCCGCGCCCGACTGGGGGAGGTTGACCCCCCCCCCCCTGCGGTTTTTCCAGATTACGTAAAAATGGCGGCGCATAGCTCCGCCAAATTTTGCATACTTTACCGTTTATCTTTTTCACACCTTTTCATTAAGTGTGAGATTCGTGTCAGGTCAGGTCAGGTCACCAGGTCAGGTCAAGTGACCCCACCTCCAAAAACGTTTGCGGTCGTGCCATGACCACAGTTTTTTTCAGGGATTGATATTAAACTTTTAGGATTGCATTAGGCCATCAGTGTCTACAATTTTTTTTTATCTCGGAATTTTTATATCGGTGACCTAAGGTCAGGTCAATTTCGTGACCTCCCCATTATAAGTCAATGGAGAAATACTCAAAGGCTTCCTATTTCGAGGATAGGCATGATATCAGTCCAATTCCTTCTGGATAATGTTATAATAGAACATTATTGATGATCCAAGTGCACATTTTGTTCAGTGGCTCCTAAGGGGTCATTTGAGATCATCCGAGGTTACCATCACTTTTGTGTCAATAACTCTCGACATAATGAAGACAGAGAAGTGAAACCGGTACCAATGTGTTTATCTCGTCGAGACACGTCTCTCAATGTGCAACATGACCTACTTGTGTCACCACCTGACCTTGACCTGAGGTCAAATTGTGAAGTTGACGTAACAAGGTCACCATGTACATCATTCGAAGCACCTTGATATGGCAAACACGATGGCGTACCCTGTATTGCGTTATATTTTAAGTACAAAGTTATTAGCGAAAAACATTTTTGCCAAAAATCAACATTTTTTACTTGACCTCTTGGAGTCTACACTATTGGCCTGAAGTCAAAGTTGAGAGCATACGAACGATTTAAAATTGAAATGGATGTCGATTGCTTTTCTCCATTTGTTTCTAGCTAGCATAGTTCCCGAGATATTTGGGATTCTTTGGAGCAAAGTCCTAAAACTGGAAAATTTGACCTTTGATGACCTCTGGTGACCTCAATTTCGACCTGAGCGAGAAAAGAAATCTGAAAAAGTTTTTTCACGAGCTTTTGAACGTTGTTATTGGTTTTGGTCTATGTCCCATATGAGCCGAGTTAGGTGGGGGGTTCAAACACTCCCTCGACCCCCTCCCCCCCCCCCCCCCCTTAGTCGGGCGTGGACAATCCAGAGGCCCAGTGGTGCGTTAGATAAGCTAAAATATCATGATTCTGAAGGAATTATCCTGATAAAATGCATATTCTCTGAATAGGAAGCATATATATATTTTCCCATTTACTTATAATGGGGAGGTCACGGAATTGACCTGACCTTAGGTCACCAATACACAAATTTGAAATAAACGAATTGTAGGTACTTTGAACTTATGAAATCCTGCAAGTTTCAAATATCTCGGACAAACACTGACTTTGGCACGACCACACACATTTTGCTGGAGTTAAGGTCATTTGACGTAACCTGTTGACCTGACCTGAGATGACCCGAAGTAAACAATTTCACACCATGTGGGTAATTGATGCCCAAACAGCTGTGCCAAATTTGACGGCGCTGCGCGCCGCCATCTTCCCGTTATTCATGAAAAACCGGATGGGAGGGAGGTGGCGGAAATCAATCCCCCTGGTAGTGCGCGTGTTAAGTCAATATCGTTGATATGAGCGATTTGTCGATTCGATTGTCGATTTGTGTCGATCATGTCGATTTGTCGTCGAGCGACATGAGCGACTCTTTCCCGCGGTCTGTTTATGCTGTATAGTGTATATACTCGGCGCAGACGCCGCCCACGTCAGCCGCGCGTGACGTACCATTCGTCTCCTACGAGGAAAGTAAAATGTGAGTGATTTCCCACGACACGGTCTGCATAGGCGACGAGTCACGCACCGTACCTCGGAGGGGTCACAGACGATCACATTTAAAGGGCATGGTAATTGAAAGGTTATGGAAGTTTACGAGTTATGGAAATAGCCGTTTTCACGAAGGATTATTGCGCTGAAAAGTTTATGAAAGATTCTGAAAGTTTTGGAAAACTACACAACTTTTACATGCGATTTTCGGCTAGAAATGTCCCTCAAAATGTTGTAATATGTTGGTAAGAATAAAATATGTTGACACAATTGCGGTTTGGTGGTAATAAGCAAGATAAGCATTGGTATAATCTTCCTGAAACTTTCAGGAAAATTATATCAATACTTATCTTGCTTATTACCACCAAACCGCAGTTTGACAACATATTTTATTCTTACCAACAGATTACAAAATTATGAGGGGCATTTCTAGCCAAAACTCGCATGTAAAATTGTGCAGTTTTCAAAACTTTCAGAATCTTTCAGAAACTTTTCAGCGCAATAATCCTTCGTGAAAACGGCTAATATAAAAGTTAAGTTCTGCTAGTTGTCAACGATTATGTGCTGCTGGAGTAAATATGCCCAGTTTGCGCCAGCAGTCTTCATGTTCAATGGCTGGTTTTCCACCGGGTAAACATGGTACTCTTCAGTCAGTTTTGGACGGTGGTAGTAGAGGTTAAAAGTCCCGTCGCTCAAACATTCACGATTCATGTCCGTGACCTTTTGTAGGCCATCAAATGCCTATGAAATATTCGTCCCACAAACCTTACTAAATATTCGTCCCACAAACCTTACTGTTATCATTTTCGTCGGTAAATGTACGATGTTGGATGATAATGCTGTTGAAGCCGTACTTGGTCATAATGATGATGTTGGGATGTGCAGAGCAGGGGCGGCAGATTGCGGGGGTCAAGGTACCCAAAAGCCCCCAGTCGAAAATCCGAGGGGCAAAAGGGTCATTTCACCCCCCCCCCCCAGATTTTAGCCGGCTCATTATCCCACGTTTTCAGCTGTGTGACGTATTTTTCCGATTTCGTCTTAACCAATCATAGACTTTATGCAATGATTTTCTCGTGTGCTCTGGCGATGAATAAACATCCATTTCTAATGATCAGTGAATCACTGTCCAAATGTGTCATCAATTTGTATAACTAGAGGCGATTATTGCTTGCTTTGCCTAGCGAAAATCGACATTGACCTGCGGCAGGGTCTGCACTATGCAATGTCTGTCGCAATCAAAGCTGGAATTTGTTGTCATCTACATGTCATCTACAGGTGACAGATTCGGGGGTAGGGGCGCAGTTCACCCCAGGCAAAAAGAAGAGGGTAAAACCATCGTTTTGCCCCTCGATCTGGCGGGCCTTAGAATGGTAAAAGTATTTGCCGAATTTGTCGATGTAAAATGAAGTATTCGGCCAGCTTTGGGTAGTAGGTATCCATAAAATCACAGCGCAAAAAAAAAACTCCTGCGGTGCAAAATAAATAAGTGGGCACAATACTAAACACCAATATTGCAATATATGTATAGAAAATAGTACAATTTACACATCTTTCTTGTCTTTCATCACGAACTTGTATGTCGGCACACTTCTCTGCTCTACAGCACATTTTTTTAGAATGAACTCTGTAAATTGCCCCACAGCCCCTGCCTTTCCACCCTAATCCCGCGGACCGCCGCAAGGGGGGCAGGAAGGGCAGCTGACCCCCAATCTAGAGTTTTTGATAAATGTAATCCGAATGGTTTAATGGGATGAATTTCCGAGATCAGGACCCACGCTAAGCTAAGCTTGTTGCGCGGGCCCTGACCTCACCATCCGATCGCGCAATTCCAATAATTGGCAGAATTTAGTGGCGAAGTTTATCGTCCCAAAGACTGAGGACGCCCCCCCCCCCCCCCCCCCCGGCTCGCTGACTCTTGGGCAAACATCTAATTTTGGTCTTCTATGAAATCATAAGAGCCATTTCGAAAGAAAAAACTGCGAGACAATAGGTAAGGGCCCTATCAGGGATGGCAAAGGCCCCCCCAAAACCGACATATGCCATTAAGGTCTAGGAAGGGCCTGAAAGAACACCAGCCACTTTCATGTGATTTTTGACTGAGATAGCAGTTTGGAAGGCCATGTCGAGAAATCACTTGCAGCATACCATAGGTGTAGGAATAGGGGGGGGGGACTAATTTTCACCTCATTTTCCCCCATTTTTTTCTTCTAAAATATTGTATTTTGCTTGCTGAGGAAAAAAGATACAAAAGAGCCCCGACGAGAAGAACCCAAATCTGCAAAGAAATGTTCCATAAAAGGTTGGGTTTCTCTCAACGAGATAAAAGTTTCACTGCCCCCTCCCCCCCCCCACACACACACACTTTTCGTGACGTTCCTACATCCCTGCAGCATACTCTGTTTGGTTGTAAAGTTTCTCCTGCCGAATATAATTGACGTTTTGTCCTGTCATTCACCGCTGTGTCGAAAAATTCAGCGGTATGTCAAATCGCTTCATAAGGAAGCATGTGTTAAAAGCAGCGTTACTGGACCAGCGAACGAACACTTTCTCACGGACAATATTATGCTAGTTGTGTAAGCAACGATAATAAAATCATTGCATTTGTACTTATTAACTTTATGAATAATTATTTGTATCATAAGTTCGAAATTTTACAGTTCAATTATTTTCTTCTTTCGAAGCACACAATGCCATAACAATATGCGCCACTTTCGAAATTTGCTCTACTTCTCGCAATCTATACTAAATGTGCGAGTCTGTGTTTATGAAATGTAATTAGTTAATTGTAAATATTACGGCTATTTCCATAACTCGTAAACTTCCATAACTTTTCAATTACCATGCCCTTTAAATGTGATCGTCTGTGACCCCTCCGAGGTACGGTGCGTGACTCGTCGCCTATGCAGACCGTGTCGTGGGAAATCACTCACATTTTACTTTCCTCGTAGGAGACGAATGGTACGTCACGCGCGGCTGACGTGGGCGGCGTCTGCGCCGAGTATATACACTATACAGCATAAACAGACCGCGGGAAAGAGTCGCTCATGTCGCTCGACGACAAATCGACATGATCGACACAAATCGACAATCGAATCGACAAATCGCTCATATCAACGATATTGACTTAACACGCGCACTACCAGGGGGATTGATTTCCGCCACCTCCCTCCCATCCGGTTTTTCATGAATAACGGGAAGATGGCGGCGCGCAGCGCCGTCAAATTTGGCACAGCTGTTTGGGCATCAATTACCCACATGGTGTGAAATTGTTTACTTCGGGTCATCTCAGGTCAGGTCAACAGGTTACGTCAAATGACCTTAACTCCAGCAAAATGTGTGTGGTCGTGCCAAAGTCAGTGTTTGTCCGAGATATTTGAAACTTGCAGGATTTCATAAGTTCAAAGTACCTACAATTCGTTTATTTCAAATTTGTGTATTGGTGACCTAAGGTCAGGTCAATTCCGTGACCTCCCCATTATAAGTAAATGGGAAAATATATATATGCTTCCTATTCAGAGAATATGCATTTTATCAGGATAATTCCTTCAGAATCATGATATTTTAGCTTATCTAACGCACCACTGGGCCTCTGGATTGTCCACGCCCGACTAAGGGGGGGGGGGGGGGGAGGGGGTCGAGGGAGTGTTTGAACCCCCCACCTAACTCGGCTCATATGGGACATAGACCAAAACCAATAACAACGTTCAAAAGCTCGTGAATTTTTTTTTTCAGATTTCTTTTCTCGCTCAGGTCGAAATTGAGGTCACCAGAGGTCATCAAAGGTCAAATTTTCCAGTTTTAGGACTTTGCTCCAAAGAATCCCAAATATCTCGGGAACTATGCTAGCTAGAAACAAATGGAGAAAAGCAATCGACATCCATTTCAATTTTAAATCGTTCGTATGCTCTCAACTTTGACTTCAGGCCAATAGTGTAGACTCCAAGAGGTCAAGTAAAAAATGTTGATTTTTGGCAAAAATGTTTTTCGCTAATAACTTTGTACTTAAAATATAACGCAATACAGGGTACGCCATCGTGTTTGCCATATCAAGGTGCTTCGAATGATGTACATGGTGACCTTGTTACGTCAACTTCACAATTTGACCTCAGGTCAAGGTCAGGTGGTGACACAAGTAGGTCATGTTGCACATTGAGAGACGTGTCTCGACGAGATAACCACATTGGTACCGGTTTCACTTCTCTGTCTTCATTATGTCGAGAGTTATTGACACAAAAGTGATGGTAACCTCGGATGATCTCAAATGACCCCTTAGGAGCCACTGAACAGAATGTGCACTTGGATCATCAATAATGTTCTATTATAACATTATCCAGAAGGAATTGGACTGATATCATGCCTATCCTCGAAATAGGAAGCCTTTGAGTATTTCTCCATTGACTTATAATGGGGAGGTCACGAAATTGACCTGACCTTAGGTCACCGATATAAAAATTCCGAGATAAAAAAAAATTGTAGACACTGATGGCCTAATGCAATCCTAAAAGTTTAATATCAATCCCTGAAAAAAACTGTGGTCATGGCACGACCGCAAACGTTTTTGGAGGTGGGGTCACTTGACCTGACCTGGTGACCTGACCTGACCTGACACGAATCTCACACTTAATGAAAAGGTGTGAAAAAGATAAACGGTAAAGTATGCAAAATTTGGCGGAGCTATGCGCCGCCATTTTTACGTAATCTGGAAAAACCGCAGGGGGGGGGGGTCAACCTCCCCCAGTCGGGCGCGGGCTATTCTGGATGACCCATGTGCAGTTGTTACTTAGTGACCTCTGCAAGGTCAGCTGAGGTCATCTGAAATCACCAGCACTTTTGCCAATAACTCTTGATACAATCAAGTTAGTTACGTGCGAATGACACCCTGGTGCTGTGTTTGTCTCGTCGAGACCCATCGCCCCATATGGAACATGACCTACCTGGGTCACCAAATGACCTTGACATGAAGTCAAATTTTGAAGTTGACCTAACCAGGTCACCATTAATATGTTTCGAAGCGCCTTGACGAGAAAAAAAAACACGATGGTGTTACAATTACTGCCATATGGTCAACTAATAAAAAGTTATTCATGACAAACTTTTTGAGAAAACACAAATGTCCTTGTGACATTTGGTGACTGACCTCTGGATTGGTGACCTCTCTCAGGCCGGCCAAGGGCCATCTCAGGACGACCGAGGGCCTCTGGCCGACCGAGGGCCCCTCAGGTCGTCTTTAAGTCGGCATAGATCACCCATGCGGACTTGAAGACGGCTAACTCGGTTTATGAACCCCCATTTTGGCATGTGTAGGGCCCATTCTGACCTATGACCGTCCGCTTTCTTCTGCTCAAGAGGGCCCCCACCCAGTTTGCATTTTTTTTTGTATTGGATCCCCGGACCCCCCCCCCCCCAGTTTTTAACATCCGGGGGGCCCAGAGGGGTCGTGACCCACCCATCCATGCGTATATGGGAAACTGGGCTCAAGTCTCAGTCTAAAGTACTGCCGTCTTTTGCATAACGTGTTTTTAGTGTCCCAGCCCCCAGGGTTATCCATGGCCCCGATGACGATGGTATCGGTGGCGGGGTTGTAACCTGAATACGCAACAACTTTTTGGGAGGTTTTAAACAGTTTTTTTCCGAACAGTACCAGTTTTCCTTACCCAAATCACTGCAGAAATGTCGGATGTTGGGAATTTGGAGGCTCCACCTTACGATTTGTTGTTTGTTTGTTGTTGATGTTGTTTGTTTGACAATTTGTGACGCATCAAGTTGCCACGTTTCGGCCATTGTTCACGTTCCGGCCATTGTTCACGTTCCGGCCATTGTTCACGTTCCGGCCATTGTTCACGTTCCGGCCATTGTTCACGTTCCGGCCATTGTTCACGTTCCGGCCATTGTTCACGTTTCGGCCATTGTTCACGTTCCGGCCATTGTTCACGTTCCGGCCATTGTTCACGTTCCGGCCATTGTTCACGTTCCGGCCATTGTTCGGAAAGTTAAATCTCAGTCTATTTGGTATGCTCGGCAGCCATTTTCACCCGCAGACTAAACAAAATCATTCTTTACAGTCAAAAGTTTCCACGGAACAAAACTTCCAAGTTCAGAAAATGGAGAAACGGGCCACTTTTCTGACACTGACCCACACCCACAGCCACAGCCACAGCCACAGCCACAGCCACAGCCACAGCCACAGCCACACCCACACCCACACACTGCGACGCGTAAACAACAACACATGGAAATAACTCATGCAATCACTTGAGTCATGCACACTTCACAATGTTGATGCCCACCTTTAGTTGCTTTCTCGTCCTCCATCTGTGGCAGTGCGGCTTTCAACGCATCTACTATATCAGACTGAAAAGGGAGATTAAAATGTAATTTAAAATCCTCCCGGGAGCACCATGATTACGCCAAACAGAGCAGTAACAGTAACATGTACAGCAGTAACATTTAGTCGTGCCGGGGGGGGGGGCAATTAGACGCCCCCTAAGTTTTTTTTCTCTCGAGAATAGCGGAAAACCGATGACGCGCAAAATTTGATACGGCTGTTGGGGCATCAAGTACCCACATTGTGTAACATTCTTGACCTCGGGTCGTATCAGGTCAGGTCACCAGACCAGGTCACGTGACCCCACCTCCAAAAAAAGTTTGGCATCGTACCACAGCCACAGTTTTAGCCGATCGGTTTCAAACTTACAGCATTTCATAAGGTCATAGGTACCTACAATTTGTATATCTCGGATTTTTTTTTAATATATGACGTAAGGTCGGGTCAATTTCGTGACCTCCCCATTATAAGTCGATGGGGAAATATTAAAATGCTTCCTATTCCGAAGATACGCATGACATAAGTCCAATTCCTTCTGGTCATGTTATCATAGGCAATTCTTGATGAACCAGGTGCAACTTGTGTTCTGTGATCCCTACAGGGTCAGCCGAGGTCATCCGAGGTCACCAACACTTTTTTGTCAATAACTCTCGACAGAATGACGATAGATAAGTGAACCCGGCACCAATGTGTCTGTCTCGTCGCGGCACGTCTCCCAATGTGCAACATTGCCTACTTGGGTCACCACATGACTTTGGCCTGAGGTCAAATTTATAAGCTGACCTAACCTGGTCACCACCAATATGGTTCGAAGCGCCTTGGCGAGAAAACCACGATGTCAAAATTATTGCCTGATCTTTATTAGGCAAAAAGCTATTTGCGAAAAACAGTTTCGCCGCTCCTTTTTTACCTTCGATGACCTCTGGAGCAAGGGCTCCGCCACAGGAGGGGACGGGGGGATCCCCCCCCCATTCTTGAGCCAGGGGGATGACCCCCACCACAATTTTCCCTGACAAACAGCTAGAAATCAGTGTTCAGTTGTACTCATTATTTGTTACCTCTCCTAGTGACGGCAGATTGCGGGGGCAGGGTACCCAGTCCCAAATGCCCCCCAGTCAAAAATCCGGGGGGCAAAATGATAATCCTACAATGAGCTCTAAACGGGGACAGAATCTCAAGTTTGATAAGACAATGGGAAGCGTACCTGGCCGAACTGAAGCTCCCAATATGGTACAGCTGTTGGAAAGCGACGGACAACATGGCAGAAGCTGGAGAAATATGTGTGTCCAAGCAATAAGCGACCGCGCGAAGGCAACGCTCATCGAGGAGGCAACTAGCTGCATTCTACGCATTGGCAGTTGGCAAGTTAATCGCTGCACAACCAAGATACCAACCCCTGGAGGACTGTTGGCCGGCGAGCAGGCAGAGCGTGATCGGGAGACAAGCAACAGGCACCAGAATCCGTCTGCTAACGGAACGGCCACTACTGGCAACAGGCAGAGTGTGATCGGGAGACAAGCAACAGGCACCAGAATCCGTCTGCTAACGGAACGGTCACTACTGGCAACAGGCAGTGTGATCGGAAGACAAGCAACAGGCTGAGTGTGATCGGGAGACAAGCAACAGGCTGAGTGTGATCGGGAGACAAGCAACAGGCACCAGAATCCGTCTGCTAACGGAACAGTCACTACTGGCAACAGGCAGAGTGTGATCAGGAGACAAGCAACAGGCTGAGTGTGATCGGGAGACAAGCAACAGGCACCAGAATCCGTCTGCTAACGGAACGGCCACTACTGGCAACAGGCAGAGTGTGATCGGGAGACAAGCAACAGGCACCAGAATCTGTCTGCTAACGGAACGGTCACTACTGGCAACAGGCAGAGTGTGATCGGGAGACAAGCAACAGGCACCAGAATCCGTCTGCTAACGGAACGGTCACTACTGGCAACAGGCAGAGTGTGATCAGGAGACAAGCAACAGGCTGAGTGTGATCGGGAGACAAGCAACAGGCACCAGAATCCGTCTGCTAACGGAACGGTCACTACTGGCAACAGGCAGAGTGTGATCGGGAAAGAAGCAACAGGCTGAGTGTGATCGGGAGACAAGCAACAGGCTGAGTGTGATCGGGAGACAAGCAACAGGCACCAGAATCTGTCTGCTAACGGAACAGTCACTACTGGCAACAGGCAGAGTGTGATCGGGAGACAAGCAACAGGCTGAGTGTGATCGGGAGACAAGCAACAGGCTGAGTGTGATCGGGAGACAATCAACAGGCACCAGAATCTGTCTGCTAACGGAACGGTCACTACTGGCAACAGGCAGAGTGTGATCGGGAGACAAGCAACAGGCTGAGTGTGATCGGGAGACAAGCAACAGGCTGAGTGTGATCGGGAGACAAGCAACAGGCACCAGAATCTGTCTGCTAATGGAACGGTCACTACTGGCAACAGGCAGAGTGTGATCAGGAGACAAGCAGCAGGCTGAGTGTGATCGGGAGACAAGCAACAGGCTGAGTGTGATCGGGAGACGAGCAACAGGCTGAGTGTGATCGGGAGACAAGCAACAGGCACCAGAATCTGTCTGCTAATCGAACGGTTACTACTGGCAACAGGCAGAGTGAGATCGGGAGACAAGCAACAGGCTGAGTGTGATCGGGAGACAAGCAACAGGCTGAGTGTGATCGGGAGACAAGCAACAGGCTGAGTGTGATCGGGAGACAAGCAACAGGCTGAGTGTGATCGGGAGACAAGCAACAGGCACCAGAATCTGTCTGCTAACGGAACGGTCACTACTGGCAACAGGCAGAGTGTGATCGGGAGACAAGCAACAGGCTGAGTGTGATCGGGAGACAAGCAACAGGCACCAGAATCTGTCTGCTAATGGAACGGTCACTACTGGCAACAGGCAGAGTGTGATCAGGAGACAAGCAACAGGCTGAGTGTGATCGGGAGACAAGCAACAGGCTGAGTGTGATCAGGAGACGAGCAACAGGCTGAGTGTGATCGGGAGACAAGCAACAGGCACCAGAATCTGTCTGCTAATGGAACGGTCACTACTGGCAACAGGCAGAGCGTGATCATGACAAGCAACAGGCACCAGAATCTGTCTGCTAACAGAATGGTCACTACTGGCGACAGGCAGTGTAAGAAGACATATAGATCCGAGCCCAGTTTGTCCACTATGTAAGAAAGCAACTCAGACCCTTGAGCACTTGCTGTTTGAGTGCTCTGAGCTACTGGAGGATAGAGAAGGTGCACAGGAAGCTTATAGGACGACGCTCGTCAGAAACATGCCTGCTAAACAGCTAATCTGTGGAACTGAAAGGAAGCAAGGCTTAGTGATCAACTATGTGTACAAAGCCAGGATACGGAAGGAAATACTAACAGATGTCTATCAACATGCAAACGAGCCCTAACCTCCTATGCCCATCAGTATATCCATTCTATCTCATCTGTTACCTTCTTCTACATCGATTGTACGTCTTCTGTGCAAAAATAAAGCAATTGCGTCGAAAAATTTCAAGTTATAGCGAATTTAGTGACGTCACTACACACCAGTTTTGCACAAAAATCAGCTAAACAATTTGTTTTGGCTAAACTATAAGCATGTTAATTATTATAAGTCAAATATATTTGGCTGGAGTCTTCTTTGCCAAGAAAACTTGCAGGCAGGGATTTCTCAACATGGGCTACAAAACTGATTGTTCAGTTCAAAACCCCATTTTGAAGGTGAACTATTCCCTTCAAGTGTTTGGTAAATGTAAAAGTTATAAAGTATAAAAGTCAGTACGAACATTCTTATGAAAACTGGTCGGGGAACTACGAGTCTAGGGGTGCGTTCGGAAAGCAACAAATTTCGCGAAATTTATCATGGTCGTTTGGTAGGAATTTCGCGAAAAATTCGCCGGGTTCACCGTATGTGTCATTTAGGTATTAAAGGGAAATAATGACCTTTTTCCACAAAAATGGAGTTAGCACTTGAAATCGCCAGACGAGACCAAAATATATTGTAAATTCATCACATTTTGCATGAAAACTTTCCTACCGAAAGATATTTCAAGTTAAAGTTGATAAGCGTTCCACACTTTAAAGGGAAATAATGACCTTTTGATTTTGTTAGCAACAATTTCTTAGGCTACCGTTATGTTTTTAAAATTATTTTATTTAAATTTAAGAATTAAATAAAATTATTCCCAAATTCAAAGTTGTAAGTTTGGAAAAAATACAAAACAAGTACCTTGTGTACTTCATGAAGGTCATTGACAAATTCGTCCTTCCCTACCATTGTTAACATCGAGTGCGGCATTTGTGGAGGCTCTGTGACATTTCCGATCAAACTGAGCGCTGCTCGGACACCCGCTAGTAGCGCTTTCTTTCTCCATGGCAACCAGGCGTCAGCCAATCAAAAGCCAGAAAGGGAATACGTTCTGGCTTTTCATTGGCTCACGCCTGGTTGCCATGGAGAACGAAAGAGCTACTAGCGTGCGTTCGAGCAGCGCTCTGATCCGTGAAGCAATCCGTGAAGCATCCGTGATGCATGACTGACTATCAGTATAAGTCATGAATAACAACAACATGCAAACTATACCAACTCGAATAAAATAAGAGCGGAATGAATTGAACCCCAGGCAAGCTAGTATTCGCAAAGCACTCGGCACTGCGCCACAATAGCAAAAGGTGAGGGAAATGCATATTGGATACAATATTATTACCTCACAAGTTTCTGAAGTGTCAACTACTATGAAATACAGTGATAAAATACCTTTAATAATTATTAACAAGAAAATTCAAACTTAAAAACAATAATTTGAATAAGTCTTTAATTAGCTTTCAACTCGAAATCAGATATATTTTGCAATGCTACACAAGAATGGCACCAGTGACGTCATTAACAAAGCCTGCTACGGGACTTGGGTATACTAATCAGGAACAACTCGCCAAGTGCGCCGAGATGGTTAAGTGCGCCGAGAAGCATGACAATGACTTTGTAAACAAATCGCCGACGCTAAATAGGTCGCCGTCGATGTGCATCGATGAGCTTCTGATTTAATTGCCAGTTTTGTGTTATTGTTCGTTAGTTTTTTTGGGAAAAATTATTATTTTTCATGATAAAATAACGCATAGTGTTATATACAGCCACAGACAAACTATACACATCTCCTAATGTTGAAAACAAATGAATCGATTTTCAAAAATTGAGGGTCGCAACCACTAACTATGCCGCGTTGATGTGCATCGATGAGCTTCCGATTTTATTGCCACTTTTTTCAATCGCTGTTAGTTTTAGAAGATCGCCGGGCATATAATCACAGCAAGCAGAACGCACAATATATTTTCCACTCCATTGCGTAAAAAAACAATACGGGAAAAGCCCGCAGTTTGATGAGGACCAAAAGTACTTGACAAAAGGTCAGAAATAGTGCAAGTACCGGTCGTTTAAAGTGTGGAACGCTTATCAACTTTAACTTGAAATATCTTTCGGTAGGAAAGTTTTCATGCAAAATGTGATGAATTTACAATATATTTTGATCTCGTCTGGCGATTTCAAGTGCTAACTCCATTTTAGTGGAAAAAGGTCATTATTTCCCTTTAAACGACCGGTACTTGCAAGTACTTTTGGTCCTCATCAAACTGCGGGCTTTTCCCGTATTGTTTTTTTACGTAATGGAGTGGAAAATATATTGTGCGTTCTGCTTGTTGTGATTATATGCCCGGCGATCTTCTAAAACTAACAGCGATTGGAAAAAGTGGCAATAAAATCGGAAGCTCATCGATGCACATCAACGGCGGCATAGTTAGTGGTTGCGACCCTCAATTTGTGAAAATAAATTCATTTGTTTTCAACATTAGGAGTATTGTATAATTTGTCTGTGGCTGTATATAACACTATGCTTTATATTATCATGAAAAATAATAATTTTTCCCCAAAAAACTAACAAACAATAACACAAAACTGGCAATTAAATCGGAAGCTCATCGATGCACATCGACGGCGACCTATTTAGCGTCGGCGATTTGTTTACAAAGCATTGTCATGCTTCTCGGCGCACTTAACCATTGTGGCGAGTTGTTGCTAATAGCGCTTTCGTTCTCCATGGCAACCAGGCATGAGCCAATGAAAAGCCAGAACGTTTTCCCTTTCTGGCTTTTGATTGGCTGACGCCTGGTTGCCATGGAGAACGAAAGCGCTACTAGCGTGTGTCCGAGCAGCGCTCAGTTTGATCGGAAATGTCACAGAGCCTCCAAAAATGCCGCAATCGATGTAAACAATGGTAGGGAAGGGCGAATTTGTCAATGACCTTCATTAAGTACACAAGGTACTTGTTTTGTATTTTTCCCAAACTTACAACTTCGAATTTGGGAATAATTTTATTTAATTCTTAAATTTAAATAAAATCATTTTAAAACCATAGCGGTAGCCTAAGAAATTGTTGCTAACAAAATCAAAAGGTCATTATTTCCCTTTAAACAATGATTTCATAACAATTATTTTTGGTTGGCAGCAATTAATTTGAGAAAAACTACTATTACTGTTGATCACAGATGACACAACAAATCAAGAATAAAAAAACATCACCATTGGCCATTGTCATCACCATCACTATAAGCAATTCAATATACAATTAATTATTGATAGGTTCACAAGTATGCATCTGGCATGACATGATATGCATATGGAAGCATGTCTCATATTATAACACAGTTACCAATTATGAAAATCACATATTTCCATATATATCGGTGATTCTACAATCTACACTTACCCCATCTCCTCAATGTGGGCCGCCATCTTTGAAAACACCGCCGTGACATGCTCCGGTGATTCCACGTTATTTCGCGAAATCCCTCATTTCGTGCTCTCCGAACGGCCAATCGCAAAAGATTTCGCGAAATGCGTGGGAGAATGGCCCTTCCGAACGCACTCAAAACAAACAAATCAAATTAAGAACAAGTGCGCAATGTTTGTAGCCTACTAGAATGTCACCATATTTAGTTTAATCTAATGTTATTATACTATACTCCGGGTTCGGAACTAGGACTATTATATTTTCAATGATATTTGGAAAATAAAGATGAAAATAGCAAAATCGATCCCAATAATGTAAATAAAAATTGAAATGATAGACACAATTTCAAAGAACATCCTTAGAATAGGCTAATTATTGAGATAATATATACTGAATTTGAGCATACCCCTTCAATATACCCTGGTCATGGCTATCTCCGTAACGTGTCCACGTGCGTCAAACTAGCAGCAGATCCATATTGCCCAATATCTGGCAGTAGTGCCAGATATTGGGCAATCTACAATTGTGAAGTCCGTCGCCTCAGAATCGCCTGAAACTTGGCAGGTAAGTCCTCCTTGCCACGCTGAACACGAAAAACGTAAAATTGGTCTGGAACAATGGCTACTTTCAGAGTTATATCGTTTTAGATATCTACAAATTTGAGGCCCGTCGCCTTAGAATCGCCTGAAACTTGGCAGGTAATTCTTCCTTGCCACGCTGAACACGAAAAACGTAAAATTAGTCTGGAACAATGGCTACTTTAAAAGTTATACCGTTTTAGACATCTACAATTTTGAGGCCCGTCGCCTTAGAATCGCCTGAAACTTAGCAGGTAGATCCTCCTTGCCACGCTGAACACGAAAAACGTAAAATTAGTCTGGAACAATGGCTACTTTCAGAGTTATACCGTTTTAGATATCTACCAATTTGAGGCCCGTCGCCTTAGAATCGCCTGAAACTTGGCAGGTAAGTCCTCCTTGCCACGCTGAACACGAAAATCGTAAAATTAGCCTGGAACAATGGCTACTTTTAGAGTTATACCGTTTTAGAGATCTACAGTTATGAGGCCCGTCGCCTCAGAATCACCTGAAACTTGACAGGTAGGTCCTCTTTGCCACACTGAACACGAAAAACGTAGAATTAGCCTGGAACAATGGCTACTTTCAGAGTTATACCGTTTTAGATATCTACAGTTATGAGGCCCGTCGCCTTAGAATCGCCTGAAACTTGGCAGGTAGGTCCTCCTTGCCACACTGAACACGAAAAATAGAAAATTAGCCTGGAACAATGGTTGCTTTCAGAGTTATACAGTTTACCAGATGTACAGTTTTGAGGCCCGTCGCCTACAACTTGGCAGGTAAGTCCTCCTTGCCACGCTGAACACGAAAAACGTAAAATTAGTCTGGAACAATGGCTACTTTCAGAGTTATACCGTTTTAGATATCTACCAATTTGAGGCCCGTCGCCTTAGAATCGCCTGAAACTTGGCAGGTAAGTCCTCCTTGCCACGCTGAACACGAAAAACGTAAAATTAGCCTGGAACAATGGCTACTTTCAGAGTTATACCGTTTTATATATCTACAGTTTTGAGGCCCGTCGCCTTAGAATCGTCTGCAACTTGGCAGGTAAGTCCTCCTTGCCACGCTGAACATGAAAAACGTAAAATTAGTCTGGAACAATGGCTACTTTCAGAGTTATACCGTTTTGGATATCTACCAATTTGAGGCCCGTCGCCTTAGAATCGCCTGAAACTTGGCAGGCAAGTCCTCCTTGCCACGCTGAACACGAAACACGTAAAATTAGCCTGGTACAATGGCTACTTTAAGAGTTATACCGTTTTAGATATCTACAGTTATGAGGCCCGTCG
Organism: Chirona hameri; assembly: GCA_036785665.1. Classification (NCBI taxonomy): domain Eukaryota; kingdom Metazoa; phylum Arthropoda; class Thecostraca; order Balanomorpha; family Balanidae; genus Chirona; species Chirona hameri. The sequence continues at coordinate 399,118 of JAXIVJ010000089.1, read as the reverse complement.
CCTCAGAATCGCCTGAAACTTAGCAGGTAGGTCTTGTCACACTGAACACGAACAATATAAAATTAGCCTGGAACAATGGCTACTTTCAGAGTTATACCATTTTATATATCTACAGTTTTGAGACCCGTCGCCTTAGAATCGCCTGAAACTTGGCAGGTAAGTCCTCCTTGCCACGCTGAACACGACAAATTTAAAATTAGTCTGGAACAATGGCTACTTTCAGAGTTATACCGTTTTAGATATCTACAGTTTTGAGGCCCGTCGCCTTAGAATCGCCTGAAACTTGGCAGGTAAGTCCTCCTTGCCACGCTGAACACGAAAAACGTAAAATTAGTCTGGAACAATGGCTACTTTCAGAATTATACCGTTTTAGATATCTACAGTTTTGAGGCCCGTCGCCTCAGAATCGCCTGAAACTTGGCAAGTAAGTCGTCCTTGCCACGCTGAACACGAAAATCGTAAAATTAGCCTGGAACAATGGCTACTTTCAGAGTTATACCGTTTTAGATATCTACAGTTTTGAGTTTTGAGGCCCGTCGCCTCAGAATCGCCTGAAACTTGGCAAGTAAGTCGTCCTTGCCACGCTGAACACGAAAATCGTAAAATTAGCCTGGAACAATGGCTACTTTCAGAGTTATACCGTTTTAGAGATCTACAGTTATGAGGCCCGTCGCCTCAGAATCACCTGAAACTTGACAGGTAGGTCCTCCTTGCCACACTGAACACGAAAAACGTAGAATTAGCCTGGAACAATGGCTACTTTCAGAGTTATACCGTTTTAGATATCTACAGTTATGAATCCCGTCGCCTTAGAATCGCCTGAAACTTGGCAGGTAGGTCCTCCTTGCCACACTGAACACGAAAAATAGAAAATTAGCCTGGAACAATGGTTACTTTCAGAGTTATACAGTTTACCAGATGTACAGTTTTGAGGCCCGTCGCCTGCAACTTGGCAGGTAAGTCCTCCTTGCCACGCTGAACACGAAAAACGTAAAATTAGTCTGGAACACGGGCTACTTTTAAAGTAATTCTGTTTTCAGTTTTAAATGCCTGTCAGTTGAATATCCTGGCTAACTTGACGCGGAAAGCTTACAATTCCTGCGCTGTCGTTTCAAAATAATGGAAACAGACAACTGGTTGGACGCTTGATTCTGTGCCGGGGACCGGGGCTCAATCCCTCGGCGGGCCTCTGCAAAAGTCTGTCCGGCTCCCCATACCCTTCGGAACAGGGTGAGAGTTCCAATTAGCACCTTGGTCCCAAGAGGATACGGTGCTTGGTCCACAAACCAATTGGACGCTTGAGCCAAGAAGCTACGCGCCCTAACCCAACAACGGTTGCAAACCACCCTGCTTAGTACCCCGCGAATCTTAAAGGAAATAGTTCACCTTGGAAATATTTTACCCAACACGATTTGATTATATTTTTCAATACAATTTCTTTTCATATTGTCAAAAATGTCCTTATATCGCGCCGATTCAGGACAGAAGGCCGTAAAAAAATTTTATTGTTTATCAAAACTATATGCATACCCTCTAAGTCAGAGTCCTGACGTCAGGCGAATGTAAAAAATGGTTCAGCCAATCAAATTCAAAAGTAGTCGCGTAAGGATAGACTCGCATTGGAGATGTGCCAACCGGCGGTCGGCGATTCGCTTGCTAGCACCAGCTGCAAGCTGATTGGCTGATGGTATAGCCTCTGCCCGGGCTAGAACTAGTACATCATTCTTTCGCCAGCACCGCATTCCTTCGCCAAAAACTCAAATATATTCGGCTGGAGAGTCTTTTCAGTCAAGAAAACTTGCAGATAGGGGTTTCCCAACACGGGCTACAAAATTGCTATCTCAGTTTAAAACTAATGTTGAAGGTGAACTATTTCCTTTAACCTAAACTGCCAAACCATAAATCGGACCAAGCTGATAGAAGATCATTGAAGTCGGGCGTCCTGGACCCAAGAGGCTATACGCCCTAGTCCACCAACAACATAACCCAACAACAACAACGCTACGCACCCTAACCCAACAACAACTACAACATACCTTAAACAACAGTGCGGCTCTTAAACTGGTACCTCCTGTCCTGCCCCCTGGTGGTATGACCTGGTACCTCCTGTCCTGCCCCTGGTGGTCTGACCTGGTACCTTCCTGTTCTGCCCCCTGGTGGTCTGACCTGGTACCCTCCTGTCCTGCCCCTTGGTGGTCTTATCTGGTACCTCCTGTCCTGCCCCCGGTGGTCTGGCCTGGCACCCTCCTGTCCTGCCCCCTGGTGGTCTGACCTGGTACCCTCCTGGCCTGCCCCTGGTGGTCACCTGGTACCCTCCTGTCCTGCCCCCTGGTGGTCTGACCTGGTACCCTCTTATCCTGCCCCATGGTGGTCTTATCTGGTACTCTCCTGTCCTTCCCCTGATGGTCTTATCTGGTACGCTCCTGTCCTGCCCCCTGGTGGTCTTATCTGGTACCCTCCTGTCCTGCCCCCTGGTGGTCTTATCTGGTACCCTCCTGTCCTGCCCCCTGGTGGTCTTATCTGGTACCCTCCTGTCCTGCCCCCTGGTGGTCTTATCTGGTATCCTCCTGTCCCCTGGTGGTCTTATCTGGTACCCTCCTGTCCCCTGGTGGTCTTATCTGGTACCCTCCTGTCCCCTGGTGGTCTTATCTGGTACCCTCCTGTCCCCTGGTGGTCTTATCTGGTACCCTCCTGTCCCCTGGTGGTCTTATCTGGTACCCTCCTGTCCCCTGGTGGTCTTATCTGGTACCCTCCTGTCCCCTGGTGGTCTTATCTGGTACCCTCCTGTCCCCTGGTGGTCTTATCTGGTACCCTCCTGTCCCCTGGTGGTCTTATCTGGTACCCTCCTGTCCCCTGGTGGTCTTATCTGGTACCCTCCTGTCCCCTGGTGGTCTTATCTGGTACCCTCCTGTCCCCTGGTGGTCTTATCTGGTACCCTCCTGTCCCCTGGTGGTCTTATCTGGTACCCTCCTGTCCCCTGGTGGTCTTATCTGGTACCCTCCTGTCCTGTCCCCTGGTGGTCTTATCTGGTACCCTCCTGTCCCCTGGTGGTCTTATCTGGTACCCTCCTGTCCCCTGGTGGTCTTATCTGGTACCCTCCTGTCCTGTCCCCTGGTGGTCTTATCTGGTACCCTCCTGTCCCCTGGTGGTCTTATCTGGTACCCTCCTGTCCCCTGGTGGTCTTATCTGGTACCCTCCTGTCCTGCCCCTGGTGGTCTTATCTGGTACCCTCCTGTCCTGCCCCTGGTGGTACAGTCTTATCTGGTAGCCTGCCCCCTGGTGATCTACCGTTGAACTTATGGTGCCTGACTGTTTCTGTTCCCTGGTGGCATCGAGGACGCATCTTTCCGTTTCGAGACGCTGGCAGTATTTTGACGTACCGCGTCCACGCGTCACCCATAGTTCAACACTGTCGGAGACCCGCTGCAGGGGAAATGAGCAGCTGTTCTCGATCATTTATACCACGATTGTGGGGTATTTTCCGACATCTCGCTTGAACGTATTGACATGTCTATATACGCCTGCTGTATCGTGTCGTGTGCTGAAACGTGCAGTTATATGTATAATCTAGAAACGCCGTATCTCGATTTGTAAAAATATGGCATATATCATCATAGCATTTACATGCCTTCGTTTTGGTGGCGCAGTCAGCCTTTGCGTATGGGTGGGAATATTGTTTATTGCGTGTGGGCGAGGTTGCGAGGGAGACCAGCGCCCGACCCGGGATGCCAGCGCATCGACAACACACCGTACAGATGGCGCGGCAATCGCCATCGCAAGAGCACGGATGGCGCAGAGATCGCGTCACACAACAGATTTCCAGTGATCACCACCGCTGCCAGGGCCGTCTGGCGCCGCGGCCACAAACACAGCGGTCCGCGGCGGCGCGGCCGACTGTCACGGATCACCACTGCCGCCGCGGGGTGCCGAATAGTCGCCCTGCTGACCTCATCGTTATTGCCGCCGCCAGCCTCAGCGTAAGGGTCGTCAGCAGCCTCCTCGTCAATGTACTTGCTGGCGTAGCTCTCGTAGTCCTCCTCGTACTGTTCTTCCTCCGGGTACTCCTGGCCGTAGCCGTCTCCCTGCTGGTCGTACGACGCGTCGGTGTCGTATCCCTCCTCCGAGTATCCCTGCTGCTCCTTTCCGTACTGGTTGTACTGGTTTAACTGGTCATGGTGGCCGCCGCCTCCGCCGCCTCGGCCGGCCGGCTGATGCTGCCCTCTACCGGCCGGATGACCTCGGGTCGGCGGACCGCCGCGGGTGGAAGGCTGTCCTCTGTTGGGCGGGTGGCCCGGCCCGAGGCGTGGCTCCGGTTATACTGAGAAAAGTAAGAAGTTCCAAAACTTTTAATTATGCTATTTCAGTTTTCATTTGTAATCAACATCGGTACGGTATGTAGCTACTTAACCCGACATTGACTAGGGTCTCAGCAGAACGCCATTGACTGGGGGAGGGGGAGGGGGCGTTAAACGCCCCCTGGTTATCTTCCGAACCAATCATCGCAGCCAGACGCGCAAGGCGGCAATCAAAAGCTCTCAATGAGATGAGTCTAAAGCATACTCAAACATTTCAAAGTGAGGTCAAATGTCAGGTCAAGGTCAGGTCAAAGGTCAAAATATACGTATTTGAGTTTATGGGCTATACCTGCCATATAAAGCCTTCGATTACGACCATGACCACCGAAAGTCCTGCCTACACATCTCGTATGAGCCAAAGTGAGATTGTTGGCCAAGGTCAAGGTCAGGTCACAAGGTCACAATGCTCAAAATATCTACGAGTCATGCAACACATGTTTTATGAGTTATTTTCCACGTATAATTCGATAATAAGTCATTTTTCCACCTGACTTCATTTACGTGAAGTTAATGTCAAGTTCAGGTCAAGTTCAGGTCACTGAAGGAAACAATTTCCAATTTATAAATCTGAATAAAAAGGCATGTTTCTAGACCAGTTTTGTCTCAGAAATACAGCGGTGCATTTATTTGTCTGTATCGGGTCAATAAAAGCCAAACAACGCAATTTTTAAATATGACGTCATGTGTTACCCATACTTTAGATGCCATTAGTCAGTCCAAATTTGTGATATCATTCTGAAATTTGGTATGGTAGTTTCCCATATGTGGTTCTCTGACATATATTCCAGCTTTTTGAATATCTTCGAAAATTGTATTTTGTGGGCATCCCCCCACCCAAAAAAAAGTTTTTGCATTCTTTGGGGTCAAAAACCAAAATGTTCAAAATTCCGAGATAGCCATGTTGTAGCCCTTGTCATTTGCTATCTTTTGACGTTTTTGGATTGCATTTTTCTCATTATATGACATTTGTACGGTCTGTTACATTTTAGCTGATTTTGGTGTAGTCGTGTGTAGTGACGTCACTAATTTCGATATAACTCGAAATTGTTCAACGAAATTGGTTTATTTTTTCACAGAAGACGTCAAATAAATGTAGAAGAAGGTACCCGAAGTTTGACGTTGATTGCGCAATTGGTTTTTTACCTATTACGAAAATTCATCAGGAGGGGGGGAGGCGGCGTTAAACGCCCACCCCCGTCAATGGTGGGTTAACGACGCATCTGCCAGGAAAGCCTAAGCGTCGCGAACGCCACGGCAACCGCAGCATTTTATGGTGGCCCGAAAGGGATGGTGTCCGGACACACCAGGAACCAGTCGGCTCCAAAACGCACACCTTAGCTGAGGTACACCAATCCCATTCTTAAATGACATCGCCTACCACAAGTCAACATTTAACAAGTTTCAATGGTTGTACACCGTGAGACCCGTGAGAGAGAAAAAAACCGTGAGACCTGTGAGTAGTCAATTCAGGTAAGTGGGGTTCCGCACGTGACCTGTGACCTGTGACCTAAGGCCGACTGGATGCCACGGACTTACTCAGCTGAGGCACATCCTGTGTGCGTTCCGCAAATATGTGTCGACGTCTGTCCCGATGTGAGTCACCAGTTCAAGTGACTGCATGTCCCGCTGGCTCCCTTCCGTCGCGCCAGGCACGAGATGCAGAATTGCCCGATGGTCGCTACGTCCGGTCTGGAAGCGTTTATAATGCACTGTAACGGTTCAGTAACGACATTTACCACATGCTGAGATATCCTTTTGACATTAGCACGTGCTTTTGGGAAAAGCTTTCGGCCCGCTGCGGCTAATGTTGAAGATCAAAGGACAAGATTTTGACCTAGGTCATTTTGATTTTCCCAGACAGATTTAACAATATTGAGAGCGGAAGTCAAAAACAGAAGCACATACGATATTTTTCATAGCAGCGATTGTTGAAACAATTGCAGACTCTGGCGCTATTGATACCAAAACGCCAGATATATGTCGCGTTTCCAATCAAAATGCAGGCGGGTCATTGCGAATTTCTAGGTCAGTTTGGCGTATTAACTACATAAACATATCGGTACATTGTAGAAGGTGTTTATTGCTGCAAAACACATTTGAGCGACTGATGACAGAGAACATGCAGTGAATCAAAAAGATCATGGAAGCTTGGGTAATTATTCGTTTTTTTTAGCTTAAAATAAGTTTCAAAATATGATTTTTTAGATTAAAATAAGGCCTTCCAATCACTTGTTCTACATGCAGTGAATCGTTGTTGTCTCAGCTCTCCCCATTGCTCTTCCTTATTTCAGTCAAAAACGAGCATAGAAGTGCGTTCAGTGCAGTTGTGTTGAAATTTTCCAGAATTTCGCCTTTCTGTTTGTTGCAGTGTTCTTTGAGACGTTTGATCCAGTGCTCGGTTTTTCTCATTGTTTCTTCACTTCGGCTAGACCCGATAAACTTCCTCACTCTATCTTCTGACGTTCCTAGGTTCTCATTGTCTGATATTTGAAAGCCTAAATATGGAGGAAAAAATGATCTTTCGATATGGGTGCCATTCTCCATACTTCATAAGCAGAAGAATTACTTTAATAAGTCTATAATTCAGGCACAATCTACAACGCGGAAACGGCATGTGGTAAATATCTTCCCTCCCTTGTGCTTGGCAAATTATGCAATATTGACCTCGTTTTTTTTTTGCTTCGTACCTCGGGCCTACCGGCCCTCGGTCCTCCGCATAAAACAACCTCTGTAAATATTGCAGAATTTTATTGCAGAATTTGCAGAATTGCAGAAATTATTTTTATAATACAATGATAAAACACTGGCACCTAGACCCAGATGCACACGACCACATCACATGTACCGAAACAAACAGACACCATTCTGTTTTTCACAGTGTTGTGGAAATCGTCTGATCCAAAGTTCCGTTTTTCTATTCGTTTCTGCACTGCGGCTTGATTCAATAAACTTCCTTATTTTGTCGTCTTCGGACTCTTCTTCATCATCTGACACATTAAATCTCAAATACCAAGGATTTTTTTTTTAAATCTCTAATAGAGTCCATAGGTATCTGTTCAAGTTTCTCTACTCGATCTAAACGGCATGTAGTAAATATCTTCCCACCCAAGGCCCTACATACTTTCCCACCCTTGGGCTGGGCAAATGCTGTTTTATTTACCTCAGCTTTTTTGCTACGGACCTCGTGCCTACCGGCACTCGGTCCTCCGCAAAAAAACCTCTGTAAATAAAAAGCATTTTCCCAGCACCGGGTGGGAATATATAGGGTATGACGGCAAACCAGTAAAAATACACCAAAGACCACTTGACAATTTTTGCAGCATATATTGGAAAAATCATGTAAAACATAAATGAGTAAGGGCACGATACCCACCTCAAAAAGCACGTCCCGGATGTAGTCCCTCATGTGGTGTTTATTGAACGGCCGGCTGCTGCCAGTGGTCACAGTGGTCGCATGATGGCAGACGTGTAGACCGCACGAGGACCCGTCATCCTGTTTGGGCGTGTTGTCGGGTACAACCAGACACCAGTCAACCCATTCTGCAGGATGGACGACTTGAACCAAACGCTGCACCAGCTTGACGTCGGGGGCATCTGGTTGACCATACAGTGAGTCCAGGTGAACGATGCGCTTGAGTGGAACGAGCACGATGAACAGCGCCCAGTGAATACCGTGCCGGTTATAGGGCATGATCCAGATTTTCCCCTTATCGGCATGATACATCAGCAGACGCCGACACATGTCCTCTTCCAGCAGGTGTGTTCGCATCGTAAGGTTTACACCGTACCAGAATATCGCAAGCGAAAACACTGCAGGATGACTTGATAAGGCTCGGATGTACGGGTTGATTATGTCATCAGTCAACCATCCACAGTCCACATGACCCGCCAGTCGACCCAAGGCTTCTTCATCCAGCCTCTCGCCTAGTGTTGCGGCTTCTTCATCCAGCCTCTCGCCTATTGTTTCGGATTTTTCAGCGAGTTTGAATGGGGCCCTGACCGGGGTTGAATGGTGGGGTCGTTTGGCCTCTTTGGCGCTCCTGACCGGATGCTTGCCCGGAACCTGATCCTTGCCCGGCTTGACAGAATCCCTGACCCGGGCGGTTATAGCTTGGCAATGTACACGTTCACGGTGTGCACGGTTCAAGGTGGCCAAGGTGACCAATGAACCAGAGCCAGCAGGTCTTGTGGCCGTCCCGGTCCGGTCCGTCCCGGTCACCAGCTTGTCGAGAACGACGCGTCGTGTACCAGCGGCAGGCTCCTGGAACTGCTCTGGATCTGGCGGGCAGCTGCGGTCCGCGGCAGGTCTCGTTGGAACGACGCGTCGTGTACCAGCGGCAGGCTCCTGGAACTGCTCTGGATCTGGCGGGCAGCTGCGGTCCGCGGCAGGTCTCGTTGGAACGACACCGCGGCAGGTCTCTAATACACAGTTATTGAAGCGTCATATAGGTCTACAAAGAGCGCAGAGACGGTCCTGCTGTACGTGCCGACGGTCTTCACAACATACGTAGGTTTGTGTAATCACCGAACCAGGTACCTCGTCTTTTTTGCATTATGTTTATTACCAAAGCTCATACTCAACATATTTGTCTCGTTTGTGTGTCAGTGTGCATATGTGTGTCAGCGCGACGTATGCCTAAACATGCATACATTAATTGCGTTTGGTGCCGGAACTCATGATAGGTTGGCAAAACATGGAGTGGAACTTGATTACCTTTTGAAGCCTTCGTCACGTCCGAAGCGGTCACGATAGGCATTTGCCAATTTATTCGCCTTCCCCGTCTGGCGACCACCGTTTCTGGATTTCAGCTCGTCTTTGGCCACTTGCAGCCATAATCCACGTCCCAGGTTGGTCGTGTTGGCCGGATGGTCGGGTACGCGGCGCTTCAGCAGCAACTGACGACACACATAGGCACCAGCATTAAAGGGACATTGCCACCTCGCAGGCCAATATGTTTTTTTTTTGGTGTGTATCGGTCGATTAAGCGTGTCCGATTTCACCTGCAAAATTTGGTTCCCGAAACTCCCCCTATTAGATCAAAACATACATTTGTACCACTCATGCTTGCCAAGCATTCGTAAAGTTGGAGTCGCCACATCACTATTTATAATCACTTCTTTGCGGACTGTTATTTTCTTTTGAATGTTGCAAACTCAACATCACCATTCCGTCAGTACACTTCAAGATTAAAAAGTGTATGCAGTTGATTATATTGTCAACAACCTTAGCCTCTTTCATAATAAAACAGCAAGAATTGTTATGGCTCGACTTTGGGACCGTAGGAGTTATGTCACCTATACCTTATAACACAGATATACTTTTCAAGGTCAAGTCTCGGCGAATTCGTACGCTTCGGCTTGGGGCGGGCGCCAATACCACAGCCAAACTGGATGAGAGCGGCCATCATGAATCTAGTACTGAGCACAGCTGGGACCAACGTTTTGGAGTCAGAAATAAATACAAAATGCTTTGCCGATACACTGCTTTAGGTGCTGCAGGAGCAAGTTTGAGCTTGAGCATACATGATTGTTGATCCCCACCATTCATTTAAGTTGCTTTTTAGAAATCCTCCGGAGGTGGCAATATCCCTTTAATATTATTATGTATTGCCATACTCTACTGACAATACTACACACCAGCATGAGTGGAAAATGGTTGGCAAAGTTGGCCCGGCCCATTTGCCCGAGTACTTCGACTGGTGGCCGCGGGGGGGGGGGGGGGGGGATTGAAAAAGCCATGTGCATATGATGCGGATTCGTCCCATATCAGTGCATTAATTAAACCGCCTCCAATCGAACAGCCCAGGTTTGTTTCTCAATGGAAACACAATTAAAAAGAATAGTGTTATCCAATGTTCAACCAACCTTCTGTGGTTATGGTTATGGTTATACATATAGTTAGTACTAAAAAAAAATTCACTTAAAAGTGCAAAAATAGCTATCATGTAAAAAGCAACATGAAGCATCGCAAAACAACTTGACAAATACCGCATGAGGCTGGTACAAAATTTTCAGCCAAACCGAGGTGTTTTAGTTTATTTTGATCTCGCTCTTCGAGCTCGGCAGCTGCTGAGTGACCGCTGAACATGCGTGGAGCGTAACGGTTCCCGCAGCGGCGAGAGGGTGTACCGGGTAGGCCTGCCGCAAGGCGGAGTTCTCTCCAGACCTTGTTCCTGTTGTGGTCGGCACCCCTTGTCGCAGCGCTCCAGGCCTCCCTGGCACCACGGCGTTCTTATACGCCGACGTCACAGCCGCGCTCTGCACCGGCAACACCAACACAGTCGCCAAGGAGCGAGCCCAGCACGCCGCTGACGCCCTGGTCAAGTGGGCCCGTCAGGCCAAGATGACGGTGGCTTGAGAGAAGACCCAGGCGCTAGTCCTCTCCCAGTGGTTCCGGGACGCCGCCGACTGCACAATCAAGGTCGCAGGGAAGGCGGTGACCGCGGAAGACCACCTCCAGCTGCTGGGCGTCACCCTGGATCGACTGTTATACAGCGGCCCTCACTGCCGCATGCTCAGGGTGCGCGTGCGCCCGCGCGTCAGACACCTGCGCCAGCTGACGGGCAGAACCTGGGGCTCGAGGAGCGCCAGCTGCGAGCCGTGGCCAACGGCTACGTACGCGGTGCCCTCCAGCACGCCGCGGTGGCCTGGCTGCTGGCAACCCCACCCACCCACGTGGAACTCCTCGAGCGGGAGATGCGCGCTACGGCGTGCGTGATCACTGGCTGCCCGCTTCCACTCGGCCCATTTATTGATGGCAGAGGCCGGCCTGACCCCGGTGGCGGTGCAGCGCCAGGAGCTCACCGCGCGCTTCCTCGCGAAAGCACACGTCCTGCCGCCTGAGGACCCGCTCCGGAGAAGGGGCGGAGAGCAACCCCCCCCCCCCCCCGACACTAATAGGGAGAACGAACGGCTATAGGCACTTTGGAATCAAGTGGCACAGTCACGCACAGTAGCGTAGCCAGGGGTGGGAGGGGTGCATTGATGGAAAAATCACCCCCCTCTAGAGGGTCCGGGCCCACGAAGGTCCAGACCCATGCAGTTCGGGCCAAGCGCCACTCCAGAATTGGATCTGCTATAGGGGTCCGGACGGAACCCCACAGCTGGGTCCGCGCATCAAAAATATCGAAAATAAAATTTTCCCTAAGCAAAAACAAAATGTAAAACAAAAAAACCCTATCCTCAAATTGCACTCACCCCTTCCCCTGGAGCAAATCCTGGCTACGCCCCTGGTCACGCAGCATTGGAAAGGGTGACACTGCAGTGCTAACAAAGTGCAACTGCGCTCAGGTATTCTTTTACGTTACGCTTTGGATTAGCGTAAAGTTCTGGTTACAAGGTCTGGGGCCCTCGTAACCAGAACGTAACAGCGGGGGGATGCCGAAACGGCGTAAGGTAATTTATGGACGGCCCCTAACGCCAGTGTCATCGGCTTATGCAATGGACAGTTCAATTAAATTAGATCGCTCTTTATCATATATTTCCATATCAGAACGTAACAGCGGGGGGGGATGCCGAAACGGCGTAAGGTAATTTATGGACGGCCCCTAACGCCAGTGTCATCGGCTTATGCAATGGACAGTTCAATTAAATTAGATCGCTCTTTATCATATATTTCCATATCAGAACGTAACAGCGGGGGGGGGATGCCGAAACGGCGTAAGGTAATTTATGGACGGCCCCTAACGCCAGTGTCATCGGCTTATGCAATGGACAGTTCAATTAAATTAGATCGCTCTTTATCATATATTTCCAGTCTCTAATTAGGTCTGCAAGTCATGACCCCACAAATGATCTGACCTCTAGAAGTTGACCCTGTGACCTGAGGGAGTTGAGGATGACAAAATGAAATATGGGCACCAGATCACCATGTAGACCGAATTTCGTGAGAATCTGAGACATGAGGGTGCTTGAGGTGCGACGGTTTATCCTGGAATTGCCCATAGATTAAAGGAAACGGTCCTCCGGAGCTCTCAACTTGGCCCGGATCGCCAAGCACAGTTGGGACTGGCTGGAACATGCGGTGGTGACGTGGCTACCGGCCCACCTGGATGTGCTGCAGTGTGAGCGCCTCCCTGTCCTGCTGCAGGCGCTCGGTCAGCTTCACACGCCGCTGCACCCCAGCCTTGTTGATTACCTGGAAGAAACACACAGACATGAAACACACGAGCAGTGGTGTAGTAAAGGGGACCATGTCCTGGCCCACACAGGTCTGATCCCACGCAAGAAGTCCATGCCCATGCAAGTCCAGGAGAAAGTACACTCTGACGGCAGGGGAAAACGGATGGGGGTATAAGGTCACTGACCTCGTCCGGGGTCATGGGCGGCGGTATCATGGTGAGGTCAATAATGTCCCGGTCGGCATACAGGGCTCCGTCCTGCAGAACCGTCTCGCTCGTTCCGTTCGCCTTCTGTAGCACCTCCCGACAACGACACGGAACAGTGGCTACTGGCTAGTATAGTATTGGGCACAGTGATACAAGTACTGTCGGATCGATTGCCTATTCGAAATGGATAACAGCGATCCAGGTGAACACAGACTACACGAACAAACTTTGAACGTTTAGCTCAGAAACGTCTGAAAGCTGTTACATAAGATACGATTGGAGACGGTTCAGCATTAGGATTAAACGTTCAATCATCTTACAACTCTTGGCTTTGAAGCATCGTCAAAAGTTGCAGCTGTTACATCAACACCGAACGTTGAAATACTGGCTGGCTAACATCATAGTACCCTAGGCATACGACGAATCCTATTGAATGATTTGGTGAAGTTCAACCGTTTAAATGGAACATGAGTATCCATCGATGCTTTACAAGTTAGGGTAGCTGTGCAGCAGGAGTCTCAGGTGTTCCCGCGCTTTAACCCTTCCCGCCATACCTTCTGCTGATCGTTGTTGTTGTTGTCTACTGAAAGTGTCTGCTGATCGTCTGAGGCGCTGTCGGGACTGAGCAGACCGAAGCTAGCGCCAGCGGCGGCGGGTTTCTGAGACATAGTTTGGTGCGATCTCCGGTAGGGCGAGCCAGTGGGCGTGGACAGCGAGTCCGTGTCACTCTCAGAGTGGTCCATGTCAGGCAGCTTGATGCCCTTCACCCCGTCCAGACGGTCCTTGGACATCTGATACACAGGTGACATGCTGAGCTTGTAGTAATGCATGCTAGCACACTAATTATTCGAATGGAAAACTATTAATGACCAAATAATAATCTTATAAATACAATCAATTTAACACTATTCCGAACTTATACACCTTTCAGACTTCTCACCGAAATTGTTTTTCATAACTTATTTCACCAAAATATCAAAATATATAAATAAACGGTTCAAACAAGCGGTTGATTAATTTCCATTAAAACAAAATTAATCACAATATATTCGTTGAAGAGTGGTGTTAATTGTTCTACGTTACATAATTATACCACGCAAGAAAGAAGGCTACACCTCAAATCCACGCCTATCGACCATCCATTCGCCTTCGCGTCATCGCCGTTCCGCGTACTGTTGACGTCGGCAGTGAGCACAATACCCCGCGGGCCACCATCCATCCCGCCTCGGTACCATCCCGCCTCGGTGGTACGGTGTTCCGATAGTGAATTTTACAAACAGCCGGGTCGGCCCAGCCCCCGCTCAGTGCCATTTACCCCCCCCCCCCCCTACCCACCCACCCACCCACCCACCCACCCACCCACAGACAGACAGACAGACAGACAGACAGACAGACAGACAGACAGACAGACAGACAGACAGACAGACAGACAGACAGACAGACAGACAGACAGACAGACAGACAGACAGACAGACAGACAGACAGACAGACAGACAGACAGACAGACAGACAGACAGACAGACAGACAGACAGACAGACAGACAGACAGACAGACAGACAGACAGACAGACAGACAGACAGACAGACAGACAGACAGACAGACAGACAGACAGACAGACAGACAGACAGACAGACAGACAGACAGACAGACAGACAGACAGACAGACAGACAGACAGACAGACAGACAGACAGACAGACAGACAGACAGACAGACAGACAGACAGACAGACAGACAGACAGACAGACAGACAGACAGACAGACAGACAGACAGACAGACAGACAGACAGACAGACAGACAGACAGACAGACAGACAGACAGACAGACAGACAGACAGACAGACAGACAGACAGACAGACAGACAGACAGACAGACAGACAGACAGACAGACAGACAGACAGACAGACAGACAGACAGACAGACAGACAGACAGACAGACAGACAGACAGACAGACAGACAGACAGACAGACAGACAGACAGACAGACAGACAGACAGACAGACAGACAGACAGACAGACAGACAGACAGACAGACAGACAGACAGACAGACAGACAGACAGACAGACAGACAGACAGACAGACAGACAGACAGACAGACAGACAGACAGACAGACAGACAGACAGACAGACAGACAGACAGACAGACAGACAGACAGACAGACAGACAGACAGACAGACAGACAGACAGACAGACAGACAGACAGACAGACAGACAGACAGACAGACAGACAGACAGACAGACAGACAGACAGACAGACAGACAGACAGACAGACAGACAGACAGACAGACAGACAGACAGACAGACAGACAGACAGACAGACAGACAGACAGACAGACAGACAGACAGACAGACAGACAGACAGACAGACAGACAGACAGACAGACAGACAGACAGACAGACAGACAGACAGACAGACAGACAGACAGACAGACAGACAGACAGACAGACAGACAGACAGACAGACAGACAGACAGACAGACAGACAGACAGACAGACAGACAGACAGACAGACAGACAGACAGACAGACAGACAGACAGACAG
>JAXIVJ010000089.1:311391-378891 GCA_036785665.1 Chirona hameri | reverse complement strand
GACCTCTCCTAAATTGGATTTGCAATAGGGCCCAGGCCCTCGCAGGGGCTGGGCGCCACATAGACTAGTAGCTGTGGCGCCCTTGTACCCAGCAAAGTTTTAGAAAAGGTTATCAGGAAAACAATCATGGACCATTTAGAGACCAAACAAATTCTGAGCAAGCACCAACACAGATTTCGGTCTGGGAGATCACGCCTCACACAGCTGTTATAATATTTCCTCGAACTTGAAGATGCCATAGATGAAAGTGACTGTGTTGACACAATCTACCTATACTGTAGAAAAGTGTTTGACACGGTCCCACATGACCATCTTATGGTAAAGTTGAAGGGAGTAGGGGTAGAAGCAGGGGCAGAGCCACTAGGGGGTGTGCAGGAGGGGAAGTCGCTCCCCCCGTCGTTGGGCAAACATATTTTTGCCCCCGTCATTTAAGGAGGCCCTCTATGCTCCAAAGAGGCCCCATCTCAAATGTTGTTATAAGTTTGGTTTATTATTGGAAAATACATCAGCGTTGAAGGCTGTGCCATTTTATTATACCAAGGCATACCATATAGGTATACCAAACACCATATTTTCTAGGGAACAATGTGCTAGCACTGGAACCGTCACCCCATTCTGAGCGCTGATGTCAGGTTGACTTGTTCAAAGGGCTCACCAAGGAAATTAAACCCTGATCACTGTCTCTGCAAGCAGGTGTTCTACCACTGAGCCAACTTGCCAACTGTCAGCAATACTGTGTAGGTACAAAAGCAATTAAAACCAAAAATTACATGTTCGCTCAGACTGGCAAAGAGTATGGAGCGGAGTGCCCAGGGCAGCATCCTGGGGCCAACTCTGTTCCTTGTGTTTGAAAATGATCTTACCAACAACCTAAACTCTAGTGGGAAGCTTTTCATGGACACTAAAATATTCAGAAGGATCAAGGGCGCCCACGACTCACAGCTCCTCCAAGACGGCATCAACAGGCTGCATGCTTGGAGCAAGAGCTGGCTGCTCAGCTTTAATGAGAAGTGCAAAGTAATGCACATAGGAGCTAAGAATACCAAGCACCAGTATCAAATGGGAGGCACAGTCCTGACAGAGTATCATGAGGAAAAGGATATTGGCATCTTGGTGACAAGGGACCTAAAGCCTTCAGCACAGGTAACAAAAGCCGCAGCCACTGCAGTCAATGCTAGGTCGCATCAAAAGAACATTCACCTGTTTGGATGAGGAGACTGTCACTCAGTTATTGTAGTGATTATTGTGTATTGGCCGCGCGGGGCGGAAGTGCCCCGCGAAGTACCGCACGTGCGGCTGCACGTGCGGCGGCAGACGGTGTTTCCGCCGTCGCGGTGTCGGCGAGGCGCGGTGAGACGCGCAGGGTCGCGGTAAGGTACGGTCGGGCACAGTGTGCGGTCCCGGGTTCGGGCTGTCGCATGAGTTAGTCTATTGATTGATACAAGAATAAACATTTGTTTCATCTTCTCGTTACAAGCTATTTCGGCCTTCGCTCGGACGCAACTCAAGCATCATGTCGACAGTGCCTGTGGCGGGCGCCGACGCAGTGAGGATTGGGCTGACAGACGCTACCGTGGTGAGTGCCCAGCCGGCGTCGGTGATGTCAGCGTTCGACGTGCGGATCGTTGCTGAATATGACGGTTCGACAGATGTAGTTGAGTGGTACGAAAGAGCCCAGCTGCTGTGTGAACTCCGTGGGGTGTCGCTGGCGTCGGTGCTGCCGCTGCGGCTGACGGGTGGCGCCTTCGCCGTCTGGTCCCAGCTGCCAGCTGAAAGCCGCGGATCGCTGGAGGCTGTGCGTGATGCCCTGTATGCGGCATTCGCCCTCGACCAGTTCGCCGCGTTTGACGCGTTCTCGAGCCGCCGTCTCCAGCCGGGAGAGTCTCCGGATGTGTTCTTGGCCGCCCTCCGGCGCCTTGCGGCCCTGTTTGGAGGTGTCCCGGATCGCGCACTGGTCTGTGCGTTTGTTTCCGGGCTGCCGGACTCTGTCCGGCATGCCATTCGGGCCGGGAGCAGGGCGGAAGGCCTCGATCTGCCCGGCGTGCTGGCTCGCTCGCGCGCGGTACTCTGCGATGAGTGCGTCGCGGCGGTGGCGGCAGCGGCGGCGGCGCCGCGCGGTAACCCGCGCCCGCGTGCCGGACCGCCGCGCCTGACTCGCTGGCCGAAGCGGCGCTGCTGGACGTGCGGAGAGGTGGGCCACATCTCCGTGTCCTGCCCTCGTAACACGCCGGGAAACGCCTCGGGAGATGGCGAGTCAGCGCCGGCGTCGTCTCCCGCGCAGTGACCGGCGGCACCCTGCCTGTGATTTCCGTGCTGATCGGCGATCGGCAGTGCAGTGCGCTGATAGACACAGGCTGTACAGACACGCTCGTGTATGCCAGGTGCTGCCGGCGGTGGCGCCCGCGCCGAATCAGTGTGACCACGCTGAGCGGCGATCAGTTCTGCTGTGCCGGGGTGGGCAGTATCGACGTGCGGACTTTGACCGGTCAGCAGGCGCGGCTCGAGGTGCTGGTTTTGGAAGATCGGCCGATGGGAGTGGACCTGCTCCTCGGTATGTCCGGCATCTCAGCGCTGGGAGGCATAAGTGTGCGGGCGCCGTCTGACGTGCGGTTCTGCGGTGCTGCCTGGCGCCCTCCGCCCGCGGTCGACGCTGCAGACTTCACGGCACGCTTCGACGCGGATCGACGTGAGTGGACCGTCGCGTGGAAGTGGGCGAACGGGGCCGGGCCTGACTGCCTGACGAACGGGGTAGCACAGTACGGGATCGCTCCGACCGCGCGGCAAGAGTTCGACCGTGAGATCGACGCGTGGATCGCCAATGGCTGGCTCCTCCCGTACGACGAGCAGGCGGACGGGCCGCCGCGCGGGCTGGTGCCGCTGATGGCAGTGCGACAAAACAACCAGGCCAAGGTGCGTCCCGTCTTGGACTACAGGGAGCTAAACGGCTTCGTAACGGCTCACACGGCGGACGCGGACGTCTGCGCTGATCAAATGAGGAAGTGGCGTCGCCACGGGGAGCGCACCGCCGTCGTTGATCTGCGCAAAGCCTACCTGCAGCTCCGCCTGGAAAGACGGTTGTGGCCGTTCCAAACCGTCATCGTCCGAGGGCAGCGCTACTGCCTCACCCGGCTCGGCTTTGGACTGAATGTCGCTCCCATGATCATGAAGGCCGTCGTCCGTGCAGTGCTGGCGCAGGACACAGACATCGAACGTGCGGTACTCCCGTATGTGGACGACCTCCTGGTCGATGAGGACATCGTCAGCGCGGACCAAGTCGTGCGGCACTTCGCCCGGTTCGGCCTTCAGTGCAAGCCACCGCAGCGGGCTGCGGACGGCGCGCGCCTGCTCGGCCTGCGTGTGCGGCGAGAGGCCGGCGCGCTGCGGTGGACGCGCGACAACGGCGTCGCGGTGCCGCCCGAACAAGTGACCCGCCGCGCCGTGTTCTCTTGGTGTGGTCAGCTGGTGGCGCACCTGCCGGTCTGCGGCTGGCTACGGCCGGCCGTAGCGTGGCTCAAACGGCGGGTGAATGCTGTCACCCGCGGCTGGGATGATGTCGCTGACGACGCGGCGCTGCGAGGACAGATCGCGGCCGTGGCGGACCGTCTGTCAGCTGCTGACCCAGCGCGCGGCCCGTGGTGCTTCTCCGGCGACAGCGCCATCATCTGGGTCGACGCCAGCTCGATCGCCGCAGGAGTTGTCGTCGAGACACCGGATGACGGCATCGTGGAGGACGCCTGTTGGCTACGCGGCGAGGACTCTGCAGCGCTGCACATCAACATGGCCGAGTTGGACGCCGCCGTTCGCGGTGTCAACATGGCGATCGCCTGGGGCGTGAAGGTCATTGACCTCCGCACGGACTCTGCCACCGTGCACCGGTGGATTGACGACGCCCTCAGCGGCCGAGCGCGGCTACGGACGAAGGCTCAAGCCGAGATGTTGATCCGACGCCGGGTAGACATCATCCGACAGCTGGTGGAGGAGCTCCGGCTGACGCTGTCCGTCACGCTGGTGAGGTCGGCGGAAAATCGGGCGGACGCCCTGACACGAGTCCCCAAGGAGTGGCTGCGTAGCGAGGGCGCGGACGAGCGCGTGGTGTGTGATGACAGCACGCTCGGAGCGTGTGAGGGCCGTGTGCTGTGCGGTGGGCCTGAAGATCGCACGGTGTGTGATGACAGCACGCGCGGAGCGTGTGAGGGCCGTGCGGTGTGCGGTGCCGGTGAGAGGGCGTGCGATGTGGCTGAGACTCGTGCGGCGATCGCAGAAGTGCACGAGCGGGCGGGCCACCCTGGGATCCGACGGACCCTGTATTTCGCGCGGCGCGATGTGTCGAGGAATATTTCACGCTCCGAAGTGCGGAGTGTCGTAGGAAAGTGTGATGTGTGCTCTTCTATCGACCCGGCCCCTACACAGTGGGACCACGGCTCGCTCGGCGTGGTCGAGACGTGGGAACGCATCGCCATCGACGTCACACATCATCAGCGACAAAGCCACCTCTCCATCATCGACTGTGGGCCGTCTCGTTTCTGTGTGTGGCGCCCGCTGCGCCATGCAGACGCCAACGAGGTCGCCAGCCACCTCGAGCAGCTGTTCCTCGAGCGTGGGGCACCAGTGGAGATCTTGGCGGATAACGACACCGTCTTCCGCAGTCAGCGATTCGCTGCGTTCGCTGCTAAGTGGGGAGTAAAGCTGCGGTTTCGGGCGGTGTACGAGCCGGGCGGAAACGGGATTGTGGAGCGTGTGCATCGGACTGTGAAAGTGATTGCCGCCCGGAAACGCTGCTCGATTTCGGAGGCTGTACATCTGTACAATGTGACGCCCCGTGACGGGAGTAACGCGGCGAGCTCCCCTGCCGGGGGACTGTACAGATATACGGTGCGCGACTGTGTGCGGCCGGCCGCTGATCAGCCGGTGCCGGAGCGCGCCGGAGCTGAGCCGGACATCGCGCCGCCCGGCGCCGCTGTGGCCTACGAGGTGGGCGACGCCGTGTGGGTGAGGCGGCGGGGAGCGCGGTGCACAGAGCCGTCTCGGAGGGGGGTGGTGACCGGCACCGTGTCTACACAGGTGGTGGAAGTCGACGGACTGCCGTGGCACGTGCGGTGCCTGCGGCGGCGCCACGACGGAGTGGCGGCAGACAGTGACTGTTCCAGCAGTCGAGCCAGCGACGCACCGCCGCTGTACGTCCCGGCGCGCGAGGATGTGGACTTAGAGTCGTGTAGCGATGCCGCCGGTGGTGATGAACCGGCTCCACAAGATCCGCCTCTGCGACGGAGCGAGCGCAACCGACAGCCTCCGCAGCGCCTGTGTTGTGCAGACGATGCTTGAGTTGGTGTAGGTATAGCGCTTGTGAATTGGTGGTCGATGTATGATTAGTGTCGGTGTGATTGTGTATGATCTTTGAGATCATGGGGAGGGTGTAGTGATTATTGTGTATTGGCCGCGCGGGGCGGAAGTGCCCCGCGAAGTACCGCACGTGCGGCTGCACGTGCGGCGGCAGACGGTGTTTCCGCCGTCGCGGTGTCGGCGAGGCGCGGGGAGACGCGCAGGGTCGCGGTAAGGTACGGTCGGGCACAGTGTGCGGTCCCGGGTTCGGGCTGTCGCATGAGTTAGTCTATTGATTGATACAAGAATAAACATTTGTTTCATCTTCTCGTTACAGTTATACAAATCCCTGGTACATCTTAGAATGGAGTTTGCAATACTGATACAGGCCTGGTCCCCATACCTGCAAAAGGACATCACAAAGCTTGCAAAGGTCCAGAGGCGTGCCACCAAATTAGTGCCAACCATCGCCCACCTCCCTTATGAAGACAGGCTAAGAAGCTGCACATGACCACTCTGGAGGACAGATGGATTTGTTGTGATATGATAGAAACATGAAATCCTAACGACATCGACAGTCTGTACCGACAAAAAATTCAAGAACAAGGAGTAATAGCCTGAAGCTAACTACTATGCAAGCATCAGCACTGTACCTATGAGAGGACAATGTTTTTTTCTGTCCAGGGTGGTCAACATGTGGAACTAGTTAACTCAATGTCCTAGCATTGGGAAATTTGGGTGGAAAACGACACCCTATGGATACTATTTTCCACTCTTTTCCTGAGTTTTACAGTGAATTTTACACTCCTTATTTTATAATGCATTGGATAATTGGAACCCTGACACTGATTTATGAATGTAATGATGGGGACAGCCTGTGCAGGGAAAGACAGGTGGGAATTTAACTAATTCTGGCAAGGAGGTAACAAAGTCAAGTTCATGTTTTTTTTGGTTGAATTGTCCACTCTTTATGCTTATTTTTAGCCAGCATTTTCCACTCTGCACCCCAGCTCCAAAGCAATCCTAGGACTGAGTTAACTGAAGAGGTCGTCACGTCACGAGCGCCAGCGTCAACACATTCAAAAACAGCTATGCCAGACTATGCTCAAACCGAATGAGAAGATGCTGCACCTAACGAGCACCCTACTCCCTTTCCTCTTGATCCTATCTATCTACTAGCAGTATAAGCAGTACATACCGTACACAGCCTGATCCTTAAAACGGCGAATTATGTATGGCGTACGCTATGCATAGTTCTCTTCAAGAGCAGCACTGTTATTGTTGGATTAGGGGGCGTAGACAAGAGCAGCACTTGTCGGTTTCCTTTATTTTGAAACGACTGCGCAGGAATTGTAAGCATTCCGCGTCAAGTTAGCCAGATATTCAACTGACAGACATTCAAAACTGGAAACGGAATTACTTTAGAAGTAGCCCGTGTTCCAGACTAATTTTACGTTTTTCGTGTTCAGCGTGGCAAGGAGGACCTACCTGCAAATTTGCAGGCGATTCTGAGGCGACGGGCCTCAAAACTGTACATCTGGTAAACTGTATAACTCTGAAAGTAACCATTGTTCCAGGCTAATTTTTTATTTTTCGTGTTCAGTGTGGCAAGGAGGACCTACCTGCCAAGTTTCAGTCGATTCTAAGGCGACGGGCCTCAAAACTGTAGATCTCTAAAACGGCATAACTTTGAAAGTAGCCATTGTTCCAGACTAATTTTACGTTTTTCGTGTTCAGCGTGCCAAGGAGGACTTACCTGCCAAGTTTCAGACGATTCTAAGGTGACGGGCCTCAAAACTGTAGATATCTAAAACGGTATAACTCTTAAGGTAGCCATTGTTCCAGGCTAATTTTACGTTTTTCGTGTTCAGCGTGGCAAGGAGGATCTACCTGCTAAGTTTCAGGCGATTCTAAGGCGACGGGCCTCAAAACTGTAGATATCTAAAACGGTATAACTTTGAAAGTAGCCATTGTTCCAAACTAATTTTACGTTGTTCGTGTTCAGCGTGGCCAGGAGGACTTACCAGCCAAGTTTCAGACGATTCTAAGGCGACGGGCCTCAAAACTGTAGATATCTAAAACGGTATAACTTTGAAAGTAGCCATTGTTCCAGACTAATTTTACGTTTTTCGTGTTGAGCGTGGCAAGGAAGACTTACTTACCAAGTTTCAGGCGATTCTGAGGCGACGGGCCTCATAACTGTATATCTCTAAAACGGTATAACTCTGAAAGTAGCCATTGTTCCAGACTAATTTTACGATTTTCGTTTTCAGCGTGGCTAGGAGGACCTACCTGCCAAGTTTCAGGTGATTCTGAGGCGACGGACGTCACAATTGTTGATTGCCCATTATCTGACACTACTGCCAGATATTGGGTAATATCGATCTGCTGCTAGTTTGACGCACGTTATACAGCCTTGCAGAGAGTCAGCAGCTGAAAGTGACAGGGAAGAGATCAGGGGGGGTCATTCCGCCTCTTCAACATGGGCAAACAGTGTGACAAGCGATAGCAACGTTTACAACTGACAGTCATCATCTGTGTTTAGCGCATTGATCACGAGCCACCTAACCGACTAGCACCAATCAGCATCTAGTGTGCCTGGACGCTGATTGGCCGGTTAGTGATGACGACAGAGGGGGGCAGTTGTTTGTTTACATTTCAATGGGCAGGCGCCATGCTGGTTCGCTGCGTTAAAAGGCCCCACCGACCCCGTGGCTCCGTTCGTGGCAGGCTGTGCTCATTCGAATTAAAATATTGTGTTGCATTATTTAGTGGCATAAAGGAAGATTGAGATTGTAAGTGTTGATTTAATTCAAAATACTAAAAGTATCGGCTAATAAAGCATTATTTTCCCAGAATGCTTCATAAGCATACATTTAACGCTCATAGTGCCTGCCTATCTTGGCACGTCAGCCACATTTATCTTCATACCTAATAATATGATATAACCTGTAGGAAAGTTATCTTATGGTAATTTCAATTAATATAAATTAAAAATGTGTGACGTTTTATCTTCTATAAAATATATCCTGTATAATCAAACTGCTGGTATAATCAAATTATCATTGTCCTTTGACTGTCCGCCTGCCGGGCTCCCACGCCCGACCCCGGAGCGGGGCGCCGCCGCACGCCGTCCAGCTCCCCTGCACCGGCGCGGGCGCGACGCACCCCGGCCGCCGGGCAGCCGGCGCCGGCCCGGCGGACACCCTCCGCTGGGGCGCCGGCGGCGCAGCGGGCCAACGTGCTCAGGCGCGTCCTGCAGCTGCGCTCGGCAGCCCGTGCCGCCGCCGAGAAAGCGGTCAAACATGAGCAGCAGGCCCTGCTGGACTCGCTCCGCTGCCAGAAGACCGCAACCGGTGCGGACGCTACCCGCCGCCGTGAAGCCGCCCACCAGGCCGCAGCCGTTCCACCTTCACGATGCGTGCCAGGGCGTGGCAGCCGCCACCCGACCGGCCGCCGAGTTCCGCTCCACCGCCCAGATGATCGAGGGCTTCCACCGCAAGACGCCGCCTCGGTTCCACTCGCGGCCCGCCGGCGAGCGAGCGCCCGGCCGGTGCGGCGGAGGCGGCCTCCCCTCACGTGACCAGCGGCCACACGCAGCCGCTGATGACCCGGACCCGCACCATGAACAACATCCCCAGCCGGGAGCAGCAGGAGCAGGCTGAGCTGGAGCAGGCCATGCAGCACCAGGTGCGGGCCCGGCCCGTGAACCGCCGCGTGCTGGAGCACACGGTGGTTGTGCCGGCCAAACAGGCGCGTCCCGCCACCGCCGTCGAGCCGTTCACCTCACAAAGACGGCGCCCAAGGCCACGCCTGCCGCCGATGAGACGCCACCGACTCCTCCACGGCCGAGTTCCGCGCCCAGCCGGCCCCGTGCGTCATCCTGGCCGCTCCTCAGGGCGTCCCCGCCCGCCAGGCGCCGCCGGCCAACAAGCCCCAGTCGCCAGTCCTGCAGCTCAGACAGCACATGGCCGAGCACCACAAGAAGGTCCAGGAGCAGCACCAGTCGGGCGGCGTGATGCGCGCCAACCCTATCCCTGATCCCTGATGCCGGGGTCCCCGAGCGGCGCGCCCCTGCCGCCACCCGGCCGCAGCCGTTCCAGCTGCCTGGTGGCCAGCAGGCGGCCGCCGCCGCCGCCCGCAGACAGAAGAAGCTGGAAGCGGCTAAGCGGGCGGCGGCCGAATTCCACGTCCAGCCGTGTTCGGTGACCCGCCGCGGGCCGTACCAGACGCAGCGGTCGGCCCGCGGCCCGACGGCGCCGCGCATCCCGCAGTTCCACACCAATCAGCGCTCGGCGCGCCGCCAGAGCTTCGAGGAGCGCCAGAAACAGCGGGAAGCGGAGCTGCTGGCCGACGAGCAGGAGGCTGAGCGGCAGAAGCAGAGGGAGGAGGAGGTGGCCCGCCAGTGGCACGAGGCCCTCCACCATGCGCAGCCGGTCCGCCGCTACCGGCCGGTGCGCGTCCAGCCGTCTGACATGCCCATCACTGAGCCGCGCAGCCCCAACTGGGCGCGCAACAGCTCGCGCGCCAGCCACCGCAGCCAGTGACCCGCCGCGTAGGGAGTGATCCGCCGCGTAGGGAGTGATCCGCCGCGCAGCGAGTGAGCCGCCGCGCAGCGAGTGAGCCGCCGTCCGCAGCGAGTAAGCCGTAGCTTTATAGATGTCGGTGAACTTGGACGGAGCGAGCGCGCCCGGCCAGGCCGGCGGCGTCGCGTAGTGTGACACGTTGTACTATATAACCCCGAGTGAGTGCGGACAATCAGTGTGCGAAGTGACGGACGAGTGGCCATGTTGTTGTTGTTGTTGTTGTTGTTGTTGTTGTGTTTCCTCCTGGGCGCGGCTACGAGGCCGCGCCATAGCCCCGGAGGGGCTCCTTCTGGCGGAGGTAGCCCGCGGCCTTGAGCCCGCGGCCAAGGCCGCGACGACGTCCGCGTCCCTCTTCGCTGTCGGCGGCGGGTGGATCGTATTGTATTGTATTGCACACTTCATCCGACCACTTCCACTTAATTCGTAAAGTACAGAGTACAGTACGATAGGGCTACTCTAGGGTCGTCATCATACAAGATAGCAACGCGATTTCTCTTGTCAAGCTAAAAGTAGGTACACAATGCCCAGTAGGCAGAGGCGGGGCCCCGCCAGTCACGGGCACCGCAGGAGCACGTGCCCCGGGTGTCCGCCCCCTCTCTGCAGACTAAGCAGCGAGAGGCTGGGCAGTCCCTCTCGCTGCATCCGGCGCAGGTGGTTGTTGGCCGTCGTCCGATGCGGTGTAGATAGGATTTTGCCCGTCCCCAGTGACCGGCGCGCAACTGATGAACGTTGACCGCAGCGTCACGATCGTCACCGGGGACGGGCGTCGGTAGGCGGTACCCCATGATTTCGCGGAAGAGCCCCGCCGGCCAGCTCAGCCCCTACCAGGGTCCGGTCGTCAGCTGGATCGTCCTCCTGTGGAGGGCCGAGGCCTCCCCGGCCAGAGCGTCCGCCCGCTCATTTCCCGGCAGGCCGCAGTGGGGGGGGGGGGGAGGGGCACCCACTGAAGGTGCAGCGATCGGCCGCCGCTTCGCACCGCCAGGAGAGCGGCCCACAGGTGCGTACCATGTGCCGCAGGACCGCAGGCGCACCGACTACGTCCGCCATGGCCAGTGCGCTGAGCCCCACCGTCCGCCAGCCGGTGACCCTGGTGAGTCGGGAGGGAGCGTGGGCTTCGCTCACCACCCTCGGGGGGGGGGGGGTCTCCCGGTGGCGGGGAGGCGGCCGCTGCAGCTGTGGTGTGGATTTTGTGTGAACAGCGGTATGGATGGTATGTGGACGGCGGTATTGATGTTTTGTGAAGAGTGAAGTATATCCTATGTGGGTTGAGATGTGGACGGTGGTGTGGATGTAGAGTAGCGGTGAGAGCCTTGGCCGGCTGTGAGATCGGGCAAATCACATACAGCGATTTGCCAGAATCCGTCTGGTGAACTTTGCCATCCCATAACATTAACAGTTTTGATCATATTTCAATTTTCTTAATGGCATCAAATGCACCATTTAATTGCTCCTTGAAAGACATCTTAATTGTAACAATCGGCCGCCAAACGAAGTAACAAAGCGTCAAAAAGTGGGAGAGCGAACGCATTAAGCTGAGACTGGCGGCCCGCTGGCCTGCCGAGTGCCCCTCTTCTACGTCACTTTTTTATTTTGATGACGTCACCGCGGCTGCCGGCTGCCAACGGCTGCCAAATATTGCACCTTCCAGTTGTCACCACTTTTTCGGCCGGAGTGTTCTACCTGGTTTATACAGCCTTGGAAGAGATTCAGCATTTAGTGGTTGGGGACTGAAGGGTAAGGCCCTTAAGGCGAACATTCTGTGGGAAGAGGGACAGATGTATAGTCAAACCAGGGGCAAGAGTAGTTGATATGGGCCCTGTCATTGAGGCAGAACTTGGTAGGAGTAGCCCGGAGACAGTTATACTACAGGTGGGGGTGAACGACATAGGACCTAGGCAGAGTGTGAGAATAGTAGCGGAGTACCGGAGCCTGCTGCAGAGGTTGAAGGAGTCCAGGAAACCAGTCATTGTGACTGGCATCCTCCCTCGCTGTGGAGCCAGTGAGGAGTGGTACTCGAGAGCTCTGTCTGTGAACAGCTCAGTTCAGAACTTATGTTCAGCTATGGGGCTTAGTTATGTAGACTTATGGGATCAGTTCTATGAGTGGCGTAGGTACTATATGAAGGATGGGCTTCACTTATCGGATGAGGGGGCAAGGGCTTTGGGAGATGCCTACAGAAGTGTCATTCAGGGAAACTAGGTAGGAGGGGGGGGGGGGGGTTCGGGGATGCTAGTACTAGGGCATCAGGAAGTAAGCATTGGTAGAAGTTCATGTCAGAATAGGACAGTAGATCATAATTCCCTCAGAATTAGTAGAGTCAGCTCAAAGTATAAGATCACATGTGTGTTGCTGAATGCCCAAAGTATTAGGTCTAAATTTGATGAGTTTGAGTGTTATGTTCCCCTTGAAAAGCCTGATATAATTTGTGTAACCGAGACATGGGTTAGTGAGGGGTATAATAGGGATAGGCTACAGGATTTCGAGTTACAAGGGTATAACATGTTCTCATACTGCTGAGAATCACGGCAGGGGGGCAGAGTGTTTGTATATGTAAATAGCTTGTACTGCACTACTAGAGTTGATGATTCTATTAAAGTAAAAGAAGTAGAATCAATCTGGCTTGACATTAAAATTGGTACAGGAAACAGAGGAAGGTTGAGGATAGGTGCATTTTACAGACCAGGGAATCTTCCAAGGAACTCCCAAGCTGAAACAGACCAAGATATTTGTGAGGAAATACGTAGGAACTTTCGGGCTCAGTGTCTTATTATGGGAGATTTTAACTTAAGAGGATACAAAAGTATAGCAGAGGAAACAAATGAGTGTAGGTTGTATAGGCACATCTTTGAAGAGGAGCTTTTCATGCATCAGTTTGTAACAGAGCCAACCAGACATTGCTCCATTCTAGAACTTGTATTCTCAGACAACAGTGATCTAGTTAGTGACATAAGTATTTGTGCAGGTCTAGGAACCAGTGATCACAATATGGTTAAATTCAATATCTCATCAGAAATGAGGCCCAAAGATAACCTTATTATGGTTCCAAACTTCAGCCGGGCTGATTTTGATGGTATTAGAAATGACCTCGCACAGATAAAATGGAACGTTGAGTTGGCAGGTTTAGATGCATGTGAGGCCTGGAATGTTTTCAAAGCTAGATTAAGCCAAATTCAAAATCGGCATATACCCCTCAGGCACAAACGTAACAGAACCAAGGGCAAACCAGTTTGGCTTACCCCAGAAGTAAGGAGTGCTATACAAGCTAAAAGAAGTGCATTTGGCATTTTGAAGGGATCTTCACTAGATATAAATCGGAAGGCCTACCAGAATGCAAGAAATTCAGTTAAGAAAAAGGTCAGAGCAGCTAAAAGGGCAAAGGAACTTGATTTAGCTAGACATTGTAATGCAGATAGTAAGAAGTTCTTCAGTTTTTATAAGTTCAGTACAGTTTCCAAAAATATAGGTCCATTTAAGGTAGATGATGTGTTAGTTAGCAAGGACAGTGAAATGGTTGAAGTGCTTAATGATCAGTTTCAATCTGTCTTTACTATCGAGGACCAGAGTAGTATTGCAGCACTTCAGCCTGAGCTAGAGACAGAGGAGACTATAGGAGAGCTAGGTGGCATAAGTAGTGAACTTGTTCTAGAATATCTAAAGAAAGTAAGGCCTAACAAGGCAGAAGGACCTGATGAAATCCATGCTAGACTTTTAAGAGAATCTGAAAGGGAGTTGTCGGTTCCATTAGCCATAATATTTTCTAAATCACTCGCAGATAGTAAAATTCCACTTGATTGGAAAAGAGCAAATGTTGTTCCTATTCATAAAAAGGGAGATAGAAGTAAAGAGGAAAACTATAGACCGGTTAGTCTGACCTCATTAGTCTGCAAGGTGCTTGAATCAATCATCAAAGATAAGATTGTTGAATTCTTGGAGCAAAATGAACTCATCAAGGATACACAGCATGGCTTTAGGAAGGGCCGTTCTTGTTTAACTAATCTTCTGGAGTTTTTGGATGTTGCAACAGATAGCTTTGATCAGGGTAAACAGCTAGATGTAGCTTTTCTTGATTTCAGTAAAGCATTTGACAAAGTCCCCCATACAAGACTGGGGTTGCAACTTAAAATGCATGGGATCAGGGGCAAGATTCTGGATTGGATAGAAACGTGGCTTTCAGGACGCCAGCAAAGGGTTATATTGAATGGGTACCAATCACAATGGAAGGAGGTTCTCAGTGGGGTTCCACAGGGCTCAGTCCTGGGCCCATTGCTTTTTATAATATTTGTGAATGCAATTGAGAACAGTATAGACAGCAAAGTCTTGAAATTTGCAGACGATCTAAAAGTTGTCAGGATTATTAGAGGAAAACATGATCAGAATGTTTTTCAATCAGATCTGGACAAGCTAGTTGAGTGGTCTGAAGCATGGCAGATGAAATTCAATTTGAGTAAATGTAAGATTATGCACGCTGGACGGGTTAGCAGTAAACATAGGTATGAAATGGGTGGGCAGAAAATGGAGCAGATTGAAAAGGAAAGAGATTTAGGTGTCGTGGTAAACAATAGACTATCAGCGTCAGACCAGGTTGTAGAAGCTAGGAAAAAGGCACTTAGAATGCTAGGGGCCATTAACAGAAATGTTTCCTACAAGAGTGAAAAGGTAATAACAAAACTGTATTGTGCATACGTTAGACCACATTTGGAGTATTGTGTACAAGCCTGGTCTCCAACATATGAGAAAGATTGCTGGTTGTTAGAAAGAGTTAAAAAAGGGCAACAAAAATGGCTAATTGTCTTGGTAGTTTACCTTATGAAGATAGATTAAAGAAATTGGGTATGTTTTCACTTAGATATAGAAGGCTAAGAGGAGATCTAATTGAAGTCTTCAAATTTGTAAATAGTCAGCATTCTGGATATTTAAAGGGTATGTTTGAGTTCAATAGGGAAAATCGAGGTAGAGGTCATCAGCATAAACTCATTATGAAACAAAGTAGGACTAGGCTACGACAGTCATTTTTCAGTAGAAGGGTTGTAGGACATTGGAATATGCTACCAGGGGATGTCGCTGATGCAGTGACACTTGCTTCCTTCAAAATTAGATTAGATAAATACTTTACAGAGAAGGGATTAGTTCATAAATACTCGTGGGATTAGCCTTCTTTTATGCAGGTAGAGTAAGGTGATTTGAAGGGGCGAGACTGGTGGAGGGGGGGGGGGGGGGGGTGGGGTGGGGTGCAACCTCGGATGGGCCCAAGAGGCTCTTTGTTGCACTTCTCTTTTATGTCTTTTATTTATGCATTTGACAACTTTTGGGAAGGTGGGAGACAGGAGTGTCAGTGGTGCATAAACCGCTGGAAACATTAAAGTACACAGTCTAGATTTTACTCTTATCTTATGTTTCACTCTATCCAATACAAAACCTGGATCAGTACACTTCAGCACTGTGCCCCCCCCCCCCCCCCCCCCCCAAGAGACTGTGCAGCCTGACATATAATGCATCTTTTGCCTACTTTGACTTGCACTGGTTTGTTATGTGAACTTGGTCACAAAATGTAACAAGGTTTTGTACTTAATAGTGTTGTTTTTTAATTGAAATTGACAATTTTTCATATTAATTGTTAAACTCACTTAAGGCTCACTAGAAATCTGAGTTTAGGTATGCTGTAGTCATGCCATTAAATTAGTAGGGTAAAAGACAAAAGGCCAATCTTCTGACACGTTCTAACCTCAGACTTTTCAAGCTGTCAGAGTACAGATAATACTGATGCACAGTGCTTTAGTGCATTTGTATTATTGTTTCTAGCTTAAAGGTCCAATCTCTAGTCTGTCACCTCAAAATACCTGATTTGATTGCTATTGCTGGTATAGGATTATATTTACAATTGTCAAGTAGCATGAAAGTCTGGTATTTTGTCATGCTCTGAGATTGAAGCTGTACCTTATATATATATATATATATATATATATATATATATATATATATATATATATATATATATATATATATATATATATATATATATATATATATCTATCTATCTATCTATCTATCTATCCTATCCTATCCTATCCTATCCTATCCTATCCTATCCTATCCTATCCTATCCTATCCTATCCTATCCTATCCTATCCTATCCTATCCTATCCTATCCTATCCTATCCTATCCTATCCTATCCTATCCTATCCTATCCTATCCTATCCTATCCTATCCTATCCTATCCTATCCTATCCTATCCTATCCTATCCTATCCTATCCTATCCTATCCTATCCTATCCTATCCTATCCTATCCTATCCTATCCTATCCTATCCTATCCTATCCTATCCTATCCTATCCTATCCTATCCTATCCTATCCTATCCTATCCTATCCTATCCTATCCTATCCTATCCTATCCTATCCTATCCTATCCTATCCTATCCTATCCTATCCTATCCTATCCTATCCTATCCTATCCTATCCTATCCTATCCTATCCTATCCTATCCTATCCTATCCTATCCTATCCTATCCTATCCTATCCTATCCTATCCTATCCTATCCTATCCTATCCTATCCTATCCTATCCTATCCTATCCTATCCTATCCTATCCTATCCTATCCTATCCTATCCTATCCTATCCTATCCTATCCTATCCTATCCTATCCTATCCTATCCTATCCTATCCTATCCTATCCTATCCTATCCTATCCTATCCTATCCTATCCTATCCTATCCTATCCTATCCTATCCTATCCTATCCTATCCTATCCTATCCTATCCTATCCTATCCTATCCTATCCTATCCTATCCTATCCTATCCTATCCTATCTCTATCTATCTATCTATCTATCTATCTATCTATCTATCTATCTATCTATCTATCTATCTATCTATCTATCTATCTATCTATCTATCTATCTATCTATCTATCTATCTATCTATCTATCTATGTCTGTCAGAAGCGATTGTGATCATTGCCAAAATGACAGTCAATGTAGCGAAAATTAAGTCGTTGGCGATGAGCGAAATTATTATATAAAATTGCTTACCACCACATGGCATAGTGGCGGTATGCCTGAAACCGGAACTGCCGGTGAAGGCCTTCCACGTCGCCTTGCACCGGCTCCGCCTCCCCCCACCGCTCGTTGTGCTGGATACGACCCAGTTGCAGCATGATTGGATCCAGCACAAGTTGTAACTCCTGGAAAACATTGCAGGACAGATTTAGGACAACAAATAGAATAGGGGTGTGCACGTGCGCACGTGCAGAGGCACCCCACCCATGACTTGTGGGAAAGTGGCGGATGAGAGGTCCTTAAAGGAAATAGTTCACCTTGGAAATTTTTACCCAACACGATTTGATTATATTTTTAATACAACTTATTTTTATATTGTAAAAAATGGCCTTATATCGCGCCGATTCAGGACAGAAGGCCGTAATTTTTTTATTGTTTATCAAAACTATATGCATACTCTCTGAGTCAGAGCCCTGACGTCACGCGAATGTAAAAAATGGTTCAGCCAATCAGATTCGAAAGTAGTCGCGTAAAGATAGACTCGCATTGGAGATGTGCCAACCGGCGGCCGGCGTTCGCTCGCTAGCACCAGCTGCAAGCTGATTGGCTGATGGTATAGCCTCTGCCCGGTCTAGAACCAGTACAACATTCTTTCGCCAGCACCACATTCCTTCGCCAAAAACTCAACTATATTCGACTGGAGAGTCTTTTCAGGCAAGAAACCTTGCAGATAGGGGTTTCCCAACACGGGTTACAAAACTGCTATCTCAGTTTAAAACTAATGTTGAAGGTGAACTATTTCCTTTAACCACACATCAAATTTGAACACAATCGCCTCAGCCATTCCTGCGATATAGAATAGGGGTGCGCACGTGCGCACGTCCAGAGGCACCCCATCCCTGACTTTGGAAAAGCGGCGGCTGAGGGGTTCCTAACCACACACCAAATTTGAACACAATCGGCGCAGCCATTCCTGCGATATAGAATAGGGGTGCGAACGTGCGCACGTCCAGAGGCACCCCATACCTGACTTTGGAAAAGCGGCGGCTGAGGGGTCCCTAACCACATACCAAATTTGAACACAATCGGCTCAGCCGTTCCTGAGATATAGCATAGGGGTGTGCACGTGCGCACGTGCAGAGGCACCCCACCACTAACTTGTGGGAAAGTGGCGGCTGAGGGGTCCCTAGACACACACCAAATTTTAACACAATCGGCTCAGCCGTTGCGGAGTTATTGCGAGGAAACACCTTCCAACACCTCTCACGCGGCACGCGCCACGCGCAGTAGAGTCACCCACGTGAGTCGGCACTGGTCTCAAACAGGGTAGGTTCAATGGGGCTACACAGCAAAGAAGCCCGCTTGTCAATCGGACGTGCGGTTGCAGAGATATTAGCTTCTCAAAAACGTCGCCACGTGCCGGGTTGGGTCGGGCCGCTCATATTCATATTTGTCCCATATACCACGGAAAGACGAGCGAGCGCTTCTCGCTCGCTCGTAATCACTGCGATGGGAGCTGCTCATGTATGCAGACGTATTGGCAGCAGCTGGCAGGCCGCGTTGATCATGCGGTAAACACGAATAAGTACCACTATGTTGACGTTATTGGCAGCTGAGGTGTAGAAATCAAGTCATGCTAGGCCTTAACTATGAAGTAAACCAGTTCTTTATTGTAGCCGCTCACGTAAGAAAACGTGTCGAAGCAAATAGATGGGACTTACTACAAACTGAGCATGCTTTCAAAGTTTTTTGCTCATAGTCATATCAATGTGATAACTGAAGGAAGCTGAACTTGACGCACATGTTTGGCCAGGGTAAAACATAATTATTCTGTAACTGGCACATCACCAGGGCGGCCAGACTAAACAAAATGGCAGTGATGCACAATGCACATGGGTTAACCCTCGCCAGTGCAGGGTGGGGGGTGGGGAGTTGACACCACCCCCTCGGTTTTCCGGGAATAACTCGCGTAAATATCAACCGATTGCGATGAAACTTTCAGTCTCCTACTTGTGAACAATTTGACACATATTCTGAAATTTTTAAGTTGTAAGTCACATGACCCGTGACTTTTGACCTGTTTTTCAAGGTCAAGTCAGGCGCAACTGGCGTCCCGTAGTATTGATCCTTGTAACTTGTCCAGTTGCATAGTGTTTGTTGTTCAGGAAGCATATGCACATGTGTTTTCAGGTGACAGTTGTGGTTTCCATTGAGATTGTGACCTCGATTGACTTTTTCCGAGGGCAACCGAGGTCACTGACCTCCAATGACATATTACTTTTTTGGCTTCTAGCAGTTTCTAGGACATTTTGTGACGCTGATTTCAAATATGGCATCCATTTTACATAATTATATATTCCAGTGGGGTCATGCGCCCCAACAGGTCAACCGAGGTCACTGACCTCAAATGACCTGACATGACCTTTTTGGAATTTGGCAGTTTCTAGGACATTTTGTGACGCTGATTACGAATTTGGCCCCCATTAAGCATTATGGTATGCTCATTCACGATTCTAGCTCGATAAAATTCAATGTATACGCATTTTCAATTTGGATGACATTTGGGTCATGACCTCAGAGGTCCCCTAATGACCTAGGACCTTAAAATAGTGCATCAATGGCTTCCTCTCGTGACAAGCAACACGCTCGTTTTTTAATCGAAGCTCTAGCCCAATTAGGGGCGAAATGCTATGAGGGGGGGGGGGGGGGGGGGGTCGTACCACCGCCCCCCCCCCCCCCCCCCCCCTGCACGATCACGCACTGATCGGACGCTGCACGGGCGAGGGTTAAAAGGACAGATAACGCACCTCGCTGCGTGTGATGCACTGCTGATTTCCACAGCAAGTCTGCTCCGCCGCAGACGGCATCGGTCGTCATCTGATGGACAGATTCATGGTGCATGCTATGTAGCTATCACAGGGGCGTAGCCAGGATTTCGGCCAGGGGGGGGGGGGGGGGCAAACGGGATCAGAGGGGCCCTCGTAGCCAATTGGGGGCCCACACACTGGCGGATCTAGGGTTCGAGTTTGGGGGTAAAAATTTATATCCCATCAAACCCATCAAACCGCCTGAAATCAGCACAAAATGTACACATTTCCTGATAAGAAAATCTAAGCAACTTTATCTAAGGAAGTTTGTTTTAAATCAGCTATCAATGCATAAGCAAGCGAAATCCGATGAGTTTTCAGAAATGTGTGAGACTTTTTGGAATTCCCCCCTAAAAAAAACTTGGCAGATCCAGGGGAAAAGGGGCCATAGCAGCCGTCAAACCGCCTGAAATCAGCACAAAATGTACACATTTCCTGATAAGAAAATCTAAGCAACTTTATCTAAGGAAAGTTTGTTTTAAATCAGCTATCAATGCATAAGCAAGCAAAATCTGAGGAGTTTTCAGAAATGTGAGACTTTGGGATTCCCCCTAAACAAACTTCCGTGCCCCCCCCCCCCCCCCCACCACCACCACCACCACCCATCCCAAACTTCTTCCAAACGTCCAGACCCCAATACATTTTGTCCTAACGTCACAATAACTTCATGCGCATCCACATGAGGGCTTGCGCTGTTATTGTAGCTCGTTGGCTATGCTACCAAATGCTGCCATATTTAGGGAAATAGGAGGTCGGACAGATCATTTTGTAACCAACGCTTAAAAGTCGATAACATTAACTCGGTAGGCCTGAGGCAGGCACGTAGCCAAGGGGGGGGGGGGGGGGGGGGGCGGGGGGAGGCTACCCCCCCCCCCCCCCCGCCCTGGAGGCCCGGCGGGCCCTTTTCGGGTGCGCAGCACGCAGCGCGCAGCGCACCGAAAAGGGCCGACGAGACCACGCTCATGGACTACGCGAAGCGTGGTCTTTAAGAGTTTAGAGCATTTCAGAGGTTCTTTAGGGGCACCAGGGCCCTTTCTGAAAGACCAGACCAGAACTTGGACGTTCAGCAGAGCCCTGTACATGTCAGAAGGGCCCCTGGACAAGCCGAAAGGGCCCCTGAGCGGGTCAAAGGGCCCCTGAACACGTCGAATGAGCACCGAGCCAGCACAGAGGGACCCCTGGGAAGGTCGGAGAGGTCCCTGAGCATGTCGGCAGGGCGACAAAGCAGCCAGTGCAGTCCCTTGCCAGGTCTTAAAGGAAATAGTTCACCTTCAACATTAGTTTTAAACTGAGATAGCTGTTTTGTAGCCCATGTTGGGAAACCCCTATCTGCAAGTTTTCTTGACTGAAAAGACTCTCCAGCCGAAGATATTTGACTTTTTGGCGAAGGAATTCGGCGCATATATGATATACCGTACCGTCTGGAAGTGCCAGCACTGCCATGGAGCATGCGCAGACCAATAACGCACACCATAAAATTAATGATTTACGACCTTCTGTCCTGAATTGGCGCGATGTAGGACCATTTTTGAAAAGAAAAAAAGAAACTGTATTCAAAAATATAATAAAATCGTGTTCTGAAGAAAAAAATCCGAAGGTGAACTATTTCCTTTAATTAAGGACCACCTGAACAGGCTGGAGGGCCCCTGGACAGACCAGCACCAGAGGGCCTGTGGGAAGGTAAAAGGGCCCCTGTGCATGTCAGAGAGGTCCCTGACCAGACCAAAAGGGCCCCTGAACATGCCGAATGGGCTCCTAGTCAGCACGGAGGGGCCCCAGGGCAGGTCGAAGGGCCCTCTGAGCATGTTGACAAGGCGACAAAACAGAAAGCGCAGTCTCTTGCCAGGTTGGAAGGGCCCCTTAGAAGGCTGGAGGGCTCCTGGGCAGACCAGAGGGCCCTTGGGAAGTTCAAAGGGCCCCTGTGCATGTCAAAGGGGCCCCTGACCAGACCGAAAGGGTCCCTGAGCAGGTCAGATGGCCCCTGATTACGTCGAATGGGCCTCTGGCCAGCACAGAAGGACCCCCGGGCAGGTCGGAGAGGCCCCTGAGGATGTCGGCAGGGTGAAAAAGCAGCCAGTGCAGTCCCTGGCCAGCTCGGAAGGGCCCCTGAGCAGGCTGGAGGGCCCCTGGACAGACCAGAGGGCTCCTGGACAGACCAGAGGGCCCCTGGACAGATCAGAGGGCCCCTGGAAAGTTGAACCTCACAAAATAAAGTGGCCGAAATCCGTAGTTTTTCATATCCTTTTTTTTTTTGGGGGGGGGTTAACGCTCGGGAAGGGGCCCTTTCCCTTTCGAGGCGCCGCCCCCCCCCCCCCCCCCCCCCCACACCCCCTGGACGAAATCCTGGCTACGTGCCTGGCCTGAGGGGCCCTCGAAATGCCTGAGGGGCCCTCGAAATGCCTGAGGGGGCCCTCGAAATGTCTGAGGGGCCCTCGAAAGGAATTGGAGGCCCTGGGAAGGCCTGAGGGGCCCTCGAAATAAATACCAGCTCTTAAATGCTGTATTTATTCGTGTTAGATTTGTTCGTGGACGTTCTTTATGCGACATAAGGCGTTTTGCGGGCACCTGACACCATCCAAAACACTGGGGCCTTCGGCCCCAGGGGGCCCTCGCTCGGTCGCCAGAGGGGCCGCCTGGCCTCCAGGGGGGGGGGGGGCCATGGCCCCTTTGACCCCCCCCCCCCCCCCCCTTGGCTACGCCACTGAGCTATCAAAATTATATCTACATGACCTTTTATGAGTGAAGCAAGTAAAGTGAACCTGGTGCGCCAAACTATGGTACTATGTCAGAGCTCAACAGCATTTAACGTAAATAAAAATATTTTGTGCACAACAATCTTTACATGAAACCTCAATTAATATCCGGATTATTGCTCACGATATGCATACACAGTGGTCATAATTGGAATATGCGCAACAACGCAACCTTACAGTCAAGCATGCATGTAGCAGTTGTGAATTCAAATTGCAAGGTTGTATGAATGCAGACCAGCACCAACCTGGTACAGTGGCACCACTCAGGTCCTGGTGTAGCCGGCACGGGCGAGGCTGGCCGAACAGCTGTTGCTGCCGGCCGCGGCTGGGTGGGGTGTGCAGGCGCTGCTTCTGCAGCGGCTCCTGGACGAACAGGAGCCGCTGCTCGAGGCGCTCCAGGACGCCTGGGCGCCGCGGCAGCTGCCGCTTCAGGCCTGGGCGATGGTGGTGGCAGGCGGTCGGCATACGCCCAACGCACGTCTGGGCGCTCGATTAGGATCGTGCCGAGCAGGTCCAGCACTATGGCTGTCGGCGCTGCCTGCAAAGACGCCTCTAACACCGTTTGATGCAGATGAAACATACATGCAATGTCATGCTAAGTGCCTATCACATATTCATGGAATTATGAAGCGTTAAAAAGTGAAATTCAATTAGGGACTCTTTCAGGTACACAATCGGCAAAACAACATCAATTACTTGTATTTCCTACTTTTTTACCAAAACAAAATAAGTAAAACACTTGTTTTTACATATAACATATGGCTTGTAAGTGCTGGACCAAGTCAAACAAACTGGACTAAAAGACACAAGGGACGAAAATAATCACGCTGGCTGATTGATGTGAATATTTATGTCTTCTTGAAACAGCGAACGGGAGCCAGCGACACAGATGTAGCTTTAATAATTCCTGGCGGTTGTGCAAAACACAGGCAAGAAATTCAAAATAAAGACTAAGTACATGGATTCGGGATTAGACTACACTATGGAAGAAACCACAAACGAAGCTACAAGCATGCAAACCTGGCTAATGTGAACAACATGTGCGCCATATGACGTAATAGTCGACAAAACAGAAAGCTAAAGTCATTATCAATGATACAAATATGCATGTCATTTGCTGCTAATATATGATTAATAGTAGTACACTCTCCCTGTAATACCAACATCATACATGACGAAAAACATATTAACTACAACACATGTGCTTGATCTATAAAGCTCTAAAATGCTACTGCTACTAAAGCAATGTGCAATTAAAATGGTGCGAACTGTTTGAAATGATTACTCTGAGGTCTGCTGCATGAAGCAGCACTGACTGCTGTCTTCTGTGTCTGTAAAAACAATAATCAGTACTAATTTGCCTCCTGGGCATCTTACAAAGACAATATGGAAATGAATGAACTACTTCATTATATATGTATGTAACAGTAACAACTGACAAGGGATTGTGATCATGGCCAGAATGACATATATTTTCATATATATGTCATATATTTTTTAAAACATATTTCTAAGAAACACGCATGTAAACTGGAAAAAAACATATACCATTAGGTTCAGATTAGGTATATGAATTCAGATTAGGTGCTTAGCTTCATTAATATAAAAATATAACCAAACACAGGATTAGAATACATACATTAAGTTTGGCTGGAAAAGCTGACGTCTTGGCCCCCTGCTCCTACCACGCCTTTGGGGCCTCCTTTCAGACATGCTGCATATAGAGGGGGCAAGTTAGGTTGGTGTGAAGTGATTTTACTCAATTCAACTTCTATCTGCAATTATGTAGTGAATAAGGGAAGTGGAGTAACAACTGTTCTTTCCAGTTATGTAGTGTTTCACACTTATTCACAAATAGCATGCAAACTCATTCAAGGTGTAATGGTTCAGAGGGCATAGTGCACTGCGAAAATATGATGAAGCTGATGCTAAATATTGTTGTGCTTTATATGCGAGTGCAAACATAACTTGATGAACAACATGCCCTACCTGTACTGGACATTAGCTGAAGGAGCAAATTCACAGACTGCCTCCCAAAATGGTACCTGTCTGTAATAATGTTTAGGTGCACTTGCAGTTATGTGTAGACAAATAAAACAAAGGCCTAAAAACATTATTGAATATTCCTGCAACATGCCAGACTGCAAAGCATAGCATGTACATGCCCAAGATGAACAGTGATTATCTAGACTGCAGGCAAGGTTATGGTCAGTTTAACCAGTTTTTAGTGATGGCATACACAATCCACTCCTGAACATCTTGGTGCACACACACCTGGAACACCTGGTGCACACACACTCAGCACACACCTGGAAATAGCCAACTGTATGCCTGAGTTGGTGTGCATGCTGACAAGATCTTGTCATGGCCTACGATGCACCACTTGCATGTCAAAATGTTTAGGTTTAGGTTGGGTGAGCTGGGTGTAGACAGGGTCTATTTGGTGCTCCCTTCTTCATAGGTTTTGACATGTCGCCAGGGTACTTTGTGGCCCAGTGTTGGTCAAGTCTGTTTTTGAAAGAATTGGTGGACTCAGCAGTTACAACTTCTTGTGGGAGTTCATTCCACGGTGTAACAACTCTATTTGCAAAAAAAAACTTGAGTCTTGATAAGTGAGTTGACACCTTTACCAGCTTCTTGGTGTCCTCTTGTTCTTTCATCCTCATTTAGTTCAACAAACTGGTTGGGGTCCATGTTGGTTTGTCTTGTCAGGATCTTGTACATTTCTGTCAGGTCGCCCCTCAGGATCCTCTCTTCAATACTAAGTAGTTTGAGTTCTCTCAAGCGTTCCTCATACGTTAGATGTTTTATCTGTCCAACCATCTTAGTCGCTCTCCAGTCCTCTGTACCTTTTCAAGTGCCCTGACATCCTGTACCATGTATGGACCAGCTGCCTGTATACCGTACTCCAGATGTGGCCTAACATATGTGGTATATAGAATCTTGAAGTTTTTCATATCCAGTCTATCAAATGTCATCCTCAGTCTTTGAAGTGCTGATATTGCTTTGCTACCTGCCCTCTTGCAGTGTGTTATTGGCTTGAGGTTGTCTGTTACATACACTCCAATGTCTTTTTCTACTGTAGTTACTTTATGTGTTCTTTGTAAACTGTTTTTTTCTTTCCTGACATATTTTGCTTTACTGTGTTGCTCCACAATGCATTATCTGATACTTCAGATGATCAAACTTGAGGAGCAACTCTTCAGACCACTTCTCCAAAGTAGTTAAATCCTTTTGTAACAGTTTGGAATTGTGTGGGTTAGCGAATCATCTGTACATTTCGGTATCATCTTTGTGATTTTTCACCATTGTCGGCAATTCATTGACATAGATCAAGAAAAGGACAGGTGCCAAGACTGATCCTTGTGGGACTCTACTGGTCACCATACTCCACTCAGAACTTCCATTACCCACAGTCACTTGTTGACAGCGCTCTGACAAGAAGGCTTTCACCCAGCTGAGTATTTTGCCCTTACTCCTGTAGCCGCTCAGTTTTTTTTGTAGTCTTCTATGTGGTACACTATCAAATGCTTTTTGGTAGTCAAGGAACACAATATCCAACCCCTGACCTTCATAAATTATATCAGTCCACTGTTCAAGTGCTTCTAGTAGGTTTGACTGGTTGTGCATTGTGATGGTTGGTAAATGTGGACAGAATAGTTAACAA
This sequence comes from Chirona hameri, assembly GCA_036785665.1. NCBI lineage: Eukaryota > Metazoa > Arthropoda > Thecostraca > Balanomorpha > Balanidae > Chirona > Chirona hameri. Next base: position 352,705 of record JAXIVJ010000089.1, on the reverse strand, counting down.
GGTTACATGTAATATAATGGAAATAAGCCAACAAGACAAAGTAGTTTCACATGATGAAGATGTGAGATGGTAGGCCAAAAAAAATTGCAGAAGACACCCATATGAATTAACTGGGTGTCTAATGCAATGCATATCGGCCAAAACCAATCATGTACCTAATTTGAAGAAAACAGTAATGTAAGAAAGGAAACAGTATAGCTTTTTCTGCTAGTGTTATGAGTCTGAGTATAATTGTAATGTTTCAGGGTAAGGTAGGTTCCAATGATGACAAATGACATATCATGCTTCAATTATCAATAACATTGAAGCGACCATGGAAGCATCCCTATATCTTGAGAACTTTGGTGCCATACTGACAATAGAACTATATAAACTATTTATGCCTAAGATAATAAAATTGAAAGAAACGAATTGTGACCTGTGGCTTATGCGAATACAGCCGTTGCAAACTTGGGCAGTCAGTAATCCTAGTGCAAGTACCGACAGAGCTAGGTTATAGGTACCTACCCTGGGTCTGATAATGCACGTTTGTTTACTGAGGGGTTACTCCACACAGCCTTTGGGCTCAAGTAGCAAAATCCTTACTTTACGTCAAATTTTCTGCTGAACAGAGGTCGCCGCACGTCGCCAGTCGTGTGTCCGATCATGGCCGTATAAGGTTTGGTCTAGTAATCTTGGTATAAGGCAACGCGATATATACCGTATAAGGTGTCTGACAACTCAAAGTACGGCAGCTTGCTTCCGAGTTCGTAACCGCTATTTTGTCTCAGCCGCGCACATTACTGCACCATTGAATTTCATGCAGATTCTAAGATGAAAAAGTGGTGGACAGTAATGCCGATCAAGTACTCTTTATCTGATACAAGTCTCGAAAAACGTCGACGTTTTAACGCTGATAATTGCTGAAATAATGGACTAAATGAGGATTGAAGTCCCTGGTATATGTCTTAAACGTGTTTAAAGTTCATACAACTGCAGAAGAGTGCATTTCCTTTCAGGGCGGAAACCCGTATAATCCCTTTAAAGGGAGTGTGCCTCCTGTTTTGAACTGTCAAAATTATTTTTCCTACGATAAGTAGCTATTGTTGTGATGGTTGGATACGATGAAATTCACATCTGGAGCCCCTTTAGTTGAATTTTCACTTATATTGTTTTCGATTATTTTTCGTTTCGATATCGAAAAAACTATTCCCACTACAGTGAAGGTAAACAGAGGTAACAAATTGATACGCGAACGACGCACCTAAGACAAGCATGATGCATGCAAGCATGATGGCCGCCCAGGCTCTGTTGTTCGGCAGCTGCTATCAGCGCACACGAGCTGTTTGTTCGAATTGCTATTGGCCGGTGATAACGATATGCTAGCAGTGTAATCGATAGTTGCAATGCTTTTAGTAGTGGGAAGCCATCTGGAGTCTACCCGATAACTTTTTGCTCCCAAGCAAATTCCTGGAGTCTTTGAATATCTCAGCAACTAGGGTGAATCTGGAGAAATTATGTAGTGGCTCAATTCAGAAAATTGTGTTCTATAGACCAGTGTCAATAACCCCAACTAAGCGATGTGAGTAGGCACACTCCCTTTAACATCTGTGCCAAAAACGCATTCTATTTACCACCCGGTGACCGAAATTTGTTGGGTCATAAGTTGGGTCAGTTTAAGTGTTAAGTCAATGGTGAAGGGAAAACTTCAAGCCCACGTGACGTCATGTCACGTGAGGCTACCAAATCCTCTCCGTTGGGGGCCGGCCTATATGGCGCTCTAGCGGTGTCAGTTGTCACCCCTCCTCGTCTCGAGCCCCTTTCCGTTTCTCATTCATTTTTTCCTCGAGTCTGTGAGGGTAGGTAGAATATTGGTTTTCCCCGGTCATAATATGCCAATTCAGTGATAATCTCTTAATATTTATTAGCATGAAAAATCCATATATGTATCAAGATTACCTATAAATGGTACCGTTCCATTTCATAATCTAGGCATAATAAACACTGCTCAGCCAGTATGCAAAACGTGGCAGGAACATCGACAATATATTTGGGGCAGGATTTTATGGAATAAATTTAGCTCCTCAGGAAATACTGTTGACCGGGGAGTTGTCTCTTCACAATCACGTTTTATCCAATTATGTGTAATGTGTGAATTCACTTCAACCCAAACTGGAAAAAAAACCTGTTTTCGTCGATAAATCCAGCGTAACTCTGCGATTGCGCCAAAATTTCGGCGCAGCATCCAGCGTAACTCGTCGATTGCGCCAAAATTTTGGCACAAATTTCATTGTTATAGTAAAATCAACCAATTATTTAGTTAACGAATCATAGTCTAAAGCGTCAGCTGTTCAAGGCCACCCAATAAGGTCCCATTTCTGCTTAAGGTCCTGTTTCTGCTTGCCTAGTATCTATATTGCCTTGGTAATAATAAAGGCAATAGAGATGGGTAATAATTGGCCCTGCACTTGCTGAGAAGCGACCAGGAAGGCGTACGTTGAATATAAAACATTAATTTGACTTTAAATTTCGGCGCATAGTGAAAAGTTTTGGCGTAATTGTGGCAAAATTTCTGCACATATTTTTGTGCGCCGAACTTCGGCGCATGAGGGTTCGCTGGGGCATCCAGCGTAGTGCATGGATTTTTTCCAGTCTGGACTTCAACCACATGCTGCTGACCGGGAGAGGGGGGATCGGTCGTCTTCATGATCATGTATCTAGTATGAATCAGTATTTTATTACTTCTGCCCCAAAAAGTCAGAAGCTGACCAAAATTTTCCAAAGCTGCCCCAATTTTTATGTGTTGGTGCCAACCCTGCCCTGACAAGATCTCATCAAAACTTGCCACGTTTTGCATACTGGGCGCTCAGAGGCGTAGCTTCTCCAGAAAGGCTGAGCTGGGAAAAATTGCTTTCAGTACCATCAAAATCCACAAAATGCAGATTTCTCCCCGATTTGACCCACTTCCTCGCCCAAGTTTAGAGGGTTGAAGCCCCCCCCCCCCCCCCCCCCCCAACTGAATAGGATCCTACACCCCTGACTGCACTGCAAGCAATGCAAATTTAAATTAAAGTTTTGTGTTGAGTCAATACTCAATGGGCCAGCTGCATTTTTACTTTAGCGGTCAAATTCAGGTGGCTGTTGCCTTATTTAATTTTCATTGGCTATAACATTGGTTCCTTATATTTTTTTTTTTTACAAAACTGACAATTCTTGAAGTGGTTTTAATTGTTGTTTACCATTATGTTGTATGTCAAAATGCAGGACTTCATGCTATTGGTGATGCAGATACACTAAGTCACCAATACACAACCAATAGCAGGGAATGTTTGGTAAATTGACATGTCTGATATAATGGTCACTCACATGGCATTTGTCACCAATGGATGATGTAAGTGTGACCATGACCTGACAAACTGATGACTCAAGACTACTAGATACAAGACAACTAGTGCCTTGGTCCAAGGAGGTGCATGACCCATAACAATGACATAATGGTAGCTTACTCTACTCATGATTGTGAACATGGCTCTTGTTCTGGGTTGTTTACTCTGACTACTATGGCTATAGAGTTAGTTGATGTCCCATTTGGTTTTCCTGATATTTACCACAAGTTTAACCAGAGGCTTATTTTTATTGTGGATTGTGGAAGTAACACCAGTCAACGTCTCATTAAATTGGTATTGATAGTATTACCTACATGAGGCTTTGGAGCAGGGGCTTAGTTTCCTATTCAGTTGAAGGGGTTTCAGCCCCCCCCCCCCCCCCCCACCCAACTTGGACAAGAAAGTGGGTCAAATCCGGGGAGAAATCTGTATTTTAAAATGCTCCTTTTATTTATGTGAAATTTTTGCTTTGGAAGGCTTAAAATTTGTGTCTCTTAACTTGGTCTTAAATATGCTGATTTTAGACTCACAGCTGAGAACTTTGAGTTAATTTAGGTACAGGCAGATTCCCCATGAATTTGCTTAAAATATAGTAAATGAATCTGAAGCTCATTCCCTGGCTTTGTGTTTGAGTCATGCTAAAAGAAAAACAACTTATGTCTTCTGACCGCAGTACCTAAATATCTCGCCCTAAAATAATGTGAAATATGGTAGAATTATTCAGTTTCATATTACTCTACATTCTATGCAAATAACAGCATCAGCTGCAGTGCATTTCCCTCTTTTTGTGTGAATAAGTATTTTTGTATTATTGTATCTTTGTTTTTTATATGATTCAGTCAGTGCTGCTTTTTAATGTCACAAAAAAAGATATCCACCAGTATTCAATGACACAACGATAGCTGGTCCTTTCAACTCTGGTGCACCACATTTCAGGTGTCCACCGCCGCTGCCACCATGTCATTCGGGCTGGGTCAAATGTCTCGTCTGGGCGCCACCCGGATGCGGCCGCTGACCGCCACCATCACCGCCGGCCGCCGGCTGGCCAGCTCCGCGCCGCCCTCCTACGAGCACATCCTCGTGTCACAGTGCGGTGAGGCCGGCCGGGTCACCCTGATCAAACTAAACCGGCCAAAGTCGCTGAACGCGCTCTGCAGTCCGCTGATGTCCGAGCTGCTGGACGCCGTGACGGCGGCCGAGCGCGACCCGGCAGTCGGCGCCGTGGTCCTCACTGGCAACGACAAGGCCTTCGCCGCCGGCGCGGACATCAAGGAGATGCAGGACAAGCAGTTCGCCGATGTGTACCGCGGCCGCTTCCTGTCCTTCTGGGGCGGTGTGGCGGACTGCTCCAAGCCGGTCATCGCTGCCGTGAACGGCTACGCGCTGGGAGGCGGCTGTGAGCTGGCCATGATGTGCGACGTCATCTACGCCGGGGAGAAGGCGCGCTTCGGCCAGCCGGAGATCGCCCTGGGCACCATCCCCGGCGCTGGCGGCACCCAGCGGCTGACGCGCGCGGTCGGCAAGTCCAAGGCGATGGAGATGTGTCTCACGGGAGACATGATCGACGCGGAGACGGCCGAGCGGGCGGGGCTGGTGAGCAAGGTGTTGCCGGCCGACCAGCTGGTGGAGGCGGCGGTGAAGACGGCCGACAAGATGGCCTCCCACTCGCAGCTCACCGTGGCCATGTGCAAGGAGGCCGTCAACGCCGCCTATGAGTTGACGCTGCAGGAGGGGCTCCACTTCGAGAAGCGGATCTTCCACACCACCTTCGCCACGGATGACCGCCGCGAGGGCATGAACGCCTTCGTCGAGAAGCGCAAGCCCAAGTTCACCGACAGCTAGACGGCGACGCTGGGGCAGTCGATGGTCATAGCATGGCGGGCACGACGGGCGGGGATATTCAGTGCAGGATGATGTGCAATCCACGCTTGTGTAGGGTTTTGATGGCCTGTGATGTCATTGTTACGTGTTAAAAATGCCTGGTAATCGGCAGGCCACAGTGACTTGCACTTTGGCAGGCCACAGGACTTGCAACTTTGGTTCGGACTAACAAGGCCAGAAACTCAGTTGTTTATCAGAAGTCGTGGATGGTGGAATTTGATCGCTCCCGGGGCGGGATTATCTGGACGTGTGTCATGTCGAACTGTTGAAATAGTCGCCGCAATGCAGATGCTGACCCCACTTATATCTAAACAATGTCCTCTATTATACCCAGTACCTACCATACAGTACTGTATTTCGTGCTTCGTCATAGTATTGTCCGCCATTTTGTATTATTGTCATTTTGTTATTGTTGAGGTCATTAACTGGCACGGTATAACGTAGGCGTGATGTTCATCTGCAAGGTATATTTTGCAGGTTATTTGTATACTGGTGGACGGCAACTGGGTGAAACGAACCTGAATCGCAAATATATACAATATGGCATGAGCCAACGACATTTTCTCGAAAGATGTACCTATCCTGAGTTGATCACAGGATACTTATGTGAAGTCAGTTCGGTACCTGAGGGATCTGCTTCACCACTAATGGATATGTCGCGTGGATGGATAGGTACCTTCACCACTAATGGATATGTCGCGTGGATGGATAGGTTCCTTCACCACTAATGGACATGTCGCGTGGATGGATAGGTACCTTCACCACTAATGGATATGTCGCGTGGATGGATAGGTACCTTCACCACTAATGGATATGTCGCGTGGATGGATTGGTACCTTCACCACTAATGGATATGTCGCGTGGATGGATAGGTACCTTCACCACTAATGGATATGTCGCGTGGATGGATTGGTACCTTCACCACTAATGGATATGTCGCGTGGATGGATAGGTACCTTCACCACTAATGGATATGTCGCGTGACCATCGAACGTGCGTGTGTGGACGTGATAGCGTGGGTTGTTTGCGGCGCTCGCAGTCTCGGGCGAGTTGTAGATCAGGACAAAGGCGGTGTGCGGTGTAGTGGCGCTGGTCAGTTGGGAGCGGGGATCGACAGGGAGCAGGGGAGCAGAGATCGACAGGGAGCAGGGGAGCAGAGATCGACAGGGAGCAGGGGAGCAGAGATCGACAGGGAGCAGGGGAGCAGAGATCGACAGGGAGCAGGGGGGCAGAGATCGGCAGGGAGCGGGGATCGACAGGGAGCAGGGGAGCAGAGATCGACAGGGAGCAGGGGAGCAGAGATCGACAGGGAGCAGGGGAGCAGAGATCGACAGGGAGCAGGGGGGCAGAGATCGGCAGGGAGCGGGGATCGACAGGGAGCAGGGGAGCAGAGATCGACAGGGAGCAGGGGAGCAGAGATCGACAGGGAGCAGGGGAGCAGAGATCGACAGGGAGCGGGGGGAGCAGGGGAGCAGAGATCGACAGGGAGCAGGGGAGCAGATATCGACAGGGAGCGTGGATCGACGGAGCAGGGGAGCAGAGATCGACAGGGAGCAGGGGAGCAGAGATCGACAGGGAGCAGGGGGCAGATATCGACAGGGAGCAGGGGAGCAGAGATCGACAGGGAGCAGGGGAGCAGAGATCGACAGGGAGCAGGGGAGCAGAGATCGACAGGGAGCAGGGGAGCAGAGATCGACAGGGAGCAGGGGAGCAGAGATCGACAGGGAGCAGGGGGGCAGAGATCGGCAGGGAGCGGGGATCGACAGGGAGCAGGGGAGCAGAGATCGACAGGGAGCAGGGGAGCAGAGATCGACAGGGAGCAGGGGAGCAGAGATCGACAGGGAGCAGGGGGGCAGAGATCGGCAGGGAGCGGGGATCGACAGGGAGCAGGGGAGCAGAGATCGACAGGGAGCAGGGGAGCAGAGATCGACAGGGAGCAGGGGAGCAGAGATCGACAGGGAGCGGGGGGAGCAGGGGAGCAGAGATCGACAGGGAGCAGGGGAGCAGATATCGACAGGGAGCGTGGATCGACGGAGCAGGGGAGCAGAGATCGACAGGGAGCAGGGGAGCAGAGATCGACAGGGAGCAGGGGGCAGATATCGACAGGGAGCAGGGGAGCAGAGATCGACAGGGAGCAGGGGAGCAGAGATCGACAGGGAGCAGGGGAGCAGAGATCGACAGGGAGCAGGGGAGCAGAGATCGACAGGGAGCAGGGGGGCAGAGATCGACAGGGAGCGTGGATCGACAGGGAGCAGGGGAGCAGATATCGACAGGGAGCAGGGGAGCAGATATCGACAGGGAGCAGGGGAGCAGGGAGCGTGGATCGACAGGGAGCAGGGGAGCAGAGATCGACAGGGAGCAGGGGGGGCAGATATCGACAGGGAGCAGGGGAGCAGAGATGGACAGGGAGCAGGGGAGCAGAGATCGACAGGGAGCAGGGGAGCATATATCGACAGGGAGCAGGGGAGCGGGGATCGACAGGGAGCAGGGGAGCGGGGATCGACAGGGAGCAGGGGAGCAGAGATCGACAGGGAGCGGGGGAGCAGAGATCGACAGGGAGCGGGGGAGCAGAGATCGACAGGGAGCAGGGGAGCAGATATCGACAGGGAGCAGGGGAGCAGATATCGACAGGCAGCAGGGGAGCAGAGATCGACAGGGAGCAGGGGAGCAGAGATCGACAGGGAGCAGGGGGGCAGAGATCGACAGGGAGCAGGGGGGCAGAGATCGACAGGGAGCGGGGGAGCAGAGATCGACAGGGAGCAGGGGAGCAGAGATCGACAGGGAGCAGGGGAGCGGGGATCGACAGGGAGCAGGGGAGCAGCCTCCGTCCCCCCTCTCCCCATAGACAAATATTTTCAGCACTGCAATGCGACTTGGTAACTGTGTCCCTTATTGTTGTTTCTGGTGTTTAAAAGCAGCAATTGGAGAAGAAGCAGATATTTTTTCTAAGATTGTGCAAGATTGCACTAGAGCTACTTGAAGTTAGAGCTTTCCCTGAGTGAGCAGTCATTTCCGATTCCCAAAATTCTCTCCATCTGGGGAGTGAAAAATGCTCTTGACGGCTGGTAGCCCAACACAAACATGGTAACTTAACAGCTCGAATCTGTATTTATCTTAAAGTTCACCTATCTCAGCTTTTATTTTAAACAACGTTAAACAATAAACAGGTTCATTGCTGGACACAAAACAATGAACTTCCGACATATTCCAACTCATTGGGGTATCGATGCGGTGAAGCAGCCGGTCAGCTCGGAGACGGCGAGCCAGCCAGCAATGGACGCGCGATACGTGCGTGGTAAGTGTCCTGACTCGCCAGGAATCCCAGGATCTCTCGCTATCTGGTATGACCGGCGTGGTCCCCTGACCTCCGACGTCCACGCTGCCGGCTGATTGCGTGCATTGCAGGAATTTATAGTGCGGGGCAATGTCGGTAAGCGGCGCTGGCGACTGGGCTGTCATCAGGGACAAGTGTCGCTGGTTCACGCAAAGTGATGCTTTGGTGGTAGAGCTGCCACCTTTTGCTTTTTCCAAACCCACAGCCGACACGAGACAATTTGGATGGCCACAACTTGCCCACAGAATAGCATGCCGAGACAAAAACACATGATCCTCACCGATCAGAAAGCCTCGTCTCGTGACAACGCATTGATGTGCGACTATACGTCTTACACAGTACACCAGACTGGTTATTGATTCGACACTGATTGAATCGATTGGAATCGTTCAATCAAAGGTCCTTGAATAACAAAATAATTGATTCACCACCAGATCTTTTGATTCACGAATCGTGATTGAATCAAAACCCACATCAAATCAAGGCTGATTGAATCAAAAGATTTAACGATTCTTTACAATTCAAGTACACTGGTAAATTGTGCAAATGCATGCAGTCCCAGTGGCTACATTAATTTATACTGAAATAGTATTTCTGTAATAATGCTTTAATGATTATATATTGACGTGTTTCCATTTTTATTGATCTGACATAAATTCACCACATATACCTATTTAAATGTTGAATCAAACGTGAATCGATTAAAATATATCTTTTGATTCTTTGAATTGGAAAGCATCAATTCTCAAAATTGTATCCGTAAATCGAACGGTGTCCAAAATGAATCATGAGTTTTCCAAAATGAATCATGATTGAATCGTTCCAAAAAGGTTGAATCAATAACTAGTCTGTTCCGAGGGCGGCATGATGCCTTGGGAGGGCGGCATGATGCGTTGTGAGGGCGGCAAGCTGTTTTCTGAGGGTGCCAGGGTGCCTTTCAAGAGTGTTACGACGCTGTCGGTAGACACAGGGGCGCCCTGGCGGACTCCCGAGAACGCTAGGTCGCCTTCGGCGCCGGCAAATCTTTTGCAAGAAAGAACGGCGTCGCGGCGCCGCGGTGCCCGAGGGCGCCGTTTTCTAAGGCAGGGGCCCTACGCCCCCTGGTTTCGCCACTGCTGCATAGTTACAGAACAACAGTGCACGACGCGGTCAATGGTCATATCATGGCTAGTGGCAGTATTTTCATGTCAGAATTACCCCAACTGCGTGAAGCCTTGGTGACTACAAACATCACACCACCACCCGACGTTGCATGTCTTCGCCGTGAGTTCCGAAGCAAGGCAAACTGGGGCATATCCGAATGACGCTCGGTTCATGTAGTGCCCGTCGGTCATGTAGTGCTCGGTTAATGTAGTGCTCGATTCATGTAGTGCTCGATTCATGTAGTGCTCGGTTCATGTAGTGCTCGATTCATGTAGTGCCCGTCGGTTCATGTAGTGCTCGGTTAATGTAGTGCTCGATTCATGTAGTGCTCGATTCATGTAGTGCTCGATTCATGTAGTGCCCGTCGGTTCATGTAGTGCTCGATTCATGTAGGGATCGGTTCATGTAGTGCCCGTCGGTGATGTAGTGCTCGGTTCATGTAGTGCCCGTCGGTCATGTAGTGCTCGGTTCATGTAGTGATCGGTTCATGTAGTGCCCGTCGGTGATGTAGTGCTCGATTCATGTAGTGCCCGTCGGTGATGTAGTGCTCGGTTCATGTGGTGCCCGTCGGTCATGTAGTGCCCGTCGGCCATGTATTGCTCGGTTCATGTAGTGCTCGGCTCATGTAGTGCTCGGTTCATGTAGTGCTCGACTCATGTAGTGCTCGGTTCATGTAGTGCCCGTCGGTCATGTAGTGCTCGGGTTATGTAGTGCTCGTCGGTTCATGTAGTGCTCGATTCATGTAGTGCCCGTCGGTGATGTAGTGCTCGGTTCATGTAGTGCCCGTCGGTGATGTAGTGCTCGGTTCATGTAGTGCCCGTCGGTGATGTAGTGCCCGTCGGTGATGAAGTGCTCGGTTCATGTAATGCTCGGTTCATCTAGTGCCCGTCGGTGATGTAGCGCTCGGCTAATGTAGTGCTCGGCTCATGTAGTGCTCGGTTCATGTAGTGCTCGGTTCATGTAGTGCTCGGTTCATGTAGTGCCCGTCGGTTCATGTAGTGCCCGTCTGTGATGTAGTGTTCGGTTCATGTAGTGCCCGTCGGTGATGAAGTGCTCGGTTCATGTAGTGCTCGGCTCATGTAGTGCTCGGTTCATGTAGTGCTCGGTTCATGTAGTGCTCGGTTCATGTAATGCTCGGTTCATGTAGTGCCCGTCGGTGACTTTGCACCATTACCGCAACTTTCGTGATCTAAAGTATTCGGTCGCGGTTAACAGGACGCTCACTTTTATTACTGGCATTTGGTTTGTCACATTTGTGCAAGGGAACCGCAATAATGACTGGCGCATGCTTCTGGCCATGGTTATATCGCGTGTTTGGTGTAGATTTACTGCCTAACGTAGGCAGGAAGTCGAAACAAAACCAGGCCGGGACGGCAGGCTGCGGCCAATTTATATTTTGCAACCACACGATTTCTAATGATTTCTTTATTTGGATATTTTTGTGTTTTGTAAAGCTTTTCGACCTTTTGGGATAACGAAAAAGGAAAGATGTCAGCTTTCAGTTTTTATTGTACCGACATTGTCTTATACACTGATAAAACCATGTCAATTGTCAGCTGTACCCAGGGGCGTCGCTGATAATTTTAGAGTGGGGGGTCGGCTGAAATAACGAAAAAATGTACTCTATTTGTTATGCGTGTATTTAAGCCTTTGCAGCATTTTTAATGTGATGCTATAGTAGGTACTTGTTATTTAGCGCCGCTAAGCGGCGCGACATTTTTACGGGTTTCCCTGATAAAACCCAGAAGCATAGGCGGTGGGCCTAGTAGAGAATCAGAAACTAAACATGCTATGTATTCAGTTCACCGTTACAACGAACCAAAGACGATGGTAATGGCTTCGTTATGACGATGGCCACCGATGTGACGCGGCGTGTAAATGTTAATTTATGTCGTGGAAAACAAAATTGTAATATTGGAACCAGACCGTGAGTGGAGCCAAGCCTCAGGTAACCCATATTCCTCGTTGCACATCTCGGTATGATGAAAAAATATTGAAATTAAGGTAGTTTTTCATATACATATTCTTCGGATATAAAATCACGATGACTGGTGGCAGTCAACGCTCAATAGTACATATGATAATAATAACTGTATAACAAGTGTCCCGTGTCATCGACCAAGTCGTTAATGTATTTAACGCCTTCACGATATAGAGCCTGCGGTGAAATATTGGCCTGCCGTCTCCAGTTATTGCTTTATTGTGCCAAATGCTCTGAGCTCGCACCTCCTTTCCTGTCCTAGGCTCCGGCACTGGACAAAGTTCCCGAAACTGCATCAGCGCGTTCCTATACAATTCGGAAACAGGCAGCATGTCCGCCAATCGCTTGTCAAAATTCATTTTGAGCATATCTTCTAGCAAAAGTGTTTGAATCCTAGCAATAAGTATTTTAACAAATCCAGCGTGATTTGCTGTAATCATTGTGTTACCCATGACGCTCTACATGCTCGGTAAATCATAAAGATGTCTGGCACTTTCAGTCCCCCTTCGTAAATCCCGTGTGAGGAGTTTTTGCAACCTTGGGTGGTCGACCTCGCCAGATGAACTTCATTATCCCGCGCACTGCAGGGGGTTGATTTCCGCCCTCCCCCCTCAGGTTTTTCGCAGATAGCGAAAAAACGGCGGCGTGCAGCGCCGCCGAGTTTTGACACACCTGTTAGGACATCAATTGCGCACACTTAGAAGAAAAAAATGAACCTCGGGTCATCTCAGGTCAGGTCACCAGACCAGGTCAAGTGTATCGGGCACCCCTGCTGCAGACCCCTGGATGGCTTGAACCAACTAGACGTGAACCCGTTGTTGCTTATTGCAACTTCTGTTTCAGTGTGCAATAATTTTATCCAGCGCAGAAAATCAGCGCCAAAATTGCACTGTAGGTGGCTGATGTCAGTCACCTCCCGAGACCCGCTGATGAACGTCATCGGGTTGTCCCGTCCATAGGATTGTGGCAATCGTTTTCTACGCATAAGATTACCTTGTACACACTTTTTTAATACTGGTTTAATACTTTTTAATACTAAAAGTTTAAAGGTTTTTAATACTTTACACTTTTGTAATACTGGCACTGGTCGTTTGGTCGTGGAATGCCCGCAGTGTTAATTCAGTCTGCTACGTTACCTTATACGGGAGCTTTAACCCTCGCCGTACGGGGGAGTTCTTTCACCTTCGCCCTACGGGGGAGGGGGTCCTAAAAAGACCCCCTGTTAACTTCCAAACCAAGCAACATAGCGCAACGCAGTAAGATCGAACATGTTGCCTGTCATGTTTGGAATCTAACGGTATGCAATGTTTAGGTTTCGGGTCAACGAGTGACCTTCCAGGTCAAGTGAATGACCTCGATCGACCACGTCCAGAACAGCGATTTTGCTGTCAGAAAACCTTAAAATTAGAAATTGATAAATGTAAATACAAAGGCATGTTCCTAGACCAGTCTTGTCTCAGAAATATAGAGAAGGTAATTATTTATTCGTATATGTTAGTACAATTATAATATATATAGACGGTGAAATATATAGTAAAAAAAAGTTTTTTTTCTAAAAATTACGTCATGAGTCTCTCACACTTAGGGAGCCATCACTCAGTCACAAATAGAGATATTGCTTTGAAATTTGGTTTGGGTATTTTCCATACTCAATTCTCTCACATATATTCCGGTTTTTCTAACATGTTTGAAAATTTTGATTTTGTGGTGATTTAAAACAAAAATAATTTTTGGCGTCAAAAACCCAAAATTGCGAAAATACGACATTACCATTTTTAAGAGAATGACATTTTATATCTTTGCTGAATTGCCAGGGGGGAGGGGGCGGCTGGTGCAAATCTCCCCCCCCCCCAACATAAAATAAACTACTCAATGTACCAGTAATCGCGCCTCATAAACATTCAAACCAGGAATCAGAGTCAGACTCATTTTGTTCACGTTTCAGCCCTCTCTCTAGGGACATTCTGCTCCATTGCCACTAGGCAGCTGTTCCAGTGCCCTTTGTTGTTTAATTTTGGTTTGCGAGCAAACAAGAAACAGATGATCACGATCATGCATTTTTGCTGAACATTATATTTCATTTATATTCACAAGTTCAACAGGGTGCACTACTGGTACGCCATGGTAAAAGGCGTTTGTTTGCTACTGATTACGAACCGAATGACAGCTTCATGACTTTACAGCGTTCCTGAGCAACAAACTGAAGATGCAGAAAAAATCAATCCGGACGATCATGCGCCGTAAGATCAATGACGAAGTAAAAATAAAGAGGATGGCGGACTTCAAACAGATGAAGTCGAGCCAGTCCCAGAGCCAGTCCCAGTACTTGTCGAGGCGCGATATGAACTGGCAGACGGACGTTGTGCTCACCACCTCGGTGGGAGACTGTTCCAGCCGTTGACTGTCCTGACGCTGAGGTGACGCCGTCACTGTTGTCTTGTGAAATGCAAATAAATGTGCAATCCTTTTGTGTAGATGAAATACAGTTGTACCCGTTTTACTTAATTATTGTTATGTTTTTTTTGCGGAATTCACGGTCATTTTCGGTCGGCTTTTCCTACTGAATCGTGCCTGCATTCCATGGTGGATCGTGCAGGAATTCCGTGAGGGATCGTGCAGGAATTCCATGAGGGATCGTGCAGGAATCTCGTCTAGATTCCTGTTGGATCCTTCAAGATCACTGTGTGGGATCGTGACAGATTCCATGACAGATCCTTGTGGGATCCTGGTAACAATTCCATACAGGGATCTTATAAGAACGATCCTTCACGTTTCGTGAAGGAATATCTTCAAAGATCCTACAGGATATTTTTTACTAGGGTGGCTAGAATGCGTCGTAAATTTGCACAGGCGTCCTCAAAACATGTAGGTAAGCATCTCATTTGGCTATGTTTAGACTGATTGAATAAGGGCTGTGATTTTTATGAGACGATTTGTATATTAGCCGTTTTCACGAAGGATTATTGCGCTGAAAAGTTTCTGAGAGTTTCTGAAAAGTTTCTGAGAAGTTTGGGTATAGAAGTCTTAGTATATTATACATTCCAAGAAATAAATTACTGATTTAGTCGATATAATAACTATTCAATAATTGTGGAAAGATGTATTGAGCTCATAACAAGTTTATGATACAAAATTGGCCGTTTTTAAAGAACATATGCGTCTAGAGTCCATTCGTTCAGTTTAGCATACCGTCATACTAGTTACTAAATCTGGCAGCATTTTTTCCTCGGAGTGGCCTAGTCATGTTCCGGGGGGGGGGGGGGGGGGGGTAGGGAAATTACTTCTGGAAATTTGCCAGGCAAAGAATTACGTTAACCGGTTTATGTGAACCCGTAGCAAGCAAGGTAATGAGGTATCTATTTTACGTTAAGTGAATTGTTCAAAGTCAAAGCTAATGTCTATCTTACGTTAAGTATTTTGTAGAAAGTCAAAATTAAGTAAACACGAGACGCACATACATGCATATTTTATTCCATACACACATAGACATACCTACACTTGGACATACACTTGTGAAAAGGTGTTAGTGTTGACGGAGCCGGGGTGCCATCATTGCAGCAACGAGAGACTATTGCCAGTCTCCCTGGCTCCGGCACCCCGGCGAGACCTGGTTGTGGGATGTATTTAGCTGGGGAGAAAAGTCCTAAATACTATTAAAAACAGCGTCTATCGCAAAGGAGAAGAACCTGCGCATAGAGCCAAAATTGCGCTAGGCAAAACAAAACAGTTATATTTGATTAACTAAGCGTGTTTGGTAAAAGGAAATCGAAGAGGAGGCTAATTAATTCCGGACAGTCGTCACCTAACAGCGTTTGAGGGTTTAATGTGATTCCATTGTGTCGCGTATAATTAATGATTTGCTGGCGTTTGACGTTATGAACAGGGCAGTTAATGAGAACATGTTTAATTGTATACCGTGGATAACCTGGGCAGTGTTGGCAATTTGGAGGCGGAAGCTAGTCGAGGATGTGATAATGCGTAATTTTGGTGTGACCGAGGCGGAGGCGCGCTAATACAATCTCCTTCTCTGCAATTCTGATGGCTATGTTTGTTACAAATCCTTTGGTTTGATTGGATGTAGGTGGGAATGCGGAGCGCCGTCCCACTCGCGCTGGTGCAATGTGTCGAATTGATGGTGAATATAATTTAACACACTGATACAAATTTTGACCCTTCAATGGCGAATTTACTCTTCTTTCTCGAGTCAGAATACCGTGTCAGAATGTCCGATTGGTCCTGGGGGCAGACGATGCGGGAAAATATGACTCGCTTCGCTTACTCTCAATTCGCGAGTACGCTGACTTTGCAAAGGCGGGTAAAATCAGTATATGTGGAAAATGCGAGTACGTTGACTCCGACCACGCGGGTCAGTTAACTCGGGAAAGTGGCTCTCCTCACGAACCCCTTTAACTAGAGTGCAGCGACCCCGACTATGTGGGTTATAATACGCGGCAAATGCGACTTCATTCTCGAACTCTTTAAAGAAGTGTATGCGAACTCCGATCTGGCGGGTCATAGACGGAATGCCTCGGAATTGTATCCGGTATTTGACTATTCTTCTGGGAGTCGGGTGATTCGCTACTATCTGAAGGTCGTGTGTTCGATTCCCAGTAACAACCTGCACTGGTCCTGCCTCGCCGGCTTGTAGGTGGCGGCGGGAACGTTAGTAGTTACACGAGTGGTAAGTGGATCAACCATAATGTGATAAAACATGTCACGCGTTTCTCAGCAAGACGACTGCAAAATACCAACAAGTATTAATTGATGTATTATCTGGATCTGAATCACCACCAACAGCAAGTCCGCGGCAACATGTCCGCACCAGAGCCGGCTGTCGCGAGCCAGCGGCACCATGTCCACACCAGCTCCGGCCTCCGCGAGTCCGCGGCAACATGTTCGCACCAGAGCCGGCCTCCGCGAGTCCGCGGCACCATGTCCACACCAGGGCCGGCCGCCGCGAGTCAGTGACACCATGCCCACACCAGCTCCGGCCTCCGCGAGTCCGCGGCAACATGTTCGCACCAGAGCCGGCCTCCGCGAGTCAGTGACACCATGCCCGCACCAGCACCGGCCTCCGCGAGTAAACATCCCCATGTCCACACAAGTAACGGCCTCCTCGAGTCAGTGGCAACATGTTCACACAAGCGCCGGCCGCCGCGAGTCAGTGGCACCATGTCCACACCAGCGCCGGCCGCCGCGAGTCAGTGACACCATGTCCACACCAGCGCCGGCCGCCGCGAATCCGCGACACCATGTCCACGCCAGCGCTGGCCTCCGCGAGTCAGCGGCACCGTGTCCGCGCCAGCCCCTACCTTCACTGGGTGAGAAGATCCACCACAGGTTTGAGTACGCGAGGTACTTTTACCACCTACGTGTAGCCGAAGATACGGTTCATCAGGAAGTTTCCCAGATGCCCCTCTGGCCCACTGCACTTCTGGTTAAAAATCAGCACGACGGCGCCCCATAGGAGGAGGGAGCTTCTTGAACGGTCAGTGACTTCGAACAGCTCCCCCCCTCCACTTTTACCGCACCGTTCAGTATACGTGGCGCATCAGCGCTGGTGTCTGGACCCACGATGTTTCCGAAGTTGCAGCGGAACAGCCGCGTCAGCGCTTCAGCTGACTTTTCTGAAAGCATACACAGGGCTCGTCACAAATAGTAACCACACCAAACCTTGTATACCTAAAAATATACGAAACACTTCTGCGTGATACATTTTGTTTTTGTTTACTGCAGTTTGACCGGCGCCCGGCTGAACATTGTTATACCGTGTCACCGGTGGGAGAGCGAACCCCTGGCCGTTATGCCGTCTGTCGTTCAGGCGCGGCTGACTCCGGCGGTGACCTTTAATCGCCGCGGACTGGCACCACAAGTGTTGGATTTTTCGTTTCATGACCTGGTGCAGGAGAGTAAAAATACATAGGTGGAGAGTACAATTTTCGTGTAGGAAAATTTATATTTTCATTTTTGAAAATTATTTTACTTCGAAAGTAAAATATCCTTATTTGTAATGGATATTAAATCCTTGTGAGGAAAATTGAACTGTATTTTAACTACACTGTCAGAAAGATCAGGTGAAAAGAGAGCAAATTTCCAGAAAAAAAATGAAGAGAGCAAAATTCTTTGGATCCAAAAAGTCCAGAAAATGGCAAACATGGCAAGGCTGGGCACCACAATAACATAATTAATTGAATGGGCTATCAGATGGCGAATACCGCTTGTCAATCGGATGCAGGATTCCAAAGATCGCGTTACGGTCGGCCGCTTAACACCAAAATGAACACCAAATCGTTACCCCATCTGATTTATTTATAAGCTAAATGTCTAAAAACATTTGAGGCTCCATTCACACTCTGCATCACAAAGAACATCCTTTTGATTAATGGTAGTGGGACTCTTACATAAATAGGGTATCAGTATTAGGGTAATCCTACAGCAAAATCATTTTAAAAGCATTACAAAAATAATAATCCAGCATCACATTTATAATAAATGATCAGAACGTAATTTGATCATGATGACATGACTAGGCAGAAACATTGCTGATAAAACATAACTTCTATCAATATTGGTACAGATGGGTCCCAACTTTGTCACAGATACAATCATACCAATGAAGGATCAGATTTTGCAGTCCCAAAATTTGTCGATTTGGGTGGGAAATGACACCCAAATGTCAATTATTTTTCACTCTCACTTCCCTATTTTAGGAGTGAAATTTCCACTCCCAAATTATGAATTGTAATATTGATTCTGACATCAAAAGATATTGACTAAAAGTACTTGATTTCAACAAAAACTACTCTGCTTTTCATATTCAGAACAGAAATCAATATTGCACCATTTTGTACATAATTTTCCACTCTCATGGTCTTTTTTGGCTAGAATTTTCCTCCGACACCCAAGCAAAAGTGAAAGTTTGGGACACTGGATTTTGTAATGGAGCACCACAATTGAAGCTGTTGTAGACGACGCTTGATGATCAACTGCTACAAAGCAGACCGACAGCTGTGCATCCAGAGTGTAGGGCACATTGTTTACAGCTGAGTTTTGAAGGGGTTAGAGTGGTACTGGTACATATGGGTTCAAACTTATACAAAATGCTTGTGTCTAAGAGCGTATTCAAAACCTGAAAGCATGTCTTGCGGAGGCACTCATTTTACCTCAGGTCAAAGAGTGCCCGCAAGGTCAAATATCGGGCATCGCATAACTTTTTCCCTAAAGCATCTATCAAAGTCGTTTCAACAGTTAAATATATAAAATATACATACTGCAACACACAACATTCAACATACCTTTTTGTTCAACATACTGCAAACAAAATTATGTAAGGTTACAATGTTGTATGACTGAAATCTGATTACCATTGATAATATTAAACACCTATATACCTATTATACCTCACCAGTAAAACCTTTTTGGGAAATGACTGAGCGGGCGCGCTCAGGTAAAGCTAAATTAAGTTGTATTAAATTGTTCATGATTTCCTTTTTCAAATCCGCCAAAAGGGAGTACATCCTGAGCGCTGCATGCTTCATCATATAAATTAATGCTTACATTAATAATGCCATTTTTGATCAAGAATGATTTTGGTTCATTTTGACATTTGCATGTGCCATGCGCTGTGGTACCACCCCTACAGGGTCCTAGGATTGCTTTGAAGACAGGGTGTGGAGTGGGAAATTCAGCCAAAAATAAGCATTAAGAGTGGAATATTCAGCCTAAAAAGACCATATGATGAGCTCAGCTTTGACAAAATTGACCCATCAGAATT
Organism: Chirona hameri; assembly: GCA_036785665.1. Lineage (NCBI taxonomy): Eukaryota > Metazoa > Arthropoda > Thecostraca > Balanomorpha > Balanidae > Chirona > Chirona hameri. The sequence continues at coordinate 333,227 of JAXIVJ010000089.1, read as the reverse complement.
GGCTGTTACAAATGATAATACTTTTCAGCCTGTGGAGGAAAACGGGTTAGGAAAACGGGATAAGGCTTAATTTAGGGAGTGGAAAATTCACAGTAAAACTGGGGAAAGGAGTGGACAAATGTTATCCATAGGGTGTCATTTTCCACCCAAATTTTGCAATCCTAGGACACTGCACCCCTATCAGAACGCAACATACCAAAATCAACCAACAAGTGTCCTCTCTAAATTCTGTATATTGTAAGGTAAGGCAAGGTAAAGTGGAACACAGTAGTAACCAAACATATATTTCAGTCTGGTCCTGATCAGAGCTTTAGGCCTTTCATATATCAAAGTATACCTTCATATCCTCAATGGTTCTCACCTACTTATGCAGTGTATGCCTATGCTAATGTTCTTGGTAAAGAATATGCATGGACATTGGACATGGAACAGAAAAAGTTTGTATTATAATGTTTCTAAGCCCCAGCTAACCCTGCAACTCTTCATCCCATGTGATGTGAGTATTCCATTATACAATGCATTATACAATATGCCATTTGTCTCATGTGCGCCGGTTACGCAAGCACAGAATGTAAGCCAAGGAAAATGTTGTTTCACTGTTGAATTCATTTAATAGATCGTGTCACAGACAATAATGGTTCTAAACAGTTTCCGAAGTTACCCTTGTATCATTTTCGAGAAGAAAAAAACGAATTTATAAATAAAATATTACATAAAATCATTATTCGCGAATGGTGACATTCTGCTGTGGCTAACTAATTTTCTATGACGTCAATGGATGCTTTTAGCTTATGCAATTTAAGTTTATTTCAGTCTTATTATCAAGATAGGTAACAACCAAAAGTGTGATTTTAATGTATGCTTAGCACGACAAAATAGAATGTGTGAGGAAAAAATGATTGTCAAACCTTGCATGACGTCACGCAGAAGTTGGGCTTGGACACAATTTGTTCTACATTCTTGTGGCTGGCCGCCTGGGAAATGTCAAGGTTGATATAGAATAAGGTTGCGCATTTAGTCATGTGATCAAAATGGGCACCAAAGTAAGGGATCTAAACCGAAGAAGAACATCTCAAGGCAAGTAGCACACCTATGCATGCACACTACATGCTAGTAACTGAAATGAAATATATTATTTACAAATTCACCATTTTAGTCATATAAAATATTTTAAAATCTATAATTGATTGTATTTAGATAAAATGAAGAAGATTTATCAAACAGCATGTCATATGCAAAATAAAATATTGAATTCTTGAAATATTCGGATTGTTTTGACAACAAATATTAGGTAATATGTATTGCTTTGTAGATTTCCCAGTACAGGAAAGTAGAACCCTATGCTTTAATTCAGATTATGTTCATGATCGCTAACACTGACCTATTTGTTTCTCTCAAATGCATTTACATATGCAGGATTTTGCCAAACTTACATCTGGTCAATATTCAGTTATTTAATTGTAGAACTTAAATCTGTTTGGTACCTATTCAGTCAGTTTGGCTACCCTTCAATTGTATCGGTTTTGTCATGTTTTGAAAACAATTCTGAAAATGCATCATGTCATGTCAGACATAGCTATTTTGCCATCAGCATCATCAATGACTGGAATGGGCTCCCTGCTGCTGCTGTGCCTTCACCTTCCCTCAATATATTCAAGAGTAGGTTGGATACCCACTGGGAATCAATTTGGTACTACATTCCTGACATAGACTGAGATAGGACACAACTACAGAGCTTGGTAAGAGTGGGTCTTACAGGTCTTTGGGTCTTATATCCTGATGCAGTGTGGCCAAATTCAGAGAGTTAGGGGAAGGGATGCCAAAATTATGCAATGTTCCCAGATGAGATATCATGAAATGTGGGGTGTCTAGCTAAAACACATGCAAATTCTAGCCTAATAGTCATGTTTTTAGACCTGTACACCTCCTGCATCCCAAGATATGTGATCAAACAAGCAATTTAGGCATCATTCATTCCCCTAAATTTGTGAATTTGGCCACCATGTCCTGATGACCATAAAGACATAAAAGAAAAATGCAATAAAGAGCCTCTCAGGCCCATCCGAGGTTGCACCCCCCCCCCCCCCTCCACCAATCTCGCCCCCTTCAAATCAGCTTACTCTACCTGAGGAACTTATGCCTGAAACTGTTGTCCCTTTTGTTTCATTTTGTAGTAAATATTACATAGTATGAGGCTGTGGTTTTGTTAACTCTATTTTACTCTATCTGCCTAAAAGCAGCCTAATCCCATGAATATTTATGAACACAACATGTTTGTAAAGTATGTAAGCCCCCCTTCTCTGTTAAGTATGTATCTAATCTAATTGTGAAGGAAGCAAGTGTCCATAAGATAAGGTAGGGTAAGGTCATCACTAATCAGGATGATCAACTATTTGACTCCTATATGCTCTGCATTAAGATCAGGAAAAATTATCCCAATGAAGAATGTCCGCCAAAATATGATTACCATCAGTCACACATTAACATGTGCTGTAGGTACATTTGGTATTAGTTCAGTAATTCCCCTCCCCAGTTTATGGTGTTCTTTAGGTCCCTTATGGAAGAAGAATAGTCAGCTGACAGTAACATTACAACATATTGAAAAGTGGGTTATCTTTGACTGTCTACAAGATAGTCTGGGGGAGGGGTACAGGGGACAGCCCCCCTTCGGCCCCCTGTAGGTTCTGCAGTGCAGCAAACAGAGCATTCTAAACATAGGTCCCTGTGACTGTAATTGCTGTAAAGGTTAGGTCATGTTTGATCATGTATCGTTTTTGGTGACGTCATAGCTTTGGTATTACTGGTACACGTTCCTGTCTGTCGTAATAATACTCTCTTTTTTATATTAGGGACCTCAAGAACACCATTAACCAGGGAGGTGAATGACTGAACTACTACCAAATTTTTGCCATGTTCCTATACTCCTGCCTCGTCATTCTGTAACCTACCACCAGTGCCACTTCTTGTTCCATCTGTAGTTCTGAACCAATGGAAGCCCAGTTGAACCCAGGCTGTTGTCATTCCAATAAGCTGTTCAATAAATGCCCCCAGCGACGTCACAGCGACGTCACAGCGACATTACTTTTTGGATCCCTGTGAGTTTCCTTGTCATTAATATGAGACTTGATACTGTCTAACATACATTATTGATGATGTACTTTACATGTATGTCACTTGCAAAGTAGTGTTCCATATATTTAGCTTGCTATGCCAGATACTAAGTATGCCCTCAGTAACGTCATGGAAGATACTGTGCAGCAATGGCGGTTCTACCTCTAGTGTGATAGGTAGGTACTTTGTGACAAACCCAATTCCAATGGCACAGCTTATTAAAATGGGTAGATTTTCAGAAAATTGGTGTGGCATATTGAGTCATATTAGAGAGTTTACAAATGGATGGCTGGCTAATGTTAAAATACCATCAAATCTGGCCAAAGTTGGTGGAGCAAACTCAAAGTTTGTGGGGCTATGACCGCATCAACTGAAGATGGAACTCCACCAAACGGTTATCAACACATCACGTAACATGACAAATGCAGCATTTTGTACAACTCCATATCAATCAGACAATATATACATATTAACTCACCTCAACCTTCAGTGTTTCTAGCGAACGTCACATCACATCACACAGCCATGCAACAGTCAGGAGCCGTATGCGGCGAAAGTATACGCGAGCCATGCGACTCAGTTTCAACCGCAGCAGAAATGGGCGGGAAACAACATAACCAGCTGATTTTACCCGATTTTACCGGGTTGCTTAATGCTGCAAGCACCTCCCAAGATTGAGGGGTCAAAATAATCGCCGTAGAATAGTGCACCGCCCCAATGCGTGCTGATGACCCTGATAATGCTAGTCGTATTACTCTGCATTTAGCGCAGAGTCGTCGATCGTTTTAATTCAGCATTCGCTGACTCGAAAAAGAAGTGATTCCCGTTCTGACCCAAGGTAACTTAATAAAATAACTAGGTAGCGCGGGTTTGCCGCTTCAACACAGGGACAATGGGTGCATGGTTTGATAACTAAGTAAAAAATATATCCTAAACCAGACATATTTTGCTTAAGTATTATATACCATTGGTAATTAATTTAATTATAAAACGTTTCAAACAATTGGACATTTTCATAAGCATCCAATAAGAAATTCGTGTTTGCGGTAATTAGATGAGGCGGCAATGCCCTTATACATTAAGATTCCTGTTAACCACATGCGACCAAACCGGCGCAGCTGACGCTATTGCAATTAGATGAGGCGGCAATGTACTTATACATTGAGGTTCCTGTTAACTTCCTGTCAGTAGAATTAACCAAACCCGCAGCAGACGCTGTTGTAGTTGGATGAGGCGACAATGCACTTATACATTGAAGTTCCTGTTAACTCTTTGCTATTCGGTATCTCCGAAATCGGAGGACCAAACATCAGCTGGCGCGACTTTCTTTTGATGCCTCAAACCCGCACCCCCCTGGTTCTGGCCACTTCCGTAACTCGCCTTTGTCGAGTAGCTTGAGTCGCAAAAGTTTGAGGAGTAGAAATTTGTATCAGTGTACGTCTGGCAGCGGACTTGGAAGGGAGGAGAGTCTCCTCTTGCGGAGGAAACTCAAGGCCTAATTTTGTTAATTTGTCGGCTTCTTCGTTTCCTTGGATTCCGGCATGTCCCGGAATCCAAAGGAATTTAATTGCAATTTGCTTGTTGTTAAAGTATTTGAAATGTCGAATTTTGAAGATTAATGGGTTTCTGCAGTCGCGAATCGAGGAAATGGCAGTGAGCGAGGCGGACGATTCTGTGCATATAACTACTTCTTTAAGTTTTTCACATCTAATATATGTTAAAGCTATGAATATTGCTGAGAGCTCTGCTGTATATACACTATGTATGTCAGGGAGGCGGAAGTTATTATTATTTATATTCGTGGTGTAGTAGGCTCCGCCGGTTCGCCCGTCGTCCCGGGAGCCGTCAGTGTATATGAATGTGTAAGTGCTGTGTTGTGTAAGTGCTGTGTTGTGTAAGTGCTGTGTTGTGTAAGTGCTGTGTTGTGTAAGTGCTGTGTTGTGTAAGTGCTGTGTTGTGTAAGTGCTGTGCTTCGTTGCATGCAGCGGTGAGGCGTATCCGCTGCATGCAACGGCTTTTACATGACTCGAGTCAACACACGCTATAATGATTGGGCTTGGGTGTCGCAACACTCATACTTCATGTAGGTACACATCACAGAGCACACCGAACACATCGCAACACAATTTCTCATAAACGAGTGCAGTGAGTCATAAAACTAAGTATCACGATCACGCTCCATCAGGTACTCTTTGAGCTCGCGTTTAAAACTAGCGAAATTCAAACAACGCAGCTCAGACGGCAGCTCGTTGTACTCAGCGACAGCCCCGTACAAATAGCGACGCCTCCCAGACTCAGTCCGTATTGAGGGCGTCACAAGCATTCCACTCTGTCGGGTGTCTCTCCCGTGCACACTTTGCCTAGTTATTAAACTTTCTACAAAGTGTTGTGGTTCAGCCGGAGTCAGAATTTTTATCAGTAACACTAGGTAGCGATACTTATACATGCTGTCTACATGAAGCCAGCCGAGGTCATCAATCACATCGCTCACATGATCGTATTTCCTCCGGCCAGAAACCACTCGCGCAGCGAACCTCACTAGCTTATGAAACCGTCTGCGTTGCGTCGCATTGCTAGCGCCATATACGGACAGACAGTACCGAATCGCCGAGAACACCAGACCTTGCACCAACGTAACCATCACTGACTGGGGGAGGGGGGGGGGGGCAGAGGTGGAGAATTGTCAAAATGCCAGGGGGTGCTTTTCACCCCTGGCAGCTGGTCCTGGCAGCTGCTCGGCGCGGCCTCGGATATCACAGCGGCGACGGGCGGACATGCCGCAGCGAGAGGTGTGCACTGGCGGATCCAGGGGCGGGGGGGGGGGGGGGTTGGCAGGGGCAAAAGCCCCCCTCCCCTCCCAAGCTCGACAGGGGCGGCAATAGAAATTACCCCCCCCCCCCAAAAAAAAACGCTGAAACTGGCGATGAAAATAGGTACTGCCTGCGAACAAAATAACTTGTTGCGAAAAAAAGAAATGTTGTTTTTGCCTCGTTCGTGTTTGCTCTATGTGGTAGCATTTTGGTAACAGTAGGGTTAGGGAAAGTGGCGCGTCTGACGCTATTTTAGGGTGATTCACAACCAACGTAAGTTATAATTTTACACGCAGCGTCGCAGCCTTTGGTCTCCTGCTGCCTGCTGGGTGGCAGAGGAGCGCGAGAATGAATTTCCTTACATAGGTACCTATGTTGTGTGGAATACGTTTACTAGTATTAAGTAGGGTAATGAGGTTCAGTTAAAAAACCTAATGGTCTTGTTTTTGTAGCTGTTTTATTCCACGACAAATCGAAAAAAACGAAGTGCAAAATGACACCGTCATGTCACCGATTATGGCCAAAATTGGTATATGGGGTAGCCTGGGGCGCTTAACACGCGCCCTGGAGGGGGGGGGGGGGGCGAAATCCGCCCACCCCTCCGGTTTTTCGAGGATAGCGTAAAAACGGCGGCACGCAGCGCCGCCGTTTTTTGTGTACCTGTTTAGAAATGAACTTCCCGCATTATGTAAAATTCTTGGCCTCAGGTCATCTCAGGTCAAGTCACCAGACCAGGTCACGTGATGACCTCAACTCCAAAACGTTTGCAGTAGTACCACAGCCACAGTTTTACGCCGATCGGTTTCAATCTTGCAGGAATTCCTAAGGTCATAGATACCAACAATTTGTTTATCTCGGATTTCTAATATCGGTGACCTAAGGTCAGGTCAATTTTGTGACCGCCAACACGGTTTTATCAATAACTATCGACATAATGAAGATATAGAAGAGAAAATGTACCAATATGTTTGTCTCGTCGAGACACGTCTCCCAATATGCAACATGACCCACTTGGGTCACCACTTGACCTTGACCTGAGGTCAAATTTCTCAGTTGACCTAACCCGGTCACCATGAATATGATTAGAAGCGCCTTGACAAGACACACGCGATGGCGTAAACACTATTGCGTTATCTTTATTAGGTAAAAGGTTATTTGGGGAAAACAGTTTTGAAAACAAAATCACCATTTTGACATTCGATGACCTCTGGAGCCTAAACTATTGACCTGAGCTCAAAGCTGAGGACACCTATGTCGGTTGCATTTTTCAATGATGTTCGATTTCTGTTTTCTGTTTGCTGCTAACTATCATAGTTCCCGAGATATTTGGGGGTGTTCGAACCGAAGTTTTGAAAACTTGAAAATATGACCCTTGATGACCTCTGGTGACCTCAATATTGACCTGAAAAAAAATTAACGAAATACTTTCGAAAGAGCTTGTCTCGAGATATCTAACGTCGTTTCCCGCTTGTCGCTACGTTGCGTGGTTTTCGAGATCATAGGGGGGGGGGGGGCGAAATCCGCCCCCCTCCAGGGCGTGTAATTATCAGAGGCCCTCCAGGGAGCGTGTTAAGTGATTGTGAAAGTTGTATTGCAATGCAAGCAGTGGTTCAGGAGATATCACCTTGGACATTTTTATAAGGTCACGGTGCAGGTCAATCTTTGTCGGCCCATATAGCGGGGAATTTATGAAGCAATATAGATGTATTATGTCATTATAATGGCAATGCGCTGTTTTATAACATGGTGATGCTTTTTTTTCTCTCTCGAAAATTTCACAATTTAGTACGTTTTCGAAATTGTACAACTTTTGGGATGCCTTTTCTCAAACGTGTTTCTATTTTTTTTGGCTATGCTATTCTTACGTGTAAGGACGTTGATTAAGTGAGAGCAAAAAAATGAAATTGAGGAATATTTGCTTCCAAATATCACAAATTTTGTCATTTTACTTGCTATTTTATATTTTTTTAAATCTGTTATTCGCTAATAACTTTTGACTGAATAAAACTAGATTGGTACGATAGACGTCATTTTGCTGTTCTCATCAAGACGAATTGAATGCTCTGCAGCATGACCTCTGTCTGACATTTTATGACCTTGACCTTAAATTTCAAAGTTAGTATTTGTTTGTGAAATTTTGAATCTTTTTTGAATAACCAAGCCAAATGTATTTCCTATTTTGACTGTATTATTGTTAAGGGTAAAGAAGTGTCGTTCAAACAGAAAAATGATGGCTATTTGTCTTCAAATATGCTCAATTTTGTCATTTCTTGTGTTCTTTTTGTGAAAGATATTAGGTATTCTCCAATAACTTTTGACTGAATAAAGATAAAAATGTAAAATGGACACCATTTGGTTATTTTCGTTAAGACGCGTTGAATGATATGCAGTATGACCTCTTTCTAACATTTGGTGACCTTCACCTAAGGTCAATGTCAAGGTTCAAGGTTAGGTTTCCAATTGTGGCCGCATTTGTGGCGATGTTATATATCTTAAAACTTGTCTTGTTGCGAGGAATTCGATTGTGCTTAAATAACGCCTGATTGTCAATGGCAACATTTAAATTCATTTTAATTTTAATGTCAAATAGTAACTTCATAACTTCCTTCTCGGTGTAAAGAAAGCCCGAAAATGTCTGTTTGCTTTATAATCATCAACGATCGCGCAATTATTTTAATACCAATGAATTCCTATCTTCAAGACAAGTTCAAAGATATATAACATTGCCGTGTAGGTCAAATTTGGAAAGGTGACTGCGCCGTGACCTTGACCTTAGGTCAAGGTCATCAAATGTCATACAGAAGTGATGTTGCACATCTATCAACGTGTCTTGATGATACCAACAAAATGACGTTTACCGTGCCCTTCTAACTTTATTCAGTCAAAAGGTATTAGCGAATAACTAATCTATATATAAAATAGCATATACAATGGCAAAATTGTATATATTTGGAGGCAAATATCCATCAATTTTATTTTTGCACTTAATTGACACGTCCTAGGTCACCTAGGTCATTACACGTAATAATAGCATAGCGGACAAAAATAACCCAAGTCCGCAAAGGGAAAAATGGGGGGGGGGGGCACCTTTTAGGCCATATAGAGGCCCCTGGGGCCCGGAAGGCCCCCAGTGAAATTAGCCCCTCCCCATATTGGGAGGCTGGATCTGCCAGTGGAGGTGTGGCGCCAGGAGCTATGCGCGGAGGTGCGGGAGGCCTGCCCCTGTCCACCGGTCCGGGGCGCGAATTGCACTATCAGCAAAACGGCGATTCTTAAGCGCCGGCTACGATGCCGGGGCGGGCAATCCGCGCCCCAGGCCGGGCGACCGCCCACACACACATGCTGAGGGACGGTAAGACTGACCGTGTGAACTGACCTGACCCTACCTGACCGTGCAAAACCGCCTATTTACACACGGACAGACACACATACACACACTTTTACACCACTCAGTCTTACTTCGCCGAAGTAAGACTGAGCAGCCGTTAGTTAAACGGACCTGTTTATTTGAGGGGGTGCTTGTACAGTGAGGGGGTGCACTTTTTAGCCCAGGGGGTGCTTGAGCACCCCCAAAACCCCTAATTCTCCACCCCTGGGGAGGGACTGTGCCTGCTGTGGCTCAGTCCGCACAAAGTGCTAGTACACCGCCGTACCACGTCGCCTGTATGTGTGGCGAAAGTCATGTCACTATCTAACAAGACACCTAGGTTTTTGACAGTGTTTGAGCAGGTGATGGTTGAGCCGGAAAAGGTAATGCTGATTCGGGGAAGGCGCCGAGTCATTTCGCGGGTACCGAGCGCGATGAGCTGCGTCTTTGCCGCGTTAATTTTGAGGCCATTTTTTCCATACCAGTTGGAAAGGACAGACAGACTGTTTTCTATGGATTGGATAATATCATTCAGGTCTTTCGGTGGGCCAGAAACGTACAGTTGGACGTCATCAGCGTAGGTGATGATGCCCGGGGACTCATCAGTATAGAGGGCTCTGCAAGTGATGCATTTAACCCCGCTACCGGGGCAGGTTGCATCTACCCCCTGGAACGTATACAATCAATAGCAAAAACGTACTCATATTGCAAACACTTTTGTATTGGTCTCTGTATTATATATCAATTATATTCCCTAGTATAGCATATTTAAACACCATATTAGATGTGTTATATGTTTATATGTTTTAGATATTCCGCGCTATTAATTCATGTTCGTTATTTATGACATATCAGCCTAACGCTGCAACCTGCCCCTTCAAAAAAGATTAAACTTGCCCCATGCCTACTTTGTCGCCTGCCCTGTATAGGTATGACTTGGCCGCTATTATATCTTAGAGTAGGGGAGGATTCCTGGAAACAATATGATCGCGGGAGTTGAGCTGTCGTAAAACCCCAATGATGAACGAATAAGACGTCGGTGTGCATGTGACATACGGACTTCAGTTGCAAACCATACATACCTTACAAATGGCGACGGGGTGAGGTCGGACGACGCGTTTACCGCTCCTTAGTGGGTCAGCAATTCGAGTTGCAATGGTAATTTTCGCTGTCCGGGATCGACGGAATCAGCGTTTTACAATCGGATTTATGATCAATTTATGTATATAATATATTACATATATAATTTAACAATAATACAAAATAATCGGAGTTATGATACAAGCGTTTTACAATCGACCAGTGATCACATTTTCATTTAGTATTCATGAACCAGGATTATTGACTGAATAACGCGACTGAATAACACGCAACCGATGACCTAAAATGTTGTTGTTTCCCTACACATGTTGTCATGTTGTTGTTTCCCTACACACTGCACTGGCAAACATATTGCAATATAACGAAGCAACACACACACATCCACATCGACACGATGTGTCGAGCGTTACTCCATGATTCAGTATAGACCTCGGACAGTTGTAACGAGATTACATTTTTTAAAGCGCTCAGCAGTGCAACTCGGAGCCACGCCTGGGCTGTGCCGCGCAGGATCAGCGGGGAGCTGGAGAAGAAAAAAAAACTACTTCCACTGCTCGCCAAGTAGGGAGCAGAGCATCTGGCCCATGGAGAGCACAAGGGGAGGCTCGAGAAAAACAACCTTGGTGCCGGCGCAAACAGGCCCAACGCCCGGTGATATCTCCCCCTCCATGCGGCCTGGGTCCCGGTAAACAAGGGTCGTGGGAAGCACATGAGGGGATGCAAGGCAAATCATGGCACAAATGTTGCATCCCAAGTCAAGTTATCAACAAGGCAGGAGTCTGGCATTCCGAGGGAATTAACTCTAACCATCAGGGAGGAAAAATGAGTGTAAACAACACACACACACACACACACACACACACACACACACACACACACACACACACACACACACACACACACACACACACACACACACACACACACACACACACACACACACACACACACACACACACACACACACACACACACGCACGCACGCACGCACGCACGCACGCACGCACGCACGCACGCACGCACGCACGCACACACACACACACACACACACACACACACACACACACACACACACACACACACACACACACACAGACACACACGCACGCTCACACCTAAGCACAGGGCTCACGACCCACGGTACACCACACACGGCTCACGGCTCACGGCTCACGGCTCACGGCTCACGGCTCACGGCTCACGGCTCACGGCTCACGGCTCACGGCTCACGGCTCACGGCTCACGGCATACGTCAAACGGTACACGACACCCGGCACACGACACACGACACACGGCTTACGGCAAACGACAAACGGCAAACGGCAAACGGCAAACGGCAAACGGCACACACACACACACACACACACACACACACACACACACACACACACACACACACACACACACACACACACACACACACACACACACACACACACACACACACACACACACACACACACACACACACACACACACACACACACACACACACACACACACACACACACACACACACACACACACACACACACACACACACACACACACACACACACACACACACACACACACACACACACACACACACACACACACACACACACACACACACACACACACACACACACACACACACACACACACACACACACACACACACACACACACACACACACACACACACACACACACACACACACACACACACACACACACACACACACACACACACACACACACACACACACACACACACACACACACACACACACACACACACACACACACACACACACACACACACACACACACACACACACACACACACACACACACACACACACACACACACACACACACACACACACACACACACACACACACACACACACACACACACACACACACACACACACACACACACACACACACACACACACACACACACACACACACACACACACACACACACACACACACACACACACACACACACACACACACACACACACACACACACACACACACACACACACACACACACACACACACACACACACACACACACACACACACACACACACACACACACACACACACACACACACACACACACACACACACACACACCTATACGTGTGTACGGTGTAAGACGAGCACCTTGTCTGTACCGTGTATCTAGAGGACCACCTGTTGCGATTGTCTGCGGCCCGCCAAAATGCAGGCACTTAAAATGCATGACGAATAGAGGTATCCTGACGTTTGAAATTTGTCAGAATCGTTTTAGGAAAGAAATGCCATGAGGTCGGAATGTCGAGGACCTCACCGGAATCCGAGGACCGGCTGTGTGAAATACGTGTACATTTCGTGAATTATGAGGACCGACAATCAGCTGATTATTCGCCCACTGAATGTAGATCCCCGTCACAGCAAACTGCCTATCCGACGGATGGGCAACTCGGTCCAGATCTCAGGAAGTATTGTTCGGAAAAATTCGGTTATGGGGTCAAACGGCCTGCCACAATTTGCTCTATTCTATGAACGTATGCAAATGTCATATCTTGGACGTACCCAGGGCCCCTGTCACGCGCGTGGCCAGGCATTCTGAAGTTGCAGAAATAGATATTGATTGAGGTCATCCACGTGCAGGCACGTAGCCAAAGGGGGGGGGGGCCCTGGAGGCCAGGAGGGCCCTTTTCGGCGCGCGAGGGCCCTTTTCAGCGCACTGCGCGCGCCGAAAAGGGCCGATGAGACCGCGCGAAAGAAGACTTCAGATGTCCTTTAGGGCCATCAGGGCCCTCTCTGAAAGACCAGAGGGCCCGACGTTCAAAAAAAGCCCTGTGCATGTCAGAGGGGCCCTGGCCAGACCGAAAGAGCCCCTGAGCGGGTCAGAGGGCCCACTGAGCACGTCGAATGGGCCCCCTGAACACGTCGAATGGGCCCCTAGCCAGCACAGAGGGGCCCCTGGGCAGGTCGAGAGGCCCCTGAGCATGTCAACAGGGTGACATAGCGGCCAACGCAGTCCCTTGCCAGGTCATAAGGGCCCCTGAGCAGGTTAGAGGGCCCCTGGACAGACCAGAGGGCCCCTGGGAAGTTAAAAGGGTCCTTGTGCAGGTCAGAGGGGCCCCTGACCAGACCAAAAGGGCCCCTAGATGGGTCAGCAGAGCCCCTGAACATGCCGAATGGGCCCCTAGTCAGCACGGAGGGGCCCCAGGGCAGGTCGGAGGGCCCTCGGAGCATGTCGCAAGGCAACAAAGCAGCCAGCGCAATCCCTTGCCAGGTCGAAAGGACCCCTTAGAAGGCTAGAGGGCCCCTGAAGAGACCAGAGGGCCCCTGGAAAGTTAAAAGAGCCTCTGTGCAGATCGGAGGGCCCCTGACCAGACCGAAAGGACCCCTGTGCGGGTAAGAAGGACCCCTGAACATGCCGAATTGGCCCCTGGCCAGCACGGAGGAGCCCCAGGGCAGGTCGGAGGGTCCCTTGAGCATGCCGGCAGGGCGACAAAGCAGCCAGCGCAGGCCGACCAGAATAGTCGCTGGGCAGATCGGGGGGGGGGGGGGGGTGGTCCTGGGCAAGTCAGAGGGGCCCCTGGCTAGACCGAAAGGATGCCTGGGCCGGTCGGAAGGCCCCTTGAACATGTCGGATGAGTTCCTAGCCAGACTGGAGGGGCCCCTGGGCAGGTCGGAGGGGCCTTTGAGCAGGGGTGGCGGATTACGGGGGCAGGGTACCCAAAATGCCCCCCAGTCGAAAATCCTGGGGGCATAAATGTAATTTTGCTCCCTCCCCAGATTTTGGCCTGCTCAATCTGGGGGGCAAAATGACCCTCCCACCCCTCCCCAGGATTTTCAACTGGGAGGTGGGGATTTTGGATACCCTGCGCCCGGCAATCCGCCGCTCCTACCCCTGAGCATGTCAGTAGGGCGACAAAGCAGCCAGTGCAGTCCCTGGCCAGGTCGGAAGGACCTCTGAACAGGCCGAATGGGCCCCTTGACACACACGAGGGGCTTCTTGGAAGGTCAGAGGAGTCCCTGGTGAGACCGGAAGGGTCAAAGCACGTGGAGATCCCAGATGAAGATTAAATACAAAGAGGGCTTACTCCACAGTACAAGTATTAAAAGCGGAGCTTTCGGGTATATTGCAACACCCTTCGTCAGGGTGCTACAATATACCCGAAATCTCCGATTTTAATTTGTCCTGTAGAGTAAGCCCTCTTTGTATTATATATATATCACCCACTCCACATCATGCCTTTTCGCTTCGCGGATCCCAGATGAGTCCCTGAACAGGTCGGAAGGGCGTTGAAAAGGTCAGAGGGGCCCCTAGACGATCTGAAGGGACCTTGGGTCTTTCAACAGTAAGAATACAGTTGTACAGGGAATACAACTCAAAATTTTCGTGCCGCTTCGCGGTGCAATTTAACTGCAAATTCAATTATATGCGGGTTAGGAAAAAACTCGGCCCGTTTCTCGGCGCATGTATGTGTTATGTTGCTACTTTCCTATATAATTGGGCAAAATAGTTAACTTTTACACTTTTCTTACCGCACTTTTAAACGCACGATATAGCAATTGTAGAGGTCCGCACCATACGCAATGCGACGCATTGATGAGAATGCATATCCAGGGCATAAGACTCAAAATGTTCGCGCCGCTCTGCGGCGCAATTTGTTTAAGAGTTCCAAGTCTTGAGCATAAAAAAAATATTCCAAGTTGGTATAGCTGATTCCAAATTTGTTTCGCTCGTTCCAAAGTTGATATGGCAGTTTGCTAACTCCAGCTCCTAAAAGTTGGTATGGCTCATGCCATACCTGTCATACTGCATTTTCCATCATTGTAACATGCCTTTTCATCCGGTTTTTTTTTTTGGGGGGGGGGGGCCTTTCAGCGCTTGGAAAGGGGCCCTTTCAACGCTCGGTAAGTGACCCTTTCGAGGCGCCGCCCCCCCCCCCCTGGACGAAATCCTGGCTACGTGCCTGTCCACGTGGCAGCGGCTATTACGGGTCAATCAGGTAAAGCCAAGTCAAATAAAGTACTTATCATCTGTGTGTGTGTGTGTGGGGGGGGGGGGGGGGGAGGCGGATGCCCTTTGAAGGCAATTTTTTTCATGCAATACCGATAGTCGTAATGTTAAAAATTCCCATAAATGTGGGGACGACCCCTCACTAGGTAGCGGCGACCCTGGAGCTTGCACATTGTCTGTTTATGTAGTAATGACGCGCACGGCCGCTGTAAAATGTGGTTGCTTGTACAGAATTGACCTCGGCTAACTTTACCATCGATCTGACCTGACGATATTGATGTTTCTAGGGGGGGAGGCGAGTTATAGGTATAACGTAGCGTTCCGCTTGGGAATATCCTGAGTAGCACCTACATGGGTAATATAATTCGTGAAATGGTATTTTTTATTGCAAATTGCAAATCTTGGATTTTATATCGTTATCACTTCAATTCTAGGGACTCCCCATTATAAGGCAATTGGCACTTAAATTTGCCTCTATTGCCTCAATTGACTCAATTTCAATTTCAAGTTGCCAAGAGTTTCAAATGCCCCATTTTGACATGTTTGGCATGAAACTGATACTCAAGATGCTCCCATCGGTGATTCTTGCCGATTCAGGTGAAATAATTACTCCGTGGGCCTTGCAGGGTCACCTGAGAACATCTGTGGTCATCAGCACTAATTTGCCCCTAACCCTCGATAGAATGGAGCCTTCATATGGCATCAGTGGATTTCTGGCGACAATGCCCGTGAGATGATATGCAATATGCCCCATTTAGGTTATTTGGTGACCTTGACCTGAGGTAAGTTTTTATTAATAGTTGGAAGAATAATGGCGGACTTGTAGTCTTTTTTCAAACGTCAAGATGGTCACCTCTATGGGGTTACTGTGCATAACTTACGCAAATATGTTTTTGTATTACGACTTACTTTCTATGGGCCAACCGGGGAGGTAACCCGCACACGTCCCGGGTCCGGGATGGATCGTGGCGACGTCCCGGTTGGCCGGGCGGGCTGCCCCGAAATAATAGGACATTGCAAGCAAGTGCTTTCAACTTACTCCTTGCCAACTAAGCTTCATCATATATAAACAATCACAGGAATTACCTTCCTAATATCTGAATCCAGTATCCCGATAAATCATGTGCTGTGGTGCGGTGGTCAGTAGATAGCTACAACTAGAGTTCCGCGATCAAAGGGATAGGTGCTCTGATTTAAGCGTAAGCTTATGGACCAATCCTTTTGTTTTGATGGCAACGTGCACCAATGTGTCCATCCTGAATTTCAACTATTGTCAAGGCAAATAAATATATGATGATGATGATGGTGATGTTAAATAGATCAAAATTTGTTAAATATCATGGAGGACCCTGGTCAGTGGACAGGAATTATTTTGAATGGGGAAAGATAGAATTTTCCCCTTTCTTCATGCAATACAATTTGAGCAAATACCACTTCCCCTCTCATTTTTTTTTAGTATCCCTGATCCTGGATTTTCTTAGAGCTCTATCTGAAGAGCGTGCCAAATTATAGGTCAAATTTTGGATACCTAATGCCAACATTCTTGATCGATCAAGTATTGTTTCCAAAGTTTAGTGAAATGTATTTGCTGGATCTTGTTATCTTTTTCAGGTATCTTGGCACAATCTCTTTATCTCTATCACATATAAAATTAAATGAACAAAATGATGTTTAAATATTCAATACTGACATAAAAACTGTGCCAATGTAAAATCATGTTGGATTCTGAACAATAACATACAATTTGTGGCATACCCAGACTAAAATAGCCACAGCATCCTGCATCTGTAGTTCTTGTGGTAAAATATTCAATACTGGCAAAAATACTGTGTCATGTAAAATCATGTTGGATAAAATGATTGCTCTCATATGATCAGAACCAAAAATAATAATGGTGTTTTCTATCTTATTTGTGGAATATTGAATGATGCTTTGATTCTATTACCTACTTCAAATACGCAAAACATCAATTGTCCAAAACTATTTTGCAGCACCCATGGAAGCAGCAAGTGATGTCATCATGGATCAATGTGGAAACATTATTCTTGCATCCTTGCAACAATAGGTACAACAAATATCAGTAGTTGATGCAACGTTGCATGGTTCTCAGGGCCTATTTTAAGGAAAAGCCACGGGGGGAGGTACCCCCATTTTTGGGGATATCTTTTTGTGGGAAAAAGGTAGCCCCCATTTTTTCCCTCCGCGGATTTGGGCCGGTCACCTTATTTTGGTATTCGAGCTTACGAAATTCACTTTTCGAATTCACACAAATTAATTTTGTGGACATTTTTCCGAGAAAAAAAAACTTGGGGTTCAAAAACCCCCAAAAATAACAAATTATAGATGACCATTTGGAAGAGAATGACATTTCTTTTCTTTGGACGTTTTGTATTTACAATTTGCTTTGAAACTCTATTTTAATTTTTGTTTAAGCATTTATTGTTCTTCCACCAAAAATGGAATGACATGACGTCATTAAAACGTTATTATCTCCCCAAATGCTTCATAAATTTTATTGAAATTTGGTGAGAAGGCGTACAATTGATGCAGTATTTGGTACTACAAGTTTCACGTTGATATCTATTAGAGTTGTATAGTTATTGAGAAATTCCGGGAGGTGGCAGGTTCTGCCACCCCCCCCCCCCATTCCCCCCCCCCCCCCCCCCCCCCCCGCGGGGCGAGTGTCACCGGGACTGCTTGAATTGCATCAGGTGCGCTGTTTTGTCTCTCATTGAAAGCAAGGGATACATCAAAACTAAAACTAAATCACTTAA
The DNA here is from genome assembly GCA_036785665.1 of Chirona hameri. Lineage (NCBI taxonomy): Eukaryota > Metazoa > Arthropoda > Thecostraca > Balanomorpha > Balanidae > Chirona > Chirona hameri. The sequence continues at coordinate 315,044 of JAXIVJ010000089.1, read as the reverse complement.
GAGGAAAAAACTTTCGCTTTCATGAAGTTTTCTCCTAAGATCATTGTTTTTCACGTTCAGTGCAGGGAACGCGCGGGGGGCATACTTGTATTGCATGCCCCCTCTCCCTCAGATTCCTGTGGGGGGGGGGGGCATTTGCCCCTGATGTCCGCCCTCTGGATCCGCCAGTGGGGGCGGATACCCTCCCCCCTTAGGTTTTTTGGAAATAGCGGAAAACGACGCCATTTCGCGCTGCCATTTTTGGTACAACTGCTTGCCTATTAATTGCCCAAATCCTGTTAATTTGTTAACCTTGGGTCTCCTCGGGTCACGTTGCTAAGTCAAGTCTAGTGATCCCACCTCCAAAAATGTAAGGTCGTGCCGCAGCCACATTGTTTGACTGATCAGTTAGATACTCACAGGATTTAATCAGGTCATACACAACTACAATTCAGCTATTTCGGATTATTTTGATATCAGTGACCTAAAGTGAAGTCTATTTTGTGACCTCCCAATTATAATCATTGGGTAAACATGAAAATGTATATAAATCCACAGAAAATGGCTAATTTTGCCCAATTTTCACCAGTCCCATATCTTTTGCAATCTACGGTTTTACGGATCTACGTGGCGGATCTACGGTTAGGCAAAATGGGCAATTGCCCCCCCCCCCCCCAAACCACCTGAAATCGGCGCAAGATCGACACATGTCCTGATATAAAAGAAAATCGAAGCAACTTTTACTAAGGAAAGTTAGCTTTAAATCAGCTATCAATGCATAAGCAAGCCAAATCCGATGCGTTTTCAGAATTGTGCGAGACTTTTTAGAATTTTGCCCCCCCCCCCTCCCAAACCACACGTTCTGGATCCGCCAATGCAAAGATCCATGTAGTATTTTTATCCTGTGACCTCCACGAGGTAAAATATATTCACCTGAGCTCATTCGTCATTTTTCTTCCATAACTTTGTATCGAACCAGTAAGGCGCCGTAGTTGGTGATGAACAAGCGAACGCTAAGGAAATGTATGGTGAATTTCAACTCCATCAGGGAAGCAGTTTCTGAGATACAAATACGTGGTGCACACGTGCGAACGTGCAGAAGCACCCCCACCCCTGACTTGTGGGAAAGTGGCGGCTAAGAGATCCCTAACCACAAGGGCGCCGCCACCTTCCGAAAGTTGGGGGGTGGGCGGAGGCGATTCGATTCTGAAGTCGATTCTTTCCATGCAACGCCCATAACATAGGCGTAATGTTAAAATCCGAAAATGTTGAGGGGACACCAGGGACGGATCCATAATTTTTTTCAAGGGGGGGGGGGGCGGCAGGGCATAGGGACGCATTTTTTTCGGGGAACAGGGGCGCATTTGTTCCGGGGAATAGGGGCGCATTTTTTTCCGGGAAATTGGGGCGCCGTTTCTTCAAGCATATGCAGGGGCAGATCTAGGATTTTTTTTTCCGAATGGGGTGGACGACTGACCCAGGGGGCGGCATTTTCGCCGTCGAAGGGGACGCCATGGGCCTAGAGTGGCGTTAAAGGTTAATTAATAAACTACATTTTCCTGCAAAAATTGTCAATTCTCTTACGCTTACTTATTTGCAGTTTGTTTTTTTTTCTCGAAAAAGTAAAATTATAAATGTATTTAAAAACAGATACTGAATGTATTTGTATAGCACTCTCACATGTAGGTATGCCGTCCGTCAGTAGCACGCATTTTCGTCAGCAGCACGTATATTCGAGTGCGATCGTGGATGTGACTAATTCTGTCACGGCTAGGTCATTCACCTCTCTCTGGCCTTCTGAAATATACCCCCTCTCTCTCTCTCTCTCCTCTCTGACCTGCCGAAATATACCTAGCCCTATCTCTGCCTGAATCTATCTCTGATGGAAGTGGTAGACATTATTGTCTACCACTTCCATTCCGTTCGAGTTGATGCATGGGGCTTACGCCGCGACTCGTGCTAACTCGTCCTATTTACCCTTGACTGGATGACCTGTATCGGTGGCAGCGGCCTGAGTAAGATGAAGTCAATGCGCGGGGAGGACCATGCCGAAAGTTTGTGACACGTAAATCCATGACTTTAAATTCCGCCTGTCAGCAAATATTGCGCGATCAGATATGGTCCATGCAAACAGCTCTGCTTAGCGAAGGGCGCCGACACCATGGTGTCGGCGCGAAACGCATTCAAACGTAAGGTTGGAACAGAATACAAATATGCGCTCAGCTTTAGCTGACAGCACGAGGATAGACTGTTCACCGTAAGTCCAGGGGCTTCTCCCTCTCGGCATTAAATTTTTTTAGCGGGAAAGTCATTTAGGGCAGCCCCTGCCCCGTCCGGAGTGATAAACTCATTCTACCTCAATTGAAGGAACATCATCACAGAAACTATTGTTCTTCTTGTCCCCCATGAGTGACACTCAGTGGCGTGCGTAGAAATTCACAAAGGGTCGGCTTCAGGGCCATCACTTGGTCTGAGGGGCCCTAGGTCTGAGGGAGCCCTTTGTCAGCCTGAGGAGACCCTTTGGCAGCCTGTGGGCCATTATGTTCCGTATGAGGGGCCTTTGGTTAGCGTGAGGGGCCCACGGACGGGTTGAGGGGATCCTCCGGCGCCACGAAGGGGAACTTGGTTGGCCTGATGGGCCAAGTCAACCTGAACGGTCCTCGGTCGGCTTGAGAGGACCTCGATCTGCCTGAAGGGGAATTCGGTCGGATTGAGCGGGCCCCCTGTCGGCCTGAGGGGCCCTCGTGCGGCATGAGGGGCCCTTAGATGGTTTATAGGCCTGACAGAACCCTTGTCATGCCTGAGCGGATCCCAGGCTGGTCTGAGAGGGCGATTGTCGAGGCCTGAGAGAGCCTCGCATCTCCAGCGGTCACTGGCCGGAGGGGTGCCCTCACTGGCCTGAAGGGTACCGCCATTGCCTGTGCCCATTGGCCGAAAGGGCACCGTAACTGGCCGATGGGGCGTCATCACTGGCCGCAAGAGTGGCATCACTGGCCGGAGGAGTGCCATCACTGGCCAGATGGGCGCCGTCACTAGCCGAAGGGGCGCTGTCACTGGTCAGATGGGCGACGTCATTAGACGGAGTGACGCCGTCACTGAGTAGCCGGGCGCCGTCATTTGCCGGTGGGGCGCCATCAGGGCGGCATCTGACCTGAGGGCGGTGCCCCGCCAGAACGCGGTACGTGACCTGATGATGGGACCTGGTCTGAGGGCGGCACCTGCCTTGAGGCCGGCACCTGGCTTGAAGGTGGCACCTGACCAGGGGGCGGCATCTGGCCTGAGGGCGGCACATGACCTGAGGGCGGCGCATGACCTGAAGGCGGCACCTGGCCAGGGGCGGCACCTAGCCTGAGAGGGCTCCTGATCTGAATGCAGCAAATGTCAGATATCCAACCCTGTAAGCATGTCTATTTTCGCGCCTTCGGCGCGGAAATTGGTCTGCTTACGAGGCCCTTCCGCGCCTTTGACGCGGAGAGGTGTGCAGGGGGGGGGGGGGCAGCGGGGGCGGCGGCCGCCCCCGCCGCCCCCTCTCTATCCACCCGCAGGGGGCGGCCGCCCCCCTGTATCCGCCCCTGGGTGACACGTCCCCCCGCCCCCTGTGGCGCAGCCCCTGCCTAACCACACACCAAATGTGAACACAATCGGCTCAGCAGTTGCCCCCACCCACTCCAAAT
>JAXIVJ010000089.1:273891-306391 GCA_036785665.1 Chirona hameri | reverse complement strand
CCTCGGAGGATTTAGGATATGTCCCTTGTGACGCCCTGGGAGCTGAAACTCTTAAGTCGCTGGTCGCGGAGAGCTTTGCAGGATCACGACCTCGGAGGATAGTAGGCCCCGTGGCAGCCCGGGTGCATCACTGGCAGGGCGACGGGAAACATTATGTCCATCTCATTTGTCAGGTGACTGCAGTTAGACGGGATTTATTCCGCAGTGAGCCAGGTAGCTCCGGCAGTGAGACTTCGGTTTTTAGTAGGCTGCTGTGGCAGTATCAGAAGACGCCTTGGGAATGCGCAATAAGACGTGAGCGCTCGTTATTAGGCAACCACAGTAAAGGCTACAACAGCGGGTTTTCTAGTGGACGACACGAGAGAAGTGTCCCAGGGGAACTAGAAATTAATTTACCATGTTCGTTATTCTGTCTTTGGCTTAGTTAAGCACGAAGTGTCTAGGGAGCCCTAACCACGCCACAGGACTGACGAAGCTTCCCGCACAGCGGAGTGCTACGCGTCACTGGAGGGAATAGGAAAAAGGGAGGAGTCAGGGAGGCGCCGCCCTGATGTTTGTTAGCTAGTCGAGTGTAAGTGTAAGGAAAACTTCAGAGAAGAATGAATGAGGGAATGGAAGATGACTATGTAGCTAGGTTAAATCCAGAGACAAATAAAGCATGGTGTCGCCGTGTTGCAGACTTCGCTGGCCGTGTCGCCAATGGACCACGCACAGGGTAAACCCAGTATAGATCAGACAGTGCAATAATATTGGCTCATGGACGGAAAATTGGACCCTGTCACGTTGATTAAGTCTCCAAATCACTCTTATGTCCCCTCCCGACACCCGAGCAGTGGGGTGGCCTATGTGTTCGCCAAAGACTGACCTGCCTTCGAAAATATGTTATGTGCGGGCTGGGTTGTTCTGCCCGGGTAGCTGAGCCTCACGTACCACCAGGAAAGGGGTCGAAATTGCCACCCAGAAACACCAACCGGGTCTCGGCCGGTAACCCACCACCGCTACCCGCCGGAACGGGCGGACAACCGCGGCAAAACCCCGCTACACAGTTCCAACATAATAGCCAAGTGGGGGTCTTCCCGATCGATCGGAGTCAAGCTAAGTGGGCCGGCGAACCGTCTGTGCGTTGTTACGTCAGGTGATAGTGCGAGCACGCAATACACTAATGTGGCACGCGAGCACGAATGTGGCAAGGGACTGGACATGTGGAAGAAAGTCCATCGAGGCTGGTTACAGTGGAGAAATAGGATGGTGTAAAGGTTCTCATAAAGGAATCAATTGTACCATCATGCCATACCATGTCATATTTGCCAGCGGTTGAGTAAATGAGTGCCCTACATCAAGCTAATGAGTCGTTATATGCACTGATAGAAACATACACTATGGGTCTTACCATCCCCCCTAGTAAAGCCCTTCTACCACCCACCACCCTTCGAGGCCTGGCACTAATGGTAGTATTCAGTACCAGGGTCGCACCCATGGTAGAGACCCTAGTATGATCTGCCTACTAGAGTGCCTACCAGGGGGCTCGCCCTTGAACCAGACCTTGCACTATAGTGCAAGGTCTATACATTCAGGCACTATAGTGCCTGAATGTATAGACCTTGAGTGCATTCAGGCAATATAGTGCCGAATGCAGGGGGTATACCCCCTGCATTCGGCACACGCGCGACAAGCTGCCTACTAGAGTGCTTACCAGGGGGCTCGCCTTTAACTACCCTCTGAATTCGGCACACGCGGCAGCCATCTTGATTCGCAAGCAGAAACTGCATGCGTTCAAGTGCATTCAAACTACGTTGGCGTAAGTGCGTGTTACGTCGGTACGTGTGTTGGAGGGGTGAAGTGTTGGAGGTTGTGTGTTGGAGTGGTGAAGTTTCTCTGCATTGTGCTTAATGCTTGTTGCTCTTTGTTAGTAGTGGCAGCCATATCGATTCGCAACTGCAGAGACTGCTTGACGTGAGTGCGGAAATGTTCCACCGTGTGTGCGTGCTACGTGTGTTGGAAGGGTGAGTGCTCACACGTTGTACTTTATGCTTGTTGCTCTTTGTTGGTAGTGTATTAACTGCATTATGAATAGTTTGCATGGTATCATTTTATATTTAGATACATATGCAGGCAGAGGCATCATCTCCGAACTTTCAATTATTCTTGAACAATGTCAACAAACTTCCCAGGAAATTTGAGGTAGAGTTTTGTTTGCTCCCATGTGATTCTGTTATGCATGTGCAACCTATTTCATACATATTTTTAATGAATTAATCTTGTTGGAATACAGCAAACCAAGGGCGGATCTAGGGTGTCAATTGGTCATGGCCCCCAAAGGTTCTGAAACCGTGTTATGCCCCTCGGGGGCAAAACACGGTGATCGCCTGCTCGGGGGCGTTCCCGAGCCGGCGATCAGCCGCGTGTTTGCTGTAATAACTGTCATGTCAGATGTTTCAACTCGGCTTACTGTACGAATAAATCTCGTTCCGGAAAAATTGCCTGTTGTTGAGATATTCGGGCGAAAAATAGTCAACGCAAATGCAGCAGTAACTGGTGGATATGTGGTAAGTGGGATGGTAAGAAAGGGAAGAATTCCTTTGGTAAGAGAGGTACTACCGCTTACTATACCCCTAGCACCAGGGCTAGTAACCGTCGCTGAACCCTGGTATTTGCGGTAGTAAGCGTGACTACCCCCGTCGTAACCGGGCTAGTAAGCGTGACTACCCCCTCGTATCCGGGCTAGTAAGCGTGACTCCCCCTGTCGTAACCGGGCTAGTAAGCGTACTACCCCCTCGTAACCGGGCTAGTAAGCGTGACTACCCCCGTCGTAACCGGGCTAGTAAGCGTACTACCCCTCATAACCGGGCTAGTAAGCATACTACCCCCGTCGTCACCGGGCTAGTAAGCTTTCACTAGCTCATGGCTTTCGGGCTGGTAAATTTTACCAGGTCCCTAGTAAAACTGGTGGTAGTACCCCTAGTACATTTTACTAGGGGTAGTTAGCAAATGCCTCGTATTTCTTGACACTAGCCCAAAACTAACCACCCTAGTAACTTTTTATCTCAGTGTGGGGCATGTTAGCACAATTGCTGCCGCCAGGGCGGCGCTGTACGCAATGTGTCCCAAGCGGCGATCACTGCCATTGGCGATAATGCATTAAGTCACTGTTTGAGGGTGACTCTAAAAATATTTATGATTGCAAATTCTAAAGGCTCACGTCTTATGTGGTTCGCTGAAGCTTTCTGAGTTGAATGCTGCCTTTTTGAGGATATAAATAATTGCCATTGCACAAAATCGCCGAAGTCAACCACGCGTGGCCGCCGGTCTACGAACCGCCACAAGGGCGAGCGGGCCGTGCGGCCCCAGCGGGCGATCGACCATGTCGCCTCGCCGCGGCCGTCGTTTTCTGTGGTGCGGGCTTCGGCTCGGGACGCCAGTATTTTATCTACCTTGGCGATGAAGCCCGTACACGATGACCATGGTTCATGGCAATCAGCGGCGATGGAGCGCGCTTGGGGAGTCTGTTGATCACTGTCGTTTCATGTAGGTATTTTGTTTTGAATACATCACTCATTTTTCTGGATGTGCTGTTCCAGGGTTTAGTCAAGGGGCCGACAATATGATTTCCTGCTCAATCGAAGATGAATATTGTATTTATGAGTGTGTCAAGCAGTGCAGTTCCATATGTGGTGCCTGGTGGCACTGGCACATTTAAGATAGTGTTGCATGCTTTTCTTCCATATTGTGTATTCAATCTGCACACATTTTTCAGTTTAACGATTCAGTAGGTACTGTACCCATTACTGTTTTGACATAATTATTTTGCTGTTGAACACTGTAATTATTCATCCGCGCCGTACCGGTGCTCAGAGCCACCTTCGTCGTGCCAGGGCCCAGGGGGTGTCTAAACACTCCCCCTTCTAACTCGGCTTCTATGGGATGAAGATGGAATCCAAAAAACCTTTCGATAGCTCGTCAAAAATCATGTCGAAATTATTTTCGTAATGTTTGAAACAGGTCAATATTGCGGTCAACAGAGGTCAACAAAGGTCAGATTTGCCAGTTTTAGTACTTCGCTCCAGAAACTCCCAAATATCTGGGGAATAATTATAGCTACACTGATACAAATTTCTACTCCTCAAACTTTTGCGACTCAAGCTACTCGACAAAGGCGAGTTACGATACCGCCGAATCGCCGCCAAAGTCGCCGCGACAGCCGTCTCTCGGCAGATCGGAGCTCAGCTGCGGCCTATACAGCTCGGCGTGGCCACAAGAAACGGCTGTGAGGCAGCAGTGCATGCTGTCAGAGCATATGTGCACGAGTATGAAGCGGCCGTTGACAACAGAGTACTCGTGAAGATGGACGTCTCCAATGCGTTCAACTCCGCACGCAGAGACGCAATGCTGGAGGCTGTACGAGCTAGGGCACCTGCCATCTATCCACTCGTATGGCAAGGCTACCACGACGCAGCACCCCTCTTCATCGGAGAAAGCAAAATCTTGTCCCAAACGGGGATTCAGCAGGGGGACCCACTAAGTTCTCTGCTGTTCTCGCTAGCAGTGGACCCCGCCGCCAGAGCCGCAGACACAGACATCAACGTCTGGTACTTAGACGACGGTACACTGGCGGGTCCAATGCCACGCGTCATCTCCAGCATCCAACGAATCAAGGCAGAAATGGACAAAGTGGGTCTCAGCATTAATGCAACAAAGTGTGAGGTTACTTTCCTAGGAGGAGACCCACATCAGGATAAATCCAACGCTCTGCAGCAGCTCCACAACGTCCTTCCCGACATCCGGGAAGTTTCCATGGACGAGTTAGAGCTGCTTGGCGCGCCCATCCACGATCCTCAGATAAGACGCAGACTACTACTTGGACGGCATATGGTAGAAAAGCTTGTCAGACGTCTTAAGGCTCTGGATGAGGCACACCAGGCGTTCTTCCTACTTAAGAATTACGTGGCTCTCCCTCGCCTCTTGTATCTTCTGCGCAGTTCCCCGGCCTACCGTCACCCTGCACTGCTCACGAGGATCGACGAAGCCGTTCGCCGTGGCGTGGAGACCATCACGAACGTCCAACTACATGGTGATGCTTGGTGGCAGGCAACGCTGCCCGTTAGCCTCGGTGGGCTTGGTGTGAGGATGACGGCTGATCTTGCCCTGCCTGCTCACCTCGCATCACATGTAGCGTCAGCTGACACGATAGTGAACATCAACGGCTCCGTCGCTACTCGTGTTAGCGAGGCCACACGACATCTCATCGCTGAATGGGAACGACGCACAGGCCTGACGCCGCCGGAAGAGCCTAGGCAGCGGCACCAACGTGAGTGGGATCGTGCAGGAGCAGGAGCAATCAGCAAGCAGCTGTTGGAAAACAGCACGGTAGAAGTGGACCGGGCCCGACTCCGAGCCGCTGCGCAGCCGCACTCCGGCGCCTGGCTAAACGCCTTCCCAGCCGCCTACGTTGGCACACTGCTAGACTCCGACACACTGCGGACGGCAGTCGCCCTGCGGGTTGGCGCAGAGATATGTGCTCCTCACCGCTGCCGCTGCGGATTCGATATTGATGAGCGTGGCCTGCACGGTCTCTGCTGCCAACTGAGTGCCGGGCGCTTCCCGCGCCATGCGGAGCTGAACAATGTAATTAAGCGCGGGCTGGCGACCGCTGGCATGCCAGCGGTTCTAGAGCCGGCTGGATTGGACCGCGGGGATGGACGGCGCCCGGACGGCATCACAACCTTCCCCTACGCAGAAGGCAAGTGCCTCGTCTGGGACGCCGCCTGCGTCGACACCTTCTGCGCCTCGTCAGTTACCGCGTCCGCAGCACGGGCGAGCGCTGCTGCAACCGCCGCCGAAGGGCGCAAACGCCGGCGATATGCCGATATAAGCCGGCGCTATTTGTTTCGACCTGTCGCCGTTGAGACGTCCGGTGCGCTCGGCCCGGACAGTCACTCCTTCTTAAAGGAGCTCGGCCGACGCATCGCTCAGGCAACCGGAGACCGACGGGACATGGAGCGCCTCATGCAGCGCATATCGGTGGCGGTGGTGCGCGGTAACGCCACTGCCCTGCGACTGGCGGCGGCCGGAGACGCAGGAGCTGCTACATCCAGAATAGCCCGCTCCGACATGGACGTTTCAGCGATGAAGGCTACAGCCAAGAAAGCAGAATATAAAAACTCTGAACTGGAACCTGGTTCAAAAGGAATGCGGTCACCACTCCCAGCTTCGGCGTTAACCGGCCTCAAAAATCTGGGCAACACCTGCTACTTGAACGCCGTGGTGCAGTGCATCAACAACACGCCGGACCTCAACAACTTCTTCGTCAACGAGTTTCACCAGGACTGCATCATTCACGATGGTGAGCTGTCACGCGGCGAGGTGGCCCAGAAGCTGGCAGCTGCTATCAAGGTCCTCTGGAGTGGCCACTACAGATCAGTGGCGCTGCACGACCTGAAAGATGTGATAGGCCGACACCACGCGCGCTTCCGCGGCTCGGCGCAGCAGGACGCGCACGAGTTCCTCCTGCACCTGCTAGATTTTCTGCATGATGACTTGAGCGAGGTGCACCGCAAACAACCGCTCAAGGAGCAGAAGAACGATGGTGTGCCGGACGCGCGCGCTGCTAAGCTTGCGTGGGACGATTTCAAGGGCAGCAACCGTTCGTTCATCCTGAACCTTCTCTGGGGCCAGCACAAGTCGACGTTGCGGTGCTCGTGCTGTGGCCACCAATCGACCAAGTTCGAGACGTTTTCACACCTCTCCGTACCTATGCCTGCCAAACCGAGCTGCAGTTCGCTGTACGAGTGCATCGAGCTTTACATGGCTGGGGACACCATCAGCGGCTGGACGTGTCCAAAATGCAAGAGCAGCACTGAGGCCACCAAGCGGCTTGACATCTGGCGCCTGCCGCCCGTGCTTATCATTCATATACAGAGGTTTTGCAACGATGGCCTCTGGCGGAAAAAACAGTCAAACTTGCAATTCCCGCTGGAAAACCTGGACATGTCGCCTCACGTCCTCAACCAGGAGGCGCCATACCGTCACCACAAGTACCACCTCTACGGCGTAGTGAACCACTCCGGATCGATGGAGAGCGGACACTACACGGCCTTCTGTAGATGCGTCAACTCGGGCCGCTGGCACAAGTTCGACGACCAAGAGGTGCACCAGCTGAACAGCAGTGCCGTGCAGAGCCCGGCCGGCTACATCCTCTTTTACTCGGCCATCGACGGCCGGGTTTAGGCTTTAGCGAGCGGCGTGTCTGCCTCTGATACATGTGATACATGTTTGCAGGGACCCATCATGGTTTGTCGTGTGCGTGTATGTCATATGTGTATGTGCATGTGTATGTGCTCTCTATTCTACCGCATTTTCTTATAATATAAGTTACGAAAGTGGTCAGAACGGGAATCACTTCTTTTTCGAGTCAGCGAATGCTGAATTAAAACGATCGACGACTCTGCGCTAAATGCAGAGTAATACGACTAGCATTATCAGGGTCATCAGCACGCATTGGGGCGGTGCACTATTCTGCGGCGATTATTTTGACCCCTCAATCTTGGGAGGTGCTTGCAGCATTAAGCAACCCGGAAAAATCGGGTAAAATCGGCTGGTTATGTTGTTTCCCGCCCATTTCTGCTGCGGTTGAAACTGAGTCGCATGGCTCGCGTATACTTTCGCCGCATACGGCTCCTGACTGTTGCATGGCTGTGTGATGTGATGTGACGTTCGCTAGAAACACTGAAGGTTGAGGTGAGTTAATATGTATATATTGTCTGATTGATATGGAGTTGTACAAAATGCTGCATTTGTCATGTGACGTGATGTGTTGATAACCGTTTGGTATACAGCAAACATCTTCTTCCATCTTCAGTTGATGGTCATAGCCTCACAAACTTTGAGTTTGCTCCACCAACTTTGGCCAGATTTGATGGTATTTTAACATTAGCCAGCCATCCATTTGTAAACTCTCTAATATCACTCAATATGTCACACCAATTTTCTGAAAATCTGCCCATTTTAATAAGCTGTGCCATTGGAATTGGGTTTGTCACAAAGTACCTACCTATCACACTAGAGGTAGAACCAGGGCCTATTTTAAGGGAAAACCACTGGGGGGGAAAGTATTCCCATTTTTGGGGCACCTTTTTGTGGCAAAAAGTACCCCCATTTTTTCCCTCCGCTGATTTGGGCCGGTCACCTTATTTTGGTATTCGAGCTTAAGAAATTAACTTTTCGAATACAAAAAAAAATATTTTGTGGACATTTTTCCGATAATTTTTTGTTTTGGTCAACCCCCCCCAAAAATACAAATCCGATATAGCCATTTGGAAGAAAATGTAATTTCCATTCTTTTGGCGTTTTTTTTTTTCATTTTGCTTTGAAACTCTATTTTAAGATTTGTCCAACATTTATTGTTTTTCCACCAAAAATGGCATGGCATGACGTCATTGAAACGTTATTATCTCCCAAAATACTACATTCATTTCATTGAAATTTAGTGAGAAGACGTAGAATTGGTGCAGTATAAGGTACTGCAAGTTTCACGTTGATATTTATCACAGTTTTAAAGTTATTGAGAAAATACGGGAAAGCAAAGGATACATACAAACTTCAAATTCAATCACTTGAGAGAAGAAAACAACTACCGTTTTCATGTAGTGTTCTCCTAAGATCATTGTTTTTCACGTTCAGTGCAGGAAACGCGCAGGGGGGGGGGGATACTTGTATTGCATGCCTCCCCCAGATTCTTGTGTGTGTGTGTGTGTGTGGGGGGGGGGATTTACCCCTGATGTCCGCCCCCTGGATCCGCCAGTGGGGGCAGATGCCATCCCCCCTTAGATTTGTTATGGAAATAGCGGTAAACGACGCCATTTCGCGCCGCCATTTTTGATACAACTGCTTGCCTATCAATTGCCAACATCCTGTTAATTTGTTTACCTCGGGTCTCCTCAGATCACGTCACTAAGTCAAGTCTAGTGATCCCACCTCCAAAAAAATGTGAGGTCGTGCCGCCGCAGCACATTGTTTGACCGATCAGTTAGATACTCACAGGATTTAATCAGGTCACAAACACCTACAATTCTGCTATTTCGGATGATTTTTATATCGGTGACCTAAGGTGAAGTCTATTTTGTGACCTCCCAATTATAAGTCATTGGGGAAACATGAAAATGCATATAAATCCACAGGAAATAGCTAAATTTGCCCAATTTTCACCAGAGTCCCGCATCTTTTGCAAAATACAAAGATCCAGTGGCGGATCTAGGGTTGTGAAAAATGAGCAATTGCCCCCCTCCCCCAAGCCGCCTGAAATCAGTGCAAGATTGACACATTTCCTGATATAGAAGAAAATCTCAGCAACTTTTACTAAAGAAAGTTAACGTCTGTCAAGACAGCTCATATTCGGATTCGGATTCACATTCACCGGAACCCTACGATTTGGCTGAAAATGGGCACACATGTAGTATTCAGCCTCCCCATTCAGTGGTGTAAAGCGTTTCCCATTACATTGAGAACTTTAACCCCCAGAGGTCATCATAGTTCAAGGTCGTTGACCCCGGACCACTAAGATTTGGCTGAAAATTGGCACACATATAGTATTCAGCGTCCCTATTATGTGGTGTGAAGCATTTCCCATCACATTGAAAACTTTGACCTCCAGAGGTCATCGAAGTTCAAGGTTGTTGACCCGGGCCCCTACGATTTAGCTGAAAATTGGCACACATGTAGCACCAAGCATCCCCATTGAGTGGTGTAAAGCGTTTCCCATCACATTGAGAACTTTGACCTCCAGAGGTCATCATAGTTCAAGGTCGTTGACCCTGGACCCTACGATTTGGCTGAAGATTGGCACACATATAGTATTCAGCGTCCCTATTATGTGGTGTAAAGCATTTCCCATCACATTGAAAACTTTGACCTCCAGAGGTCATCGAAGTTCAAGGTTGTTGACCCGCACCCCTACGATTTAGCTGAAAATTTGCACACATGTAGCACCCAGCATCCCCATTCAGTGGTGTAAAGTGTTTCCCATTACATTGAGAACTTTGACCTCCAGAGGTCATCATAGGTCAAAGTCGTTGACCCCGGACCCCTACGATTTGGCTGAAAATTGGCACACATATAGTATTCAGCGTCCCTATTATGTGGTGTAAAGCATTTCCCATCACATTGAAAACTTTGACCTCCAGAGGTCATCAAAGTTCAATGTCGTTGACCCAGACCCCTATGATTTGGCTGAAAATTGGCACACATGTAGTGCTCAGCATCCCCATTCAGTGGTGTAAAGCGTTTCCAATCACATTGAGAACTTTGACCTCCAGAGGTCATCATAGGTCAAGGTCGTTGACCCCGGACCCCTACGATTTGGCTGAAAATTGGCACACATATAGTATTCAGCGTCCCTATTATGTGGTGTAAAGCATTTCCCATCACATTGAAAACTTTGACCTCCAGAGGTCATCATAGGTCAAGGTCGTTGACCCAGGACCCCTACGATTTGGCTGAAAATTGGCACACATATAGTATTCATCGTCCCTATTATGTGGTGTAAAGCATTTTCCATCACATTTAAAACTTTGACCTCCAGAGGTCATCAAAGTTCAAGGTCATTGACCCGGACCCCTACGATTTGGCTGAAAATTGGCACACATGTAGTACCCAGCATCCCCATTCAGTGGTGTAAGGTTTCCCATCACATTGACAAGTTTGACCTCCATCCTGTAAACTTTGTCATACAGCTCAGATTCGGATTCGGGATCACATTCACTGGACCCCTACGATTTGGCTAAAAATTGGCACACATGTAGTACCCAGCATCCCCATTCAGGGGTGTTAAGCGTTTCCCATCACATTGAAAACTTTGACCTCCAGAGGTCATGATAGGTCAAGTTCGTTGACCCCGGACCCCTATGATTTGGCTGAAAATTGTTCCACATGTAGTACTCAGCATATCCATTCAGTGGTGTGAAGCGTTTCCCATCACATTGAGAACTTTGACCTCCAGAGGTAGGTCAAGGTCCCATCGCAATAGGTCCAGGTCGTTGACCCCGAAGCCCTACGATTTGGCTTAAAATTGGCACACATGTAGTACTCAGCATCTCCATTCAGTGGTGTAAAAGGTTTCCCATCACATTGAGAACTTTGACCTCCAGAGGTCATGATCACCCAAAGTGCTGCCAAAGGTATGATACACATCCCGCATGAGCTAAGGTGAGATTGTTGGCCAAGGTCAAGGTCAGGTCACAAAAGGTTACTATGTTCAAAATATCTACGAAAGTCATGCAACACATGTTTTATGAGCTATTTTCCACGTAGAAATCGATAGTGATAGTAATTTTATCACCTGACTTCATTTACGTGAAGTTAATCGCCGTTCAGGTCAATGAAGGTTCAGGTGAAGTTCAGGAAAATGAAGGTCAAAATTTCATATTGATAAATATAAATAAAAAGGTTATGTTTCTAGACTAGTTTTGTCTCAGAAATACAGCCGTGTCATTCATTTGTTTGTATCTGGTAAAAAACCCCGCCCATTTACCCGTACTGCCATAAGCCATAAGTAAGTCAAAAATGGTGATATTATTCTCAAATTTGGTATGGTAGTTTCTCATATGTTGTTTCTCTGATATATATTCCGGCTTTTTGAATATCTTTGAAAAAAATTGATTTTGTGGGCATTTTCCCCCAACAAAAACTTTGTGCATTTGTGTGGTCAAAAACCAAATTGTCCAAAATCCGAGATAGCCATCTTGTACCCCTTGCTATTTTCTATCTTTTCATGTTGATGGATTGCATGTTACGCAAAATTTGGCATTTTACGGTCTATTACATTTTAGCTGATTTTGGTGTAAAATTTGTGTGTAGTGACTTCACTGAATTCGCTATAACTCGAAATTTTGTCGACAAAATTGATTTATTTTTCACAGAAGACGTAAACGTAATTTAGAAGAAGGTACCCGAAGTTTCACGTTGATGGCCCTATTCATGTTTGAGCTATTACGAAAATTAATCAGGGGCGTTAAACGCCACGCCCGCCCGCCCGCCCGCCCGCCCCCCACATTTTGCAATGAAAACAAAATTCTCGTCACGCCAAAGAAGAAGCAAAAAAGGGAACAAAAATGACCGAACTTGACCTATGATGACCTCTGGAAGTCAAAGTTTTCAATGTGATGGGAAACGCTTCACACCACTGAATAAAGACGCTGAGTACTACATGTGTGCCAATTTTCAGCCAAATCATAGAGGTCCGGGTCAACGACCTTGAACTTTGATGACCTCTGGAGGTCAAAGTTTTCAATGTGATGGGAAACACTTCACACCACATAATGGGGACGCTGCGTACTACATGTGTGCCAATTTTCAGCCAAATCGTAGGGGTCCGGGTCAACGACCTTGATCTTTGATGACCTCTGGAGGTCAAAGTTTTAAATGTGATGGGAAATACTTTACACCACATAATAGGGACGCTGAATACTATATGTGTGCAAATTGTGAGCCAAATCGTAGGGGTCCGCGGTCAACGACCTTTACCTATGATGACCTCTGGAGATCAAAGTTCTCAATGTGATGGGAAACACTTCACACCACTGAATAAAGACACCGGGTACTACATGTGTGCCAATTTTCAGCCAAATCGTAGGCCGGGGTCAACGACCATGACCTATGATGACCTCTGGAGGTCAAAGTTCTCAATGTGATGGGAAACGCTTTACACCACTGAATGGGGATGCTGAGTACTACATGTGTGCCAATTTTTTAGCCAAATCGTAGGGTCCGGGTCAACGACCTTGATCTTTGATGACCTCTGGAGGTCAAAGTTTTCAATGTGATGGGAAATGCTTTACACCACATAATAGGGACGCTGAATACTATAGGTGTGCCAATTTTCAGCCAAATTGTAGGGGTCCGGGGTAAACATCCTTGACCTAGGATGACCTCTGGAGGTCAAAGTTCTCAATGTGATGAGAAACGCTTTACACCACTGAATGGGGATGCTGAGTACTACATGTGTGCCAATTGTCAGCCAAATAGTAAGGGTCCGGGGTCAACGACATTGACCTAGGATGACCTCTGGAGGTAAAAGTTTTCAATGTGATGGGAAATGCTTTACACCACATAATAGGGACGCTGAATACTATATGTGTGCCAATTTTCAGCTAAATCGTAGGAGTCCGGGGTCAACGACCTTGACCTATGATGACCTCTGGAGGTCAAAGTTCTTAATGTGATGGGAAACGCCTTTCACCATTGAATGGGAATGCTGAGTACTACATGTGTGCCAATTTTCAGCCAAATCGTAGGGCTCCGGGGTCAACGAACTTGACCTATGATGACCTCTGGAGGTCAAAGTTTTCAATGTGATGGGAAATGCTTTACACCACATAATAGGGACGCTGAATACTATATGTGTGCCAATTTTCAGCTAAATCGTAGGGGTCCGGGGTCAACGACCTGGACCTATGATGACCTCTGGAATTTAAAGTTCTCAATGTGATGGGAAATGCTTTATACCACATAATAGAGACGCTGAATACTATATGTGTGCCAATTTTCAGCCAAATCGTAGGGGTCCGGGGTCAACGACCTTGACCTATGATGACCTCTGGAGGTCAAAGTTCTCAATGTGATGGGAAATGCTTTACACCACTGAATGGGGATGCTGAGTACTACATGTGTGCCAATTTTCAGCCAAATAGTAGGGTCCGGGGTCAACGACCTTGACCTATGATGACCTCTGGAGGTCAAAGTTTTCAATGTGATGGGAAACGCTTTACACCACATAATAGGGACGCTGAATACTATATGTGTGCCAATTTTCAGCTAAATCGTAGGGGTCCGGGGTCAACGACCTTGACCTATGATGACCTCTGGAGGTCAAAGTTCTCAATGTGATGGGAAATGCTTTACACGACATAAAAGGGACGCTTAATACTATATGTGTGCCAATTTTCAGCTAAATCGTAGGGGTCCGGGGTCAACGACCTGGACCTATGATGACCTCTGGAATTTAAAGTTCTCAATGTGATGGGAAATGCTTTATACCACATAATAGGGACGCTGAATACTATATGTGTGCCAATTTTCAGCCAAATCGTAGGGGTCAGGGGTCAACGACCTTGACCTATGATGACCTCTGGAGGTCAAAGTTCTCAATGTAATGGGAAATACTTTACACCACTGAATGGGGATGCTGAGTACTACATGTGTGCCAATTTTCAGCCAAATCGTAGGGGTCCGGTGAATGTGAATCCGAATCCGAATCTGAGCTGTCTTGACAGACGTAGAAAGTTAGCTTACGCGCCCTGGACGGGGAGGTAAGGGGGGGGGGCGAAATCCACCCACCCCTCCGGTTTTTCGCAGATAGCGCAAAAATGGCGGTGCTGCGCGCCACCTTTTTTTGCATACCTGTTTCGAAATGAACTACCCGTATTATGTCAAATTATTGATATCGGGTCATCTCAGGTCAGGTCACCAGACCAGGTCACGTGATGACCCCACCTCCAAAACGTTTGCGGTAGTACCGCAGCCACAGTTTTAGGCCGATCGGTTTCAATCTTGTAGGATTTGATAAGATGATAGATACCTACAATTTGTTTATCTCGGATTTTGTTTTATAAGCGACCAATGCTTGTGATTTCATGGCGGCACCAGACCATTGTTTCACCTCCTGGATTGAAGGAGGCACAGTGCCCCGGTGTCTACCCTCGCCCCAAAGTGCCGCCTACCGTCACGACAAAGAAATTTAGCTCGTCTAGTCGTCCCGGAGCCGTGATACTATTGCTGTTTACGTGACAAATTGTCAATCTATTGTGTATAGGACCTGGATTTTGTTCAACACCACCCAATAGCAAAAGTAAGTATATATCATTTTGTGTATTTGCAAATTTAAATACTTTGTTTGAGGTTTCTGTTCGCCGTAACATTTGCTTGAAAAGGTAGGGTGAATTATGTACACTGTGGTATGCTTGTGTGATGAAGGGTTGTGCGTGTTCAGCATGTCCCGAGTAACGAGGAGTAGTGGGCCGACAGGGGATATTCGGAGTTTGGAGTGGCGTAAATATGGGATTCTGCTTAGAACTGCCGTCGCCGAACGAAGGGGCGCCCACTCTCTCCCTCCATGACGCTGTTGGAGGTGCTGTTGATGTAAGGAAGGTAGCTGAGGACGGCCGGGGCTCTGGCCGCGCGCCTCCAGGCTGTGCCGCACGATAGATGACT
The DNA here is from genome assembly GCA_036785665.1 of Chirona hameri. Taxonomy (NCBI): domain Eukaryota; kingdom Metazoa; phylum Arthropoda; class Thecostraca; order Balanomorpha; family Balanidae; genus Chirona; species Chirona hameri. The sequence continues at coordinate 291,193 of JAXIVJ010000089.1, read as the reverse complement.
CCAGCGGCGCCGCAGCAGCGGACGGGCGCCGGTGACGCAGCCTGGGAACGCAGCAAAATCACCAGCAGAGGCATTGATGCACTGAGGCAGCGAGCGTAGGTGGCAAGTTAAACAAACGTTAAGCAGACGTTTGTAAACAAAACAAAAATAGGTTACGTAAATAAATAAGTAAATGTTGCGTAATAACCATTGAGTGACTCATGAAATGTTAACGATAGGTGGAGCACGAGCACGCACAAACCAGACACCATAGCAAACCCATAGCACACAAAAGCACGAGTAACACAAAATTATGTAACTGCAAAAACTCCATTTTCAAGAACCCCTAATGTTGAGTCAATGCGCAACGCTTCAAATGGCTTCTAACATGCCAAAGTGTAGTATCCAATAAGTGATCACATTTATACGCCGTGTTTTCTGGTAGACATAATCGCCATACACACGCATGGCGATTATGTCTACCATGTCGATTATGTCGATTATGTCTACCGCTGTCGGCGCCGCTCCGCTCTTTATGTAGACTAGTCATTCAAGGCGGCGCCGTCGCGGCAAAATGCCAACGAAACAACAATGCAAAAATTACACAAGCATACAAACTAATGTGGGGTATAGTATGACGCTTAGTGCCCAATCACGAATCGTCATCATACTCAACTTGTGACCGTCACAGCCGCTGGCGTCCACGGCTTGACGGCGCCCACGGACCCACGACGGCCGGGTCGTCCCGGCCCGGCTCCTCCGCGCTGACCGGTACTGGCGCCGCCGGCCGCGGCGGCCCAGCGCGCCACGATGACGCGGCGGCCGGGTGGCCAACCACAGCGCCGCCGCCCGCAGGTCACGGCACTTGTCCAATGACCTCGCACCACGGCGCGCCAGGTCGAGCCGCCGGCCCCGCGGGCCACGTGTGACGTCACGGGTCGAAGGTCGCACGCAGCGTTCACCTGCCCGCCAGCCGACCGCTGCGCCGCGTCTGCACGACCCGGTACGCATCCCCTGGGCGGGGGCCGGCGGACGGGCGGCGCCAGGCCGGCCGGAGTCCGGGGCGGCGAACACGGCGTGGTCAGGGTCGATGCTGCGAAGATCGCCCAACCTTCTGATGACTCGGGTGGGCCCGAGTCGAGAGGTGTGTGGTGCGTGTGTGTGGTGCGTGTGTGCGTGTGCGGTGCGTGTTGCGTGTGTGTTGCGTGTGTGCGCGCGTTGCGTGTGTGCGCGCGTTGTGTGCACGTTGCGTGTGTGTGTGCGTTGCGTGTGTGTGCGCGTTGTGTGCGTGTTGCGTTGTGCGCGCGTTGTGTACGTGTTGCGTTGTGTGCGAGTTGTGTGCATGTTGCGTTGTGTGCGGGTTGTGTGCGTGTTGCGTTGTGTGCGCGTTGTGTGCGTGTTGCGTTGTGTGCGCGTTGTGTGCGTGTTGCGTTGTGTGCGCGTTGTGTGCGTGTTGCGTGGTGTGCGCGTTGTGTGCGTGTTGTGTGCGTGTTGCGTTGTGTGCGCGTTGCGTTGTGTGCGTTGCGTTGTGTGCGCGTTGTGTGCGTGTTGCGTTGTGTGCGCGTTGTGTGCGTTGCGTTGTGCGCGCGTTACGTTGTGTGCGTTGCGTGGTGCGTGCGCGCGTGTTGCGTTGTGTGCGCGCGTGTTGCGTTGCGTGCGTTGCGTTGTGCGCGCGTTACGTTGTGTGCGTTGCGTGGTGCGTGCGCGCGTGCTGCGTTGTGTGCGCGCGTGTTGCGTTGTGTGCGCGCGAGCGCGCGTGTTGCGTTGTGTGCGCGCATGTTGCGTTGTGTGCGCGGGTGGTGCGTGCTGCGCGTGCTGCGCGTGCTGCGCGTGCTGCACGTGCTGCGCGTGCGTGCGCGTGGGTGCGTGCGCGTGCGTGCGTGCGCGTGCGTGCGTGCGCGTGCGTGCGTGCGTGCGCGTGCGTGCGCGTGCGTGCGCGTGCGTGCGTTCGCGTGCGTGCGTGCGTGCGTGCGTGCGTGTGCGTGCGTGCGTCCGTGCGTCCGTGCGTGCGTGCGTGCGTGCGCGCGCGCGCGCGCGTGTGTGTGTGTGTGTGTGTGTGTGTGTGTGTGTGTGTGTGTGTGTGTGTGTGCGTGTGCGTGTGCGTGTGCGTGTGCGTGTGCGTGTGCGTGTGCGTGTGCGTGTGCGTGTGCGTGTGCGTGTGCGTGTGCGTGTGCGTGTGCGTGTGCGTGTGCGTGTGCGTGTGCGTGTGCGTGTGCGTGTGCGTGTGCGTGTGCGTGTGCGCGTGCGTGTGCGTGTGCGTGTGCGTGTGCGTGTGCGCGCGCGTGTGCGTATGCGTGTGCGTGTGGGTGGGTGTGTGCGTGCGTGTGCGGGTGTCTGGATGGTAGTGGTGAATGTTGACGGCTAATGAGGCGGAAGTTTGACCTGGCGCTGGTGACAAAACAGCACAAACGTGTGAAGGATTGGCATTTACGTTTATTTGTTGCGAAAAATGTCGCTTACGGTTATTCGTTCAGTTTTACTGTCCGCTTAGAAGCATCCGATTCGACAGATTGCAAATCATAAGGTGGGCATCTTGATATGTATTTCAAATATTGCGTAGATTAAAGGAGACAGTCCACCTTTAACAAATCTCAGAAAAGATTAAGAGAAGCTAGAAATTAATTATCATGTTACTAGTAAGCCAAACAACAAAATGTTGTGGGCGGCTGCCCCCTGCTGCCCCCCCCCCCCCCCCCGGCTCCTACGCCTATGCATCCACATATATATATGAACGCAGAAAGAGCAAACCATAATGTCAGTTATTTGGTTCCAATTCAGATGTTTTCCTCTGAATGGAAATATTTAATGCGAAATCGGGACATTGCACGTGCGTGACGTATAATTTCCCTAAAGCCCAGGCTACACTATGCGTGATTTTCCGCAAATCACGTGCGTGCTATCCGTGTTGTCGGGATTTGCGTGACAAAGTAAGTTCAGTTGATAGTAAATGCATTGGGTGAGCTACACTGGCACATCCAAGGGCGTACACAATGGGGGGGGGGGGGCAAACAGGGCAATCCCCCCTGAAGGTCTGTACTTTTGGTCCCTTTGGTCGAAAAAATGAATGATTTTTTGTTTGTTTTTTAAGAGAAAAACTGAGAATATGCCCTTTTAAAAATATAGTGGGCCAAATCCGGTGAGTTTTTTTTGTGGTGGTACTTTATGCCCCCCCCCCCCCCTGCTAAAAAATGCCCCCTCCTGGAGCGAATCCTGGGTACGCTACTGGGCACATCACGCAGATCCCGGATGAAACGTCAAGGACCTTCCGCAGACACGTCACGGACGGACCGATGAAATGTTCCAAATTCTGAACTTGTGTTTTCAGAGATTGCGTGTTACAGGGTTTTTATCATTTTGCTTGATTTCGCGTATTGTAGTCTATAATAGACCTAAACTTGAATAATTTGTGCTGAGTATCGTGGCGGAAGGTGAATGAAGAAGCGTTGGAGCAAATTGTCAGCGTTGAAACTTGTGTTGAAGCTGGTAGATATGTATGCAGTGGTTTATCCATTTTCCTTGCGTAATTTGCTTGACCGGCCGATCCCGGACGTCAAGTGAGTTATGCAAACACGGAGAACACGCGCGTGATTTCCTTGACAATTGCACGCATAGTGTAGCCTGGGCTTAAAGGAAATAGTTCACCTTCTGAAAATTTTCAGAACACGATTTTATTATATTTTTTAATACAGTTTCTTTTTTTCTTTACAAAAATGGTCCTACATCGCGCCAATTCAGGACAGAAAGTCGTAAATTATTAATGTTATGGTGTGCGTTATTGGTCTGCGCATGCCCCATGGCAGTGCTGGCACTCAGACGGTACGGTATATCGGTATATCATATATGCGCCGCATTCCTTCGCCAAAAAGTCAAATATCTTCGGCTGGAGAGTCTTTTCAGCCAAGAAAAGTTGCAGATAAGGATTTCTCAACGCGGGCTACAAAACTGCTATTTCAGTTCAAAATCCCATGTTGAAGGTGAACTATTTCCTTTAAGAATATTGCTGAGAAAAGTGTTTATAGACGATTTTAGCGCCATATATCTCAAAGCTCATTCGTGCAATGAAGGGACTAAGATACTGAAACAGCATGTTCTTGTCCAGCACTATATATTTAAATGTTATAATACGTAATATATCCCCCAAGCCATACGTCATAATCATACGTCAAATCGGCCAATAGCGATGGGAGCCCACACCGGATACTCGTCCCGGCTTCTAGGACTCCGGTAAACTAATTAAGGGGTTTCTATGAAGATTTGAAAGCTTCTAAGTCCATTTTCGAGCATGGGCTACAACTTGGCTATCTCAACTCAAAATCCTTTGTTGAAGGTGAACTGTTCCCCTTCGAGAGAAGCATAACACATTGTATAGGCTAATTAATTGCATAGGTTAATCATCGCTAAACATATATTTTCTCATAATTGTCGCATCTTCACCAATTTGAGTACCTACTTACATAGTAGCTGAAATAAGCCAGCTCACAACCGTTGCTGAAACATTCGATTATTTCATACGTTTCCAGCTCTCGCTAGTTATTTCAATCGACAGCTGGTATTTCATAGCAGTCACAATACCGCATTCACGAATGCCAAGCTGCTAAACAGGAAATGAAGTGAACGAGATGAAAAAGAGACCCTTTGGGGAAAATACGATGTCGCTTACGGGGAATGCGATCAAATGTATTAATGTATTGTTTCGTTAAAGGAAATAGTTCACCTTCGGAAAATTTTCAGAACACGATTTTATTATATTTTTTTAATACAGTTTCTTTTTTTCTTTTCAAAAATGGTCCCACATAGCGCCAATTCAGGACAGAAGGTCGTAAATTATTAATGTTATGGTGTGCGTTATTGGTCTGCGCATGCTCAGACCAGTGCTGGCACTCTCAGACGGTACGGTATATCATATATGCGCCGCATTCCTTCGCCAAAAAGTCAAATATCTTCGGCTGGAGAGTCTTTTCAGCCAAGAAAAGTTGCAGATAAGGATTTCTCAACACGGGCTACAAAACTACTATTTCAGTTCAAAATCCCATGTTGAAGGTGAACTATTTCCTTTAAGTTAAATTTATGACAAAGACCACATGCCAACGCTTTCGGACAAGCTCCAAAGACAAACCGGGCAAGCTTAAAGGAAATAGTTCACCTTCAACATGGGATTTTGAACTGAAATAGCAGTTTTGTAGCCTGTGTTGAGAAATCCGTATCAGCAACTTTTCTTGGCTGAAAAGACTCTCCAGCCGAAGATATTTGACTTTTTGGCGAAGGAATGCGGCGCATATGTGATATACCGTACCGTCTGAGAGTGCCAGCACTGGTCTGAGCATGCGCAGACCAATAACGCACACCATAACATTAATAATTTACGACCTTCTGTCCTGAATTGGCGCAATGTAGGACCATTTTTGAAAAGAAAAAAGAAACGGTATTAAAAGATATAATAAAATCGTGATCTGAAAATTTTCCGAAGGTGAACTATTTCCTTTAACCCGCGCCGTGCCGGTGCTCGGCGCCGTGTCGGGGGGGGGGGGGGGAAGGGGGACGTTTCGACCCCCCTCTAACTCTGCTTCTATGGGACGTGGACAAAAACCGAAAAACCGTTCCAAAGCTCGTGAAAATGCATTTGGAAACTGTCAGTCATTTTTCTGCTCAGGTCAATATTGAGGTCACCAGAGGTCATCAAGGGTCAGATTTTCAAGTTTTAGGACCTCGCTCCAAAAGCCCCCAGATATCACAAGAACTATGATAGCTAGGAACAAACGGACAAAAGCAATGGAAAGCGCTTGCAAAATGCAATCACTAAGTTGTCCTTAGATTTAAGCTCAAGTCAACAGTTTAGGCTCCAGAGGTCATCAAATGTAAATTTGTGTTATCAAAACAGTTTTCACAAATATCTTTTACCTAATAAAGATCGGGCAATGATTGCGACGCCATCGTGTTTGTCTCGTCAAGGCACTTCGCATTGTACACATGATGACCAGTTTAGGTCAACTTAGAAATTTTACCTCGGGTCAAGGTCAAGTGGTGACCCAATTAGGTCATGTTGCACATTGGGAGACGTGTCTGGATGAGACAAACACATTAGTACCGGTTTCACTTCTCTATCTTGATTTTGTCGAGTTATTGGCAAAAAAATGATGGTAACCTCGGATGACCTCATTTGACCCTGTAGGGGTCACTGAACAAAATGTCTTGGAACTTCAAGAATGGCCATGATAACATGATCCAGAGAGAATTGGGCGGATATCATTCGTATCCTCATAATAGGAATCATTTGAATATTTCCCCATTGACTTATAATGGGGAGGTCACGAAATTGACCCGACCTAAGGTCACCGATATAAAACAAAGTCCGAGATATACGAATTGTAGGCACCCTTATGCAATCCCGTAAGTACGAAATCGATCGGCCAAAAACTGTGGCTGTGGTACGACTGGAAACATTTTTGGAAGTAGGGTCACGTGACCTGGCCTGGTGACCTGGCCTAAGATGACCCGAAGTCCAAAATTTTACACTATGTGGTTAATTGATGTCCCAACAGCTGTACCAAAAACGGTGGCGCTGCACGTCGTCGTTTTTCTCTATTTTCGAAAAACCTTAGGGGGCCGTCTAAACGCTCCCCCGGCACGGCGCGGGTTAAAGGAAATAGTTCACCTTCAACATGGGGTTTTTAACTGAAAATGCAGTTTTGTAGCCCGTGTTGAGAAATCCTTATCTGGAACTTTTCTTGGCTGAAAAGACTCTCCAGCCGAAGATATTTGACTTTTTGGCGAAGGAATGCGGCGCATATATGATATACCGTACTGTCTGAACTGTGCCAGCACTGCATGGAGCATGCGCAGACCAATAACGCACACCATAACATTAATAATGTACAACCTTCTGTCCTGAATTGGCGCGATGTAGGACCATTTTTTTAAAAGAAAAAAAGAAACTGTATTAAAAAATATAATAAAATCATGTTCTGATAAATTTTCAGAAGGTGAACTATTTCCTTTAAAGGAAATAGTTCACTTTCGGATTTTTTCTCTCTTCAGAACACGATTTTATTATATTTTTAATACAGTTTCTTTTTTTCTGTTTAAAAATGGTCCTACATCGCGCCAATTCAGGACAGAAGGTTGTAAATTATTGATTTTATGGTGTGCGTTATTGGTCTGCGCATGCTCCATGGCAGTGCTGGCACTTTCAGACGGTACGGTACATCATATATGCGCCGTATTCCTTCGCCAAAAAGTCAAATATCTTCGGCTGGAGAGTCTTTTCAGCCAATAAAAGTTGCAGATAAGGATTTCTCAACACGGGCTACAAAACTGCTATTTCAGTTCAAAACCCATGTTGAAGGTGAACTATTTCCTTTAAGGCTAGAGGACATAACTAGAGCCCTTCATGGAATGGGAATCCCCATGAAACCCATGGAACGAGATGGAAATGGGTGGGAATGGGGCAATTTTGGGAAATGGAACGGGTTGGAACGGGTTTCGGACAGACCATATAATTTTTAGAACAAAAAGTGAAATATGCTGAAACGGCATGGGAATGGGAGCGCCATCAATTATGAATTCGGATTGGAACAGGTTTGGATCTGGCTGAATGGGCTGGAACAGGATGGGGGCTGAAAATGTGTCCCATGAAGGGCTCTAGACAGAACCATCAGCCGAACAGTGACGCCAGCAAGGCGGGTCTGCTGCACTACACACGGCTCGCAAGTCGCCGGGTTCAGGTGCACCCTGGCTTGTGAGGAGTTCGCTCTGACGCTCGACTCCCCTGGCCGGCCAATGTCAATGCCAAATGTGAAGTGCAACTGGGGACATTGGACCGAGGGTTCATCCCTGTGCTGGGGACATTGGACTCCAGCGAGGGTTCATCCCTGTGCTGGGGACATTGGACTCCAGCGAGGGTTCATCCCTGTGCTGGGGACATTGGACTCCAGCGAGGGTTCATCCCTGTGCTTGGGACATTGGACTCCAGCGAGGGTTCATCCCTGTGCTGGGGACATTGGACCGAGGGTTCATCCCTGTGCTGGGGACATTGGACCGAGGGTTCATCCCTGTGCTGGGGACATTGGACTCCAGCGAGGGTTCATCCCTGTGCTGGGGACATTGGACTCCAGCGAGGGTTCATCCCTGTGTTGGGGACATTGGACTCCAGCGAGGGTTAATCCCTGTGTTGGGGACATTGGACCTCAGCGAGGGTTCATCCCTGTGCTGGGGACATTGGACCCCAGCAAGGGTTCATCCCTGTGCTGGGGACATTGGACCCCAGCGAGGGTTCAGGTGTGCGGCGTGACGTCATGGTTACAGCCGGCGACATTGGACTCCAGCGAGGGTTCAGGTGTGCGGCGTGTCGTCTTGGTTACAGCTGGCGACATTGGACTCCAGCGAGGGTTCAGGTGCCCCGCGTGACGTCATGGTTACAGCTGGCGACATTGGACCCCAGCGAGGGCTCAGGTGCCCGGCGTGACGTCATGGTTACAGCCGGCGACATTGGACCCCAGCGAGGGTTCAGGTGCCCGGCGTGACGTCATGGTTACAGCCGGCGACATTGGACCCCAGCGAGGGTTCAGGAGTGCGGCGTGACGTCTTGGTTACAGCTGGCGACATTGGACTCCAGCGAGGGTTCAGATGCCCGGCGTGACGTCTTGGTTACAGCTTGCGACAGTGCTCTCATGGTCACAGTTTAGGATGGCCTGATTCCACGCCGTGCCTGGGGAGCAATCCATCGGCATGGCCTCGCCGAAGACGCATCGGTAATACTTGTGACAGTCGCTCTTGTCTTCGAGGTACTCACCATGTGTACAGGAAGCTGAAAAAGACGACAATGTCGTTAGGAGAGCAATTTGTGACTGAACGAAAGTGCAGACATTTTCTGAATGCCAGCGGAGACTGTCTATTCACCGACAACAAAGCTGCAGTGATAGCTCGAAAGGGAATTTGTCCCTCGATAATTGTTTTGAGGCATGCATTAGAAGACAAAAAACATTGGTATCCGAATTATCCTACTAAATTATCTGTAATAAAATGTATGACTTGCCGTTTTGTATTGCCTAATGCCCGATATGTCCTAAAAATTAGCTTTAAATACTACTTCTGATTTTTTGTTTAGATGCTGATCATCTTACTCAGCCAACGACACATTAGATCCCAAAAAATATTAGGTAATTCTCCTTGGTCATGGGCACGAGGAGATGGTAGAAGCGTCATATCGCATGTTGCAGAAGTAGATATGACCTGAATGATATTAGCATGTTACGACGAAGTGACTGTTGAGCAATACAGGGGGCAGATCCAGCCGCTAAGTTTGGGGGGGCAAAACATTTTGGCATTCAGCAGTCACGCAGCCAGGATTTTTATCAATGTTGTTGACGGGGGTGGGGGGGGGGGGGGGGAGGGAGGGGAGGGAGGGGAGGGGGTAGGTGGTAGGGTCGTGTCGTCAGAGAATCTCATTTTATCTAGTGTAAATTTGTTTTGCTCTGGGGGGTGGGGGGAGGAGCATGGCCCCGTAGCCCCCCCCCCCCCCCCTCTGGCTACGTACTGGCTTTCAGATACCCACATTTCGTTGCAAAGACTCTGACGTCGAGAGCCGATAACTGACAAGCACCTGTTTGGGAGAAGGCCGTGTCATATCGGTACCACACAAACGATAGGATGTAAAACAAAAGTAACGCCTAAGCATATATAAAATACTTTATCAATATGCTGACGCAAGTTCTAAAGATGATATTAAACGGACATCGAAATTAAAGTGTTATTTTTTTTACCCAAAGGTAGGAATGAGCCTGCTTCAAACGAGGGCGTTTGGCGTCTCCGTTATCGTTTTGTCACAGCTTTTCGTGCACCGACGACTGACGAGCGGCAAATACGCGGAACGCTAGCCTGTTGTTTACCGGGTCAGGTTTGTAACCTAATTTCACTTTTGCTACGTAGGAATAGGATCATAAGACGACGAAATGAACCGTGAACAAATCTGGACAACCATAACGATGGTATAACATATCACCTCCAGAAAATACGGTTATACATTTAGCGTTCGTGCGATCTTTTTCCGTTTTTTTTTCAATTAAAGATTTGACGACCCACTTAGTCGCCAACTCTTATGGACTCGCCAGTCGCCAGCGAACACCAACACATTGGTCATATTAGCGCCCAGGGGCCGTAGCTCTACCGGGGTTCGAAACATGTGACCACGTGGGAACCCCACGTGAGAGGGGTGAGAAACACGTGGGAACCCCACGTGAGAGCCAGACATAAAGACATAAAGACATAAAAGAAAAGTGCAACAAAGAGCCTCTTGGGCCCATCCGAGGTTGCACCCCACCCCCCCCCCCCCCCCCCCCTCCACCAGTCTCGCCCCTTCAAATCACCTTACTCTACCTGCATAAAAGAAGGCTAATCCCACGAGTATTTATGAACTAATCCCTTCTCTGTAAAGTATTTATCTAATCTAATTTTGAAGGAAGCAAGTGTCACTGCATCAGCGACATCCCCTGGTAGCATATTCCAATGTCCTACAACCCTTCTACTGAAAAATGGCTGTCGTAGCCTAGCCCTACTTTGTTTCATAATGAGTTTATGCTGATGACCTCTACCTCGATTTTCCCTATTGAACTCAAACATACCCTTTAAATATCCAGAATGCTGACTATTTACAAATTTGAAGACTTCAATTAGATCTCCTCTTAGCCTTCTATATCTAAGTGAAAACATACCCAATTTCTTTAATCTATCTTCATAAGGTAAACTACCAAGACAATTAACCATTTTTGTTGCCCTTTTTTGAACTCTTTCTAACAACCAGCATTCTTTCTCATATGTTGGAGACCAGGCTTGTACACAATACTCCAAATGTGGTCTAACGTATGCACAATACAGTTTTGTTATTACCTTTTCAGTCTTGTAGGAAACATTTCTGTTAATGGCCCCTAGCATTCTAAGCGCCTTTTTCCTAGCTTCTACAACCTGGTCTGACGCTGATAGTCTATTGTTTACCACGACACCTAAATCTCTTTCCTTTTCAATCTGCTCCATTTTCTGCCCACCCATTTCATACCTATGTTTACTGCTAACCCGTCCAGCGTGCATAATCTTACATTTACTCAAATTGAATTTCATCTGCCATGCTTCAGACCACTCAACTAGCTTGTCCAGATCTGATTGAAAAACATCCTGATCATGTTTTCCTCTAATAATCCTGACAACTTTTAGATCGTCTGCAAATTTCAAGACTTTGCTGTCTATACTGTTCTCAATTGCATTCACAAATATTATAAAAAGCAATGGGCCCAGGACTGAGCCCTGTGGAACCCCACTGAGAACCTCCTTCCATTGTGATTGGCACCCATTCAATTTAACCCTTTGCTGGCGTCCTGAAAGCCACGTTTCTATCCAATCCAGAATATTGCCCCTGATCCCATGAATTTTAAGTTGCAACCCCAGTCTTGTATGGGGGACTTTGTCAAATGCTTTACTGAAATCAAGAAAAGCTACATGCTTTATGCTTTACTGTTTACCCTGATCAAAGCTATCTGTTGCAACATCCAAAAACGTCTTAACCACTCGGCTATTACGCCCCCTTAGCGTTCGTACGATAATTTAAAGTGCTTACTTAGTCACTAAATTATCCAAATACGACGGACTTTTAATACATACACGGAGATATACGCTACATCACGAATATGAGCCTCTCCGCGATCTGGATGTCACTTACTGCCACGTCGTCACCAAGAGTCGTACGTGATTCAGATGCTCGAAGGTGAAAACGATGATCATTAGAACGTTAGCCCTTTACCAAAACTGAATATCTCACTGGACATATAAGCTTGGAATATCTTTATGAAAATACGAAATACAACCAGAGCTAAAACGTTATCTTGAGCGAAAGTATATATGCATGTATTTGTGTAAAATATTCAACGAAGGATTTGGCATGCAACTCTTCGTACCACAACTGGTATCACTGTCCCGGCTGGATGTGCTAAAAATGGCTTAATGCGAATGCGTTTGAGGTTTCAATTTCACTCTTTCCATATGTTTGGTGACGGTTGGCGTTAACCCTCGCCCTACGGGAACTTTTTCACCTTCGCCCTACGGGGGGCCTGACAGGCCCCCCTGTTAACTTCCAAACCAAGCAACTTAGAGCAATGCGGTAAGAACCAGCATGTTGCCTGTCGTGAGAGAAATCTAACAGTAGGCGATTTTTAGGTTTCAGGTCAACGAGTGACCTTCCAGGTCAAGTGAATGACCTCGGATTTACCACGTCCAGAACAGCGATTTTGCTCTTCAGAAAACCTCAAAATTATAAATTGATAAATGTAAATAAAAAGGCATGTTCCTAGACCAGTTTTGGCTCAGACATACAAAAAAAGTAATTATTTGTTCGTATCTTGTCCAAAAATGTCAACAAAAAGTTAGTCAAAAAATGACGTCATCAGTTTCTTACACTTAGGAAGCCATCACTCAGTCAATAATGGAGATATTGCTTTGAAATTTGGTATGAGTATGGTCCATACTCAGTTGTCTCACATATATTCCGTTTTTTTATATCTTTGAAAATTTTGATTTTGTGAGGGTTTTCCAAAAAAAAGTTTTTTTTATTTTAGGGGTCAAAAACTCAAAATTGTGAAAATCCGAGATGGCCATTTTAAAGAGAATGCCATTTTGTATCTTTGGTGAATTTAATTTTCAATTTTCTTTCAAACTCTGTTTTCTACGATTTTTCAAATATTTCTCATTTTTTTTACCATGTCATCAAAACATTTTTATCTCCCAAAATACTTAACCAATTTCAAATAAATGTATACAGCCAACGTATAATTGTTGTAAACTCAGCTACCAAAAATTTCAGAAAGATGCACCGCATGTGTCAAAAGTTATGTAACCTCGGCCACGTGATTTCGTTATGTTCTCAGTTAAAATTCGTTATTTTTCTTAGGTGGAATAGGAGGGTGCAGGCCCTTTGAATCACGTGCCAGCCTATTTCGCTCAGTGATCAAGATCACATGATGACATAATTAAATATTTCGCCGATAGAGGCGTCTGTGGGTCCTCAATATATCAATGTTTCTCATCTATTTCCAGACCGATAATGTTATAAAAATAGCTAAAAGTGTCTTCCAGAGCAAACAAAAACGTTCAATTGTGCAAAATGAAACGAAAAATGTCAACAAATTATCTATTGTATAATCAAGCCAGGTCATTTTGGAAATCAACCTCACCTCAGGAGACGTGACCTTGAGGTCATGGAGTGACGGGGTCCTGCTAGCATCATTGAATGCAGCTCGACGGGACAGATATAATGCCGTTGAGTTAAGCTCTCTATCACAATAATGATGTGCAAAGTTATTACCAAAGACCATGATTTTTCAACAACAGCAAACAATATATATAGGAAAAACCTATTCTTAATTTCTTACCATCGAAGGTCAATATATCGAAGTCGATTCTGGCAAGAAACAAATTCTGAATTTTAAATGGCCACATGATAAAATCACGTGATCTGGCCTAAGATCACATTCCACAGTAAGACAACTGGTGGGTGCCGTCTGACCATTTTTAATCTTCTTGAAAAGTTTGCATTGGGGTTTCAAGGACGGGGAATTCATGGGTGGTGACCAAAAAAATCCCCCAATTTTTTTTCTCTCCAAAATACGGCCTTCCGTATTTTCCCAAGTTCACTGTGCAGGCCTAATTTTGACGACCAATATCTCCGAGACAAAACAAAAACGATTTTGAAAACTTTTTTGTTTGAATCAGGATTAGTCTAAGAACAATTTGGCAGTCACGGATTTGCTTTTTGTTGTCACGTGACCTCGTGGCCTACTTTTTCCTACGATAAGTAGCTATTGTTGTGATGGTTGGATACAACGAAATTTACATCTGGAGCCCCTTTAGTTGAATTTTCTCTTATATTGTTTTTACTTATTTTTCGTTTCGATATCGAAAAAACGATCCCCACTACGGTGAAGGTAATCAGAGGTAACAAATTGCTACGTGAGCGACGCACCTAAGACAAAATACAGGCCGATCGTTTCGCCCAGGCCACGGTAGATAAAATACGTTCTGCCAATACGTGCGCTTGCGTGGGTTTGGGTTTGGGTTATACATATCGCCTTGGGTTTGGGGATATATCACCTTGGGTTTGGGGTTGGTGCTGGTGGTTGCAGTTTATCTGGGATCGTATAGCTCCTGTTGTATCAAAAGTAATGATTTGGTAAATACTAAAGTGAGATATTGACCTCTTTGACTACAGAAAGCTGTGTAAGTTTATTGAAAACTGTAAAAAGGCCGATTTAGATACATTTTAATTCAGTGTCCTAGCATTGGGAAGTTTTGGTGGAAAATGACAACCTATGGATACTATTTTCCACTCTTTTTCCTGAGTTTGACTGTGAATTTCCCACTCCTTATTTTAAAATGTATTGGATAATTGGAAACCTGATACTGATTTATGGATGTAATGATAGGGACAGCCTGTGGACGAAAAGACAGGTACAAATTGTCATAGGTAATAACTAATTTTGGTGAGCAGGTAATTGGGTGATAAAGCCTGGTACATATGCTTTTTGGTTTAATTTTCCACTCTTTATACTTATTTTAGTCAGAGTTTTCCACTCCGCACACCAGCTCCAAAGCAATTCTAGGAGCCTGTAATTCAATTTAATTCCATGTTTCTTATTGTGGTAGTTACTAGGTAGGTACCTACCACCTATGCGCAGTTAATACTTATTTCAATTTAGAATAAGTAAGACATCAATACATGCTACACCTACCTTTATGTTAAAAATATCAATTGTGTGAACACAATTTAATTATACTTTTATGAGAATGGGAATTAGCTACCGGATACTTACTGCAAGTTGGTACCTATAACACTGTAGGTATGGTAAAAGCCCAATCTTCAGACATGTCTTACCTCAGGCTTGTCATGCTATCAGAGTATAGGGGCTACTGGCGCACAGTATGTCTGTATTGTTAACATTCTGATGGCATAAAAAGTCCAAGGTTATGATGTGTCCGAGGTTACAGCAGTTCACCCTACCAACAGCTACCAATGGTGTTAGCCTGCGTCCATGGTACCAGCTAAAAAGTGATTAGTGTTTTTAACTTTAAAAGGCAAATAAGTTAAGTGAGGAACATGTGTGATTTATGTTAATGGATTTACACATACCTAAATTGGCAATGTAAATGTAAGTTATTTTCAATATAAAGACATAAAGACATATAGACATAAAAGAAAAGTGCAACAAAGAGCCTCTTGGGCCCATCCGAGGTTGCACCCCACCCCCCCCCCCCCCCCCCTCCACCAGTCTCGCCCCTTCAAATCACCTTACTCTACCTGCATAAAAGAAGGCTAATCCCACGAGTATTTATGAACTAATCCCTTCTCTGTAAAGTATTTATCTAATATAATTTTGAAGGAAGCAAGTGTCACTGCATCAGCGACATCCCCTGGTAGCATATTCCAATGTCCTACAACCCCTCTACTGAAAAATGACTGTCGTAGCCTAGTACTACTTTGTTTCATAATGAGTTTATGCTGATGACCTCTACCTCGATTTTCCCTATTGAACTCAAACAGACCCTTTAAATATCCAGAATGCTGACTATTTACAAATTTGAAGACTTCAATTAGATCTCCTCTTAGCCTTCTATATCTAAGTGAAAACATACCCAATTTCTTTAATCTATCTTCATAAGGTAAACTACCAAGACAATTAACCATTTTTGTTGCCCTTTTTTGAACTCTTTCTAACAACCAGCAATCTTTATCATATGTTGGAGACCAGGCTTGTACACAATACTCCAAATGTGGTCTAACGTATGCACAATACAGTTTTGTTATTACTTTTTCACTCTTGTAGGAAACATTTCTGTTAATGGCCCCTAGCATTCTAAGTGCCTTTTTCCTAGCTTCTACAACCTGGTCTGACGCTGATAGTCTATTGTTTACCACGACACCTAAATCTCTTTCCTTATGTATATATATATGTATATATATATATATATATATATATATATATATATATATATATATATATATATATATGTATGTATGTATGTATGTATGTATGTATGTATGTATGTATGTATGTATGTATGTATGTATGTATGTATGTATGTATGTATGTATGTATGTATGTATGTATGTATGTATGTATGTATGTATGTATGTATGTATGTATGTATGTATGTATGTATGTATGTATGTATGTATGTATGTATGTATGTATGTATGTATGTATGTATGTATGTATGTATGTATGTATGTATGTATGTATGTATGTATGTATGTATGTATGTATGTATGTATGTATGTATGTATGTATGTATGTATGTATGTATGTATGTATGTATGTATGTATGTATGTATGTATGTATGTATGTATGTATGTATGTATGTATGTATGTATGTATGTATGTATGTATGTATGTATGTATGTATGTATGTATGTATGTATGTATGTATGTATGTATGTATGTATGTATGTATGTATGTATGTATGTATGTATGTATGTATGTATGTATGTATGTATGTATGTATGTATGTATGTATGTATGTATGTATGTATGTATGTATGTATGTATGTATGTATGTATGTATGTATGTATGTATGTATGTATGTATGTATGTATGTATGTATGTATGTATGTATGTATGTATGTATGTATGTATGTATGTATGTATGTATGTATGTATGTATGTATGTATGTATGTATGTATGTATGTATGTATGTATGTATGTATGTATGTATGTATGTATGTATGTATGTATGTATGTATGTATGTATGTATGTATGTATGTATGTATGTATGTATGTATGTATGTATGTATGTATGTATGTATGTATGTATGTATGTATGTATGTATGTATGTATGTATGTATGTATGTATGTATGTATGTATGTATGTATGTATGTATGTATGTATGTATGTATGTATGTATGTATGTATGTATGTATGTATGTATGTATGTATGTATGTATGTATGTATGTATGTATGTATGTATGTATGTATGTATGTATGTATGTATGTATGTATGTATGTATGTATGTATGTATGTATGTATGTATGTATGTATGTATGTATGTATGTATGTATGTATGTATGTATGTATGTATGTATGTATGTATGTATGTATGTATGTATGTATGTATGTATGTATGTATGTATGTATGTATGTATGTATGTATGTATGTATGTATGTATGTATGTATGTATGTATGTATGTATGTATGTATGTATGTATGTATGTATGTATGTATGTATGTATGTATGTATGTATGTATGTATGTATGTATGTATGTATGTATGTATGTATGTATG